>JARLTB010000165.1:3645000-4070000 GCA_030141615.1 Unio pictorum | reverse complement strand
AGCCCTGAGAATCACTAGGTTTTACTTGTAGCTGATTATATCATCATGTTCTTATCTATACTGATGCTAATCAGCGCTATGATATCACTTAATGTTTTGTATTTTTTCTTTTGCATCATATCCTTCACAAAAATAGGCCGTAAGTATTATTTCAATACCTTTCCTTCTACGTTGTGTAAACAATCATTGTATCAACAAACGAAAGGTATAGTCATTTATCATTTACTTCCATTGGCCATGCTTTTGTTTGTGGAATAATTTCTAAAATAAGAGGAAGAATTAATCTGTAGAGAATTCGAGAAGAGGAAGAATTGATCTTATTAAACAGAAGAAAGAATGTTCTATGATCGTAACGCAGTCAAATGCCGAAGGAATTATTAATCAATTTTGTAGTATTATTGAAATTATAATTGTATTTATTACCATAACAATATTAAAATAAATTCTGTATGCCTTATAATACATCAATATAGTCTAATTATTGCTCATTGAAATTGATATAATTTTGTGACGATGTTCTCTAAATATGATCCTAATAAATTAGTCTAACCAGATAATTTTTGAGTATTTCATTTTTAATGTTCCGATTATATTTTACGTGGTTTTCAAAGCTGTTTGGTATCCTCTAGTGGAAAAAGAAGTCATTGTGGTCGCTTAAGATTTTATGGGATAATATCTTTTCATTTTGTATTTGTCGATTTGTAATTGAAATAATCTTTTCCAAAAATTAAGTAGTATACATCAGTATCTGAAGACATTATAGAAACATATTGTTTCATTGGTCGAACATATCATGCATGTTCTTTATAAAATGTGATTGAGTTATAAGCAGGAACTCATATCAAAATACATATCTTCATCCGTAGCTTCTATCAGTAATGCTTATAATCATGCATTAATTTTCATAATGCATACACTTGAATATAAAACCTTGTGTTCGTTAAAATCGCTTTACTATATTGAAACAATTCTAGGGCAAGAAATATTGCCATACGAAACTGTCCAATGTTATGCATTTGGATTTATTATTAGATAGTATACACAAATTAAGTAAACGTTCTTTCTAGCAACATCTCTCTCTCTTATGTCGTTCCGCGCAGTGGGGCGCATAGGGCAACAAGCTTCCTCCAGTCATCTCAATCGGCAGCCTTAACCTCCGCTGCGTCTAAGTTGATATTGACGGCTCACAGATCTTCTATAAATGTCCGTCGCCATGTCTTTCTCGGTCGTCCAATGCCTCGTTTCCCACGTGCTGGCGTCCACCACATCAACATAGCAACATATTCTACCTAAATATATATCTTTCTATCTATCTATCTATCTATCTATCTATCTATCTATCTATCTATCTATCTATCTATCTGTCTGTCTGTCTGTCTGTCTGTCTGTCTGTCTGTCTATCTATCTATCTATCTATCTATCTATCTATCTATCTATCTATCTATCTGTCTATCATTCTATCTATCTATCTAGATTTATATTTGTTTTAACGACGTCAGACCAAATATGGATATCCGTTAGATGGAATCCATCTTGTTTTCGCATTGTCCATAAGTCTCTTAGAGAAATGTTACTCCACCTTAATTAACCGAATTGAACTTATGCCAATTCTAGGTCAAAAATATATTTTTACTGTTGGTACTTAGAACTGTAGCTACGCAGGCAAAATTCATGTATTATGTATTTTTGTTATATGCTTCTACACAGCTTATACATTGGCAAGCTTTTAGTTATCTATATACACTGCCTTTTTTCACTTGCTCAGCAGCCGTTCTATTCTATATACTTGTGCTTGAAAAACAAGTAAAATTACCTTTAATATATTTTAGAAACTACTTAAATATAAATAAATAAAACATTACTTTAATCTTTATTAATTTTACTAAAAATTCAATCCTAACAGAAGAATTGATCTTATTATACAGTACAAAGAATATCCCATGATCGTCGCGCAGTCAAATGCTGAAGGAATTCTTAATAAATTTCATAGTATTATTGCAATCATAAATTGTGTTTCTTACTGTAACGATATTAAAACAAATTGTGCTTGCCTTATAATAAAACAATATAGTCTCATTATCGCTCCTTGACATCGATATCATTTGGTGCCGATGTTCAGTAAATATGGTCCTAATACATCATACGAACCACATCATTATTGAATTTGTGATTTTTAATTCCTCCGATTCTATTTTAAGGACTTTCCAAAGTTCTTTGGTATCTAGTGGAAACTGAAGTCATTGTGCATGCAAAAGATTTTATTGGATAATACTTTTTCATTTTTTATTTGTCGAGATGTAATTGAAATAATCTGTTTCAAACATTAAGTGCAATACACCAGTATCTGAAGACGTTATGGACATATATTGATTCTTTGTTGAACATATCATAGCATAGCACTAGGTTTTACTTGTAGCTGATTATATCATCATGTTCCTATCAATGATATCACTTAATCTTTTGTATTTTTTCATTTGCATCATAACCTTCACAAAAATAGACAGTAGGTATTATTTAAATATATTTTCTTCTACGTTGTGTAAACTGTCATTGGATCAACAAACAAAAGGTGTAGACATTAATCATTTACTTCCACTGGCCATGCTTTTGTGTAGAGAATAATTTTTAAAATAAGTGGAAGAATTAATCTGTAGAGATTTTGATAAGAGGAAGAATTAATCCTGTTATACAGAAGAAAGAATATCTTGTGATCGTAACGCAGTCAAATGCCGGTGGAATTCGTAATCAATTTTGTAGTATTATTGAAATTATAATTGTATTTATTACTATATCAATATTACAATAAGTTCGTTTTGCCTTATAATACATCAATATAGTCTCATTATCGCTCATTGAAATTGATATAATTTTGTGACGATGTTCACTAATTATGATCCTAATAAATCATTCGAACCAGATCATTTTTGAGTATTTCATTTTTAAATGCTCCGATTGTATTTTACGGAGTTTCCATAGTTGTTTGGTATCATCTAGAGGAAATTGTAGCCATTGTGCTCGCTTAAGATTTTATCGGATAATATATTTTCATTTTTTATTTGTCGACTTGTAATTGAAATAATCTTTTCCAAAAATTAAATGCTATACATCAGTATCTGAAGACTTTATGGAAACATAATGTTTCATTGGTCGAACATATCATGCATGTTCTTTATAAAATGTCATTGAGTTATAAGCAGGAACTCCTATCAAAATACATATCTTCATCCATAGCTTCAAGCAGTATGCGCCTAATCATGGATTAATTTTCATAATGCATACACTTGAAAATGAAACCTTTTGTTCGTGAAAATTGATATACTATATTGAAACAAAATGTGGAGAAAGAAATATTGCCATACAAAACTGTCAAGTGTTATGCATTTGGATTTATTATTAGATAGTATACACGTATTAAGTAAACGTTCTTGTAGTAACATATTCTACCTAAATATCTATCTATCTATCTATATATCGATCTAACTATCTATCTATCCTTTCATCTACCTCTCGAACCATGTATCGATCAGTCTATCTATCTTTCTATATATCTATCTATCGTTACGTACGTTAACTAAGTCACACTTAAGTATTAAGCAAAGGGCCGTGCTTGGTCAAAAAATAAAGACGAAAGTGATCGATCAGTCAGAAGAGTAATGATAGGAAATGCACAAATATCTTAAAGTAAATCAGTGTACGTTTTCGTCCCGTCATACTCAGACCAATCAAGCGACAATGGCGGCAATGAGATATTGAAACCTTGACAGGCATAGCCCTGAGAATCACAAGGTTTTACTTGTAGCTGATTATATCATCATGTTCTTATCTATACTGATGCTAATCAGCGCTATGATATCACTTAATGTTTTGTATTTTTTGTTTTCATCCTATCCTTCACAAAAATAGCAAGTAAGTATTATTTCAGTATCTTTTCTTCAACGTTGTGTAAACAGTCATTGTATCAAGAAACGAAAGGTGTAGACATTGATCATTTACTTGCATTGGCCATGCTTTTGTGTGTGGAATAATTTCGAAAATTAGAGGAAGAACTAATTGGAGAGAATTCGAGTAGAGGAAGAATTGATCTTATAATACAGAAGAAAGGATATCGCATGATCGTAACGCAGTCAAATGCTGAAGGAATTCTTAATCAATTTTGTACTATTATTTAAATTATAATTGTATTTATTTTTTTAACCATATTACACTAAATTATGTTTGCCTTACAATACATCAAAATTGTCTCATTATCGCTCATTGAAATTGATATAATTTTGTGACGATGTTCACTAAATATGATCCTAATAAATCATTCGAAAAACAAAATTTTTAGGTATTTAATTTTTGATTGCTCCGATTATATTTTAAAGGAGTTTCCAAAGTTCTTTGGTATCCTCTTGTGGAAGAAGAAGTCATTGTGGTCGCTTAAGATTTTATGGGATAATATCTTTCCATTTTTTTATTTGTCGATTTGTAATTGAAATAATCTTTTCCAAAAATTAAGTACTATACATCAGTATCTGAAGATATTATGGGAAAATATTGTTTTTTTGCATGTTCTTTATAAAATGTCATTGAGTTATAAGCAGGAACTCATATCAAAATACTTATCTTCATCCATACATTCTAGCAGTATGCGCCTAATCATGCATTCATATTCATAATGCATACACTTGAAAATGAAACCTTGTGTTCGTGAAAATTGCTATACTATATTGAAAGAAATTGTAGGGAAGGAAATATTGCCATAAAAAACTGTCAAGTGTTATGCATTTGGATGTATTATTAGATAGTATACACGTATTAAGTGAACGTTCTTTGTAGTAACATATTCTAACTATCTATCTATCTATCTATCTATCTATCTATCTATCTATCTATCTATCTATCTATCTATCTATCTATCTATATATCGATCTAACTATCTATGTATCCATTTATCTATCTCTCGAACCATGTATCGATCAGTCTATCTATCTATATATCTATCTATATTTAAGTACGTTAACTTAGTCACACTTAAGTATTAAGCAAAGAGCCGTGCTTGGTCAAAAAAAAGTAAAGACGAAAGTGATGGGTGAGTCAGAAGAGTAATGATAGGAAATGCACAAATATCTTAAAGTTAATCAGTGTACGTTTTAGTCTCGTCATACTTAGACCAATCCCGCGACAATGGCGGCAATGAGATATTAAAACTTCGACAGGCATAGCCCTGAGAATCACTAGGTTTTACTTGTAGCTAATTGTATCATCAGGTTCTTATCTATACTGATTCTAATCAGCGTTATGATATCACTTAATGTTTTGTATTTTTTCTTTTGCATCATATCCTTCACAAAAATGTAGAGTAAGTATTATTTCAATACCTTTTCTTCTACGTTGTGTAAACAATCATTGTATCAACAAACGAAAGGTATAGGCATTTATCATTTACTTCCATTGGCCATGCTTTTGTGTGTGGAATAATTTTTAAAATAAGAGGAAGTATTAAACTGTAGAGAATTCGAGAAGAGGAAGAATTGATCTTATTATACAGAAGAATGAATGTTCTATGATCGTAACTCAGTCAAATGCCGAAGGAATTCTTAACCAATTTTGGAGTATTATTGAAATTATAATTGTATTTATTACCATAAAAATTTTACAATGAATACTGTATGCCTTATAAAACATCAATATAGTCTAATTATCGCTCATTGAAATTGATATAATTTTGTGACGATGTTCACTAAATATGATCCTAACCAGATAATTTTTGAGTATTTCATTTTTAATGCTCCGATTATATTTTGCGGAGTTTCCAAAGCTGTTTGGTATCCTCTAGTGGAAAAAGAAGTCATTGTGGTCGCTTAAGATTTTATGGGATAATATCTTTTCATTTTTTATTTGTCGATTTGTAATTGAAATAATCTTTTCCAAAAATTACGTACTATACATCAGTATCTGAAGACATTATGGAAACATATTGTTTCATTGGTCGAACATATCATGCATGTTCTTTATAAAATGTCATTGAGTTATAATTGAAATAATACTTACCTTCTTTTTTTGTGAAGGATATGATGCAAAAGAAAAAATACAAAACATTAAGTGATATCATAGCGCTGATTAGCATCAGTATAGATAAGAACATGATGATATAATCAACTACAAGTAAAACCTAGTGATTCTCAGGGCTATGCCTGTCGAGGTATCAATATCTCATTGCCGCCATTGTCGCGCGATTGGTCTGAGTATGACGGGACGAAAACGTACACTGATTCACTTTAAGATATTTGTGCAATTATTTTCATTACTCTACTGACTGACCCATCACTACCGTCTTTACTTTGTTTATGACCAAGCACGGCCCTTTGTTTAATACTTAAGTGTGACTGAGTTAACGTACTTAAAGATAGTTACCTATATAGATAGATAGACTGATCAATACATGGTTTGAATAATAGATAAATAGATAGATAGATAGATACATAGATAGGGAGATAGATAGATAGATAGATAGATAGATAGATAGATAGATAGATAGACAGACAGACAGACAGACAGACAGACAGACAGACAGACAGACAGATAGATAGATATATAGATAGATAGATAGATAGATAGATAGATAGATAGATAGATAGATAGATAGGTAGATAGATAGATATTTAGGTAGAATATGTTGCTGGAAAGAACGTTTACTTAATTTGTGTATACTATCTAATAATAAATCCAAATGCATAACATTGGACAGTTTCGTATGGCAATATTTCTTTCCCTAGAATTGTTTCAATATAGTAAAGCAATTTTAACGAACACAAAGTTTTATTTTCAAGTGTATGCATTATGAACATTAATCCATGATTATTCGCATTACTTCTAGAAGTTATGGATGAAGATATGCATTTTGATATGAGTTCCTGCTTATAACTCAATGACATTTTATAAAGGACATGCATGACATGTTCGACCAATGAAACAATATGTTTCCATAGAGTCTTCAGATACTGATGTATAGCACATAATTTTTGAAAAAGATTATTTCAATTACAAGTCAACAAATAAAAGATGAAAATATATTATCCGATATATTTTTAAGCGAGCACAATGGCTTCAATTTCCTCTAGAAGATGCCAAACAACTATGGAAACTCCGTACAATATAATCGGAGCATTTAAAAATGAAATACTCAAAAATGATCTGGTCAGAAGGATTTATTAGGATCATATTTAGTGAACATCGTCACAAAATTGTATAATTTCAATGAGCGATAATGAGACTATATTGATTTATTATCAGGCAAAACGACCTTATTGTAATATTGATCTAGTAATAAATACAATTATAATTTCAATAATACTACAACATTAATTAAGAATTCCTTCGGCATTAGACTGCGTTACGATCAGAGGAGATTCTTTCTACTGTATAATAAGATCAATTCTTCCTTTTCTCGAATTCTCTACAGATTACTTCTTCCTCTTATTTTAAAAATTATTCCACACACAAAAGCATGGCCAATGGAAATATAAATGATCTATGTGTACTCCTTTCGTTTGTTGATACAACCAATGTTTATACAACGGAGAAGAAAAGGTATTGAAATAATACTTACTCCTTATTTTTGTGAAGGATATGATGCAAAAGAAAAAATACAAAACATTAAGTGATATCATAGCGCTGAGTAGCATCAGTATAGATAAGAACATGATGATATAATCAGCTACAAGTAAAACCTAGTGATTCTCAGGGCTATGCCTGTCGAGGGTTCAATATCTCATTGCCGCCATTGTCGCGGGATTGGTCTGAGTATGATGGGACGAAAACGTACACTGATTCACTTTAAGATATTTGTGCATTTCCTATCATTACTCTACTGAATGACCCATCACTTTCGTCCTCACTTTGTTTCTGACCAAGCAATGGCCTTTGCTTAATACTTAAGTGTCACTGAGTTAACGTACTTAACGATAGATAGATATATAGATAGATAGACTGCTCGATACATGGTTCGATTGATAGATAACAAGTTAGATAGATAGACAGATAGATAGATAGATAGATAGATAGATAGATAGATAGATAGATAGATAGATAGATAGATGGATAGATAGATAGATAGATAGATAGACAGATAGACAGACAGACAGACAGACAGACAGACAGATAGATAGATAGATAGATAGATAAATAGATAGATAGATAGATAGATATATAGACAGATAGATATATATTTAGGTAGAATATGTTGCTAGAAAGAACGTTTAGTTAATTTGTGTATACTATCTAATAATAATTCCAAATGCATAACATTGGACAGTTTCGTATGGCAATATTTCTTTCCCTAGAATTGTTTCAATATAGTAAAGCAATTTTAACGAACACAAGGTTTTATTTTCAAGTGTATGCATTATGAAAATTAATGCATGATTAGGTGAATTACTGCTGGAAGCTACGGATGAAGATATGTATTTTGATATGAGTTCCTGCTTATAACTCAATGACATTTTATAAAGAACATGCATGATATGTTCGACCAATGAAACAATATGTTTCTATAATGTCTTCAGATACTGATGTAAGATTATTTCAATTACAAATCGACAAGTAAAAAAAACAAACATATTATCCCATAAAATCTTAAGCGACCACAATGACTTCTTTTTCCACTAGAGGATACCAAACAGCTTTGGAAACCCCGTAAAATATAATCGGAGCATTAAAAATGAAATACTCAAAAATTATCTGGTTAGACTAATTTATTAGGATCATATTTAGTGAACATCGTCACAAAATTATATCAATTTCAATGAGCGATATTTAAACTATATTGATGTATTATAAGGCATACAGAATTTATTGTAATATTGTTATGGTAATAAATACAATTATAATTTCAATAATACTACAAAATTGATTAAGAATTCCTTGGGCATTTGACTGCATTACGATCATAGAACATTCTTTCTTCTGTATAATAAGATCAATTTTTCCTCTTCTCGAATTCTCTACAGATTCATTCTTCCTCTTATTTTAAAAATTATTCCACACACAACATCATGACCAATGGAAGTAAATGATAAATGCCTATACCTTTCGTTTGTTGATACAATGATTGTTTACACAACGTAGAAGAAACGGTATTGAAATAATTCTTACCTGCTATTTTTGTGAAGGAAATGATGCAAAAGAAAAAATACAAAACATTAAGCGATATCATAGCGCTGATTAGCACCAGTATAGATAAGAACTAGATGATATCATCAGCTACAAGTAAAACCTAGTGATTCTCAGGGCTATGCCTGTCGAGGTTTCAAAATCTCATTGCCGCCATTGTCGCGGGATTGGTCTGAGTATGACGGGACGAAAACGTACACTGATTCACTTTAAGATATTTGTGCATTTCCTATCATTACTCTACTGACTGACCCATCACTTTCGTCCTTACTTTGTTTCTGACCAAGTACGGCCCATTGCTTAATACTTAAGTGTGACTGAGTTAACGTACTTAACGATAGATAGATATATAGATAGATAGACTGCTCTATACATGGTTCGATTGATAGATAACGCCATAGATAGATAGATAGATAGATAGATATTTAGGTAGAATATGTTGCTAGAAAGAACGTTTACTTAATTTGTGTATACTATCTGATAATAAATCCAAATGCATAACATTGGACAGTTTCGTATTACAATATTTCTTTCCATAGAATTGTTTCAATATAGTAAAGCAATTTTAACGAACACAAGGTTTTATTTTCAAGTGTATGCATTATGAAAATAAGTGCATGATTATGTGCATTACTGCTAGAAGCTATGGATGAAGATATGTATTTTGATATGATTTCCTGCTTATAACTCAATGACATTTTACAAAGAACATGCATGATATGTTCGACCAATGAAACAATATGTTTCCATAATGTCTTCAGATACTGATGTATAATACTTACTTTTTGGAACAGATTATTTCAATTACAAATCGACAAATAAAAAATGAAAAGATATTATCCCATAAAATCTTAAGCGACCACAATGACTTATTTTTCCACTAGAGGATACCAAACAGCTTTGGAAACAACGTAAAATATAATCCAAGCATTAAAAATGAAATACTCAAAAATTATCTGGTTAGACTAATTTATTAGGATCATATTTAGTGAACATCGTCACAAAATTATATCAATTTCAATGAGCGATAATTAGACTATATTGATGTATTATAAGGCATAGAGAATTTATTGTAATATTGTTATGGTAATAAATACAATTATAATTTCAATAATACTACAAAATTGATTAAGAATGCCTTCGGCATTTGACTGCGTTACGATCATAGAACATTCTTTCTTGTGTATAATAAGATCAATTCTTCCTCTTCTCGAATTCTCTACAGTTTAATTCTTCCTCTTATTTTAAAAATTATTCCACACACAAAAGCATGGCCAATAGAAGTAAATGATAAATGCCTATACCTTTCGTTTGTTGATACAATGATTGTTTACACAACGTAGAAGAAAAGGTATTGAAATAATACTTACTCTACATTTTTGTGAAGGATATGATGCAAAAGAAAAAATACCAAACATTAAGTGATATCATAGCGCTGATTAGCACATGATGATATAATCAGCTACAAGTAAAACCTAGTGATTCTCAGGGCTATGACTGTCGAGGTTTCAATATCTCATTGCCGCCATTGTCGCGGGATTGGTCTGAGTATGATGGGACGAAAACGTACACTGATTCACTTTAAGATACTTGTGCATTTCCTATCATTACTCTACTGACTGACCCATCACTTTCATCTTTACTTTGTTTCTGACCAAGCACATCCCTTTGCTTAATACTTAAGTGTGACTTAGTTAACGTACTTAACGATAGATAGATATATAGATAGATAGACTGCTCGATACATGGTTCGATTGATAGATAACGAGATAGATAGATAGATAGATAGATAGATAGATAGATAGATAGATAGATAGATAGATAGATAGATAGATAGATAGATAGGGAGAGAGAGAGAGAGATAGATAGATAGATAGATAGATAGATAGATATTTAGGTAGAATATGTTGCTAGAAAGAACGTTTTCTTTCTTCTGTATAATAAGATCAATTCTTCCTCTTCTCGAATTCTCTACAGATTAATTCTTCCTCTTACTTTAAAAATTATTCCACAAACAAAAGCATGGCCAATGGAAGTAAATGATAAATAACTATACCTTTCGTTTGTTGAAACAATGATTGTTGTGGAATAATTTTTAAAATAAGAGGAAGTATTAAACTGTAGAGAATTCGAGAAGAGGAAGAATTGATCTTATTATACAGAAGAAAGAATGTTCTATGATCGTAATGCAGTCATATGCCGAAGGAATTCTTAATCAATTTTGTAGTATTATTGAAATTATAATTGTATTTATTACCATAACAATATTACAATACATTCTGTATGCCTTATAATACATCAATATAGTCTAATTATCGCTCATTGAAATTGATATAATTTTGTGACGATGTTCACTAAATATGATCCTAATAAATCATTCTAACCAGATAATTTTTGAGTATTTCATTTTAAATGCTCCAATTATATTTTACGGAGTTTCCAAAGCTGTTTGGTATCCTCTAGTGGAAAAAGAAGTCATTGTGGTCGCTTAAGAATTTATGGGTTAATATCTTTTCATTTTTATTTGTCGATTTGTAATTGAAATAATCTTTTCCAAAACTTAAGTACTATACATCAGTATCTGAAGACATTATGGAAACATATTGTTTCATTGGTCGAACATATCATGCATGTTCTTTATAAAATGTCATTGAGTTATAAGCAGGAACTCCTATCAAAATACATATCTTCATCCATAGCTTCTAGCAGTAATGCACATAATCATGCATTCATTTTCATAATGCATACACTTGAAAATAAAACCATGTATTCGTTATAATTGCTTTTCTATATTGAAACAATTCTAGGGAAAGAAATATTGAAATACGAAACTGTCCAATGTTATCCATTTGGATTTATTATTAGATAGTATACACAAATTAAGTCAACGTTCTTTCTTGCAACATATTTTACCTATCTATCTATCTATCTATCTATCTATCTATCTATCTATCTATCTATCTATCTATCTATCTATCTATCTATCTCGTTGTCTATCAATCGAACCATGTATCGAGCAGTCTATCTAGCTATATATCTATCTATCTATCGTTAAGTACGTTAACTCAGTCACACTTAAGTATTAAGCAAAGGGCCCTGCTTGGTCAGAAACAAAGTGAGGACGAAAGTGATGGGTCAGTCAGTAGAGTAATGATAGGAAATGCACAAATATCTTAAAGTGAATCAGTGTACATTTTCGTCCCGTCATACGCAGACCAATCCCGCGACAATGGCGGCAATGAAATATTGAAACCTCAACAGAGGAAGAATTAATCTGTAGAGAATTCGAGAAAAGGAAGAATTGATCTTATTATACAGTAGAAAGAATCTCCTGTGATCCTAACGCAGTCAAATGCCGAAGGAATTCTTATTTAATTTGGTAGCTGTATTTAAATTTTATTTGTATTTATTACTGTAACGATATCATAATAAATTTTGTTTGGCTTTTAATTCAGTATAATAGTCTCATTATTGCTCATTTAAATTCATATTATTTTGTTACGATGTTCATTGAATGTGATCCTATCAAATCATTCGGACCCCATTATTTTTGAGTATTTGATTTTTAATTGCTCCGATTATATTTTGATGAGTTTACAATGATTATTGCATTAATGTGCATAAACATGGATGAATTTTCATAATGCATTCAGTTGTCAATGTAACGTTGTGAAGATTGCAATACTATATTGAAACAAATGTAAGGAAAGAAATATTGCCATACATAGCTGTCCAATGTTCCGCCTTTCCTTATATTATTATGGAGAATACACGTATTAAGTAAATGTGCTGCAAGGTCGTTCTTGAAACAGATTATATCGTCATTTTCTATCTATAGTGATTCTAATCAGCGTGTTTATATCACTGAATGTTTTGTATTTCTTCTTTTTCATCATATCCTTCACAAAGTAGTGATAAAGTGTTATTTCGTCGACGTTGTCTAAACAGTCATTGTGTCAACATACGAATAAAAGGTCGACATTTATCATTTTCATCCATTAGCCATGCTTTTGAGTGTTGAAGATTCTTTAAGATAAAATGGAATATGTAATCTGTAGAGTTTTCGAGAAGAGGAAAAATTGATTTTATTATACTGTGAGGAGAATGTCCTAAGATCGTAGTCAGAAGATGAGGGAATTCTTTATCAATTCTTAATCAGTTTCATAGTATTGTTCAATTCAATTTTCATAGTATTATTGTAGTTATGAATTGTGTTTCTAACTGTAAAAATATTACTATAATTCGGTTTGTCTAATATCGCAAGATAATCTCATAATCACACATTGCAATTGATATCATTTTGTGATGATGTACAGTAAACAGAATCTTAATAAAGCATTTGGACCAAATCATTATTGAGTATTTGATGTTTAATTGCTGATATTATACTTCAAGAAATTTCCAAAGTTATGTGATGTTTATTTGAGAGTGAAGCCATTGTGCACGCACACATATTTTGCATTATTCAATTTTTTAAATTTTATTTGTTGAATTGTATTTGTAATAATTTCTCCATAGATTAAGTGCTATACATCTGTATCTTAAGACTTTATGGAAATATATTGATTCATTGGTTGAACATAACCTGCATATTCTTTTTAAATAAAATATGATTGAGTTGTAAGCACGAACACATATCACAATGCTCATATTCGTGTACAAACACATGCAATAATGCACATAAACATGGATTGATTCATTCATAAATGCATACAGTTGTCAATATATCTTTAACTCCTTCATACAAATGAAAGAAGAAAAATTTCACACAATTGGAAAGAGGGAATAAGGAAGCTAATTATCCTGTATACAACACACGCTTAAATCATAGATTAAAGTTTGATAGTTATAGTGCTATGATTTGTTGTCATGCTGCAAGAATATTAATTTGTTTTGTTCATTTTTCTATATAAAATAAGTCAATATAATCTCGGTAAACATGTATTAAATCTGATGTAATTTTGTGATGATGTCAAGCAAAACCGATTCTAATAAGGTATTGACATCGCCCCTGATTTAATATTTGATTTTTAAATTGCACATATTATATTTAAACAAATTTCCAAAGTTATTTGGCCTCAAAAATCCTTTGTGCATACTCATTGCTATCTCTTATAATTCATTGTGTTATTTTATTTTTTATATTCTCCAATTTTGTTCGGAATAAGTTCCAAATATTGATATTCGTCATTATATGAAGCCGTGTGTGTAAATACAGTACAACACGTTATATCATTAGCAATTATGTCTTTGACCAGTATTGTCATTTTATCGATTGTTTTATATTTCTTTTTCATCATATCATTCACAAAACAGTCGGTAAGTATTATTTCATTGTTACGATTTTGTCCAAAAAGTCATGAGAGCGACAGAAACAAGTTTTATTTATGCATTATATACTGAATCTCAGTTATGTTAGACTTTTAGATCCGAATAAGAAAAACGTTGTAAGGATTTTTGTTTAATGTTTTATTTGTAATTATATAAAAAAATATGAGGGAAGTTACAGCAAAATACAGCCTGCAAGGAAACAGTAGAATCTATATATATATATATATATATATATATATAAATATATATATATATATATATATATATATATATATATATATATATATTGTGATTATAGTCTTTGATTTAGTTTTAGTTATTATCCGTATTTTCTTTAATCTTTTGTTGCTGATGTATTCAAAATAGGCATAATAGTATGTAATGGTTTTCTGCAAGCTTCAAAACACCTTGCTAGCATAGTGTTTCACCTCATCTTAAAGTGTTAATTGTTGGTGAAACAATCTTAAATTTTTCATTTCAAGAAACATCTAAACAAATACAGGTGTTTTTATATATGTGCATTTAAACATAGCAAGTATGTGCTGATAGATCAATAGAGCAATGATTCTGAGTCATATTATATTGTCAATGTATCAGTTTGTCTATATTCTTTCTTCAATCATAATACTCAAGCTACATTTAAGCAATGGGATGCGTGATTGTTATTTAATGTGCTATCTACACATTCACATAAAAGCAGCTATCTTAAATGTTTCTTTTTAAAGTGTGCTGCCTTCAAATTAAAGCTCGTAACTATTCATATCATTACGAATGTCCCTCATAATTAACTGTTTTCCTCAGATGATCATGATCGTGATCTGAAGAATCAAAGTCTCTATGTCAGAAAGAAAGTTGCTGATGTAAAGCAGAACGTTGGAGAAGTAAATCAAGAAGTTGACATTGTAAATCAAGAAGTTGACATTGTAAAGAAGAAAGTAGGCAATGTATATCTAAAGGTTGGTGATATAAACCAGGATGTTGACAACGTAAAGCAAGAAGTTTCGAATGTAAAGCAACAAGCTGCCAAGTCAAATCAGAAAGTTGATGATGTAATGCATGATGTTGACAATGTAAAGGAAGAAGCTGCGATTGTAAAGCAGCAATTTGCCGCGATAAATCAAGCCGTTGGTGGTGTGAAGCAGGAAGTTGCCTGTACAGAGCGGAAAGTGACTGAAGTACTTTTGAAAGTGTGTGATGTAAAGCATGAAGTTGGCTGTGTACGGCAGGAGGTTGGCAATGTAAAGCAGGAAGTTGGTTATGTAAAGCAGGAAATTACCAATGTAACTCAGACCATTTGTGACGTAAAGCAAGAAGTTGGCAATGTAAGGCAGGAAGTTGGCAATGTAAAGCAGAAAGTTGGCAGTGTAAAGCTGGAAGTCGGCCTTGTATATCTGAAGCTTGGTGATGTAGAGGAGGATCTTGGCAATTTTAATCAGCAAGTTGGTAACGTAATACAGGATGTTCGCAATGTAAAGCAGGTGATTGGTGATGTCGAGCATCAGGTTGACGATGTAAAGCAGTCTGTAGAAATTCTCCAGAAAGACGCTGGGGTAAAGAAGCAAGTTGGTGATGTAAATAGAAATTTAGAAATTCTCCACGATAAAGTTGATGTTCTTAAAAAAGGTAAGATGTTTCCATAAGCTACTCAACATTTGGTGTTCTCATAGGGTGATCTTGGAGTTTTGTCGAATTTATTCATGCAATTAAAACAGGCATGTGGTTTAATTAATTGATCATTTAAATACATATTTAAATGCATATCGGCAAACTCTAATGTTTCCTTTGATTGCTTTTAAATTTTGCAATTTCTTATAAGCATAAGGTAGTAATGTATATCTTCCATCAGGATAGATTACGTTTGTTGGTGAAAATTATAAACAATACCGAACATATTTCTGTAATCCTCTATTTGTCGCCTTTGGCCTTTTGAATGTTACAATATTTTACAATATATGCTTGAAATGGATGCTTGAATATATATATATATATATATATATATATATATATATATATATATATATATATATATATATATATATATATATATATATATATATATATATATATATTTGTGTGTGTGTGTGTGTTTGTGTGTATTACATTTTTTTAAGTATATGCGTCTTTAAAATAACGGCACTAACTCTAACCATTGATCTACGGCTACAATAAAATATACCAAGATGCAAATACATGATTCATACAAGTAGTAGGGAGGGCGAATCAAACAACTTTATATAAGCGTCCAAAATCGAAAACAAAAGTTTCCTTTAGAGACGCAAAGTCGTTGTCGCGTCCCGTCTGCTGCTATGGGGATAAAAAAATCTTTTTACGATTTCAACCAAATATTTGATCAAGTCAAGTCCGATACGATATCTTGATCTCGGGTCGTGCAAATTTATCGTTACAAATCCATGTGGAATTGACTGAGCGTGACTAAAAATAATTTCTAAAGAGATTATAATCCATATCTCCACTGCACCATGTCTGGTGAATATTTCGTAGCGTATGTGTGTCTGCTCCATTAAATACAGCAAGAATATTGCACTTATTTCTGATCACGTTTGGTATTTGAGTGTATCGTTGAGTGACATATATCACATCGGTATTTTTATGCCTACCTTTGGAAAATATCTTAGCAGGATTCTTTTGATTGTCTAACATGACATCATCATATACAACTAAATTATTAATACTTCCATCAATATCATCAATGTTCGGTGCTTCTTCGATATCGGTTATAAACTCAATAATATCCTCATCGATTTCCGATTTTGCTTTCTCGTTAAAATCCTTTAACACCTCGTAACATCGCTGATCGTCTACACTAGTGGCTACTAAAAACAACTAATCCCATTTCATCCATCCTGTTATTAAATTAAGTAACAACTGCGTCTTGCCACTTTCACATGGTCCGATTATAATCATGCGAGTAAAATTCGGTGGCGCTGCATGATGCTTAACTGGTTCTCGTTTTTTTGTCGCCGAAAAATCAATTACATTCATGGTATTATAAATAAATTATGAATCTTTATTGCGTGAAATGTAAGAAGCGTACTAGCACAAATGACTTGACAACAATTACAACTAAAATAACAGATTAGCATTTGCTGGTAAGTGTGTACATTGTGGTACCAAAAAATTTAGATTTGTTTCCCTTGATAAAATTGAGGATTTAAAAAAAGACGATTAAGTGATATTGCAGCCAATTTAGTAAAACTTCCAGGAACACCATGGGCAAAATATCCGGTAGAAAAACATCTTCCAGGATGTAGTTATTGTGGACCCGAGACCAGACTTGACATCAGACTCGATGATCAAAACCAACCCCGACCCGGTGAATATCCAATAAACGCTATTGATAAGGCGTGTCATGATCATGGTGTTGCTTATAAAAGCAGCAATCTGCAACACAGGCATATCGCAGATTTAAAATTGAATCATGCGTTGAATTCTATCACTGATAAATCCTTCAAAGAAAACTTGGCTTCATGGTTAATAAAATCGGCGATGAAAGTAAATTGATGTTGGGTGCTGGTAATTAATAACAACATTGAATATATTTATTAATCCCCAAGAGGATACTGGAGGGGTAAATCAGCAATCAGTAAACTCGCTAGCGCTGCAAAGGTGAAAATACCACTGCAGCGGATTGGTTATCCAAAACTGGCGATATGGCAAATTTACTTCTCGCATTTTGGTGTCAGCGTCGTTAATGATGTTAATCAGGCTGATATATTATTTCTGCCGCATGATGGTGTTTACAAGTGCGCACTAACAGTAGTTGATGTTGCAAGCAGAACCTCTAAAGACAAAATCATCAACTGAGGTGGCTCCTACGTTTGAAAGGATTTATCGGCGGTGTCCTCTGCATTGGCCAAATCTATTGCAGGTTGATCCTGGCAAGAAATTTCAGGGTACAGTGTTATTAACAATGAAGCATCATAATGTCACCATCAGAAGAGGACATACTGCACTACATCGCGATCAGGCAATTGTTGAACGATTTAATCGGACACTTGCTGAGCGGTTATTTGGATATCAATACGCGAAGGAATTTATTCATGATAAACGATCTCGTGAATGGGGCAAGAGATTACCAGGCATAATTACCGCGCTGAATAATGAGATTACATGTACTATTAATATTAAACCTAACAACGCGATTAAACAAAGTATATACCCGTAAAACCACAAAATGATTTTTCAAAAGAACCAATACTCGATAATGTCACTGTAAGATATTTAAAGAAACCAGGAGAACTTAAAGGTGGCAAAAAAAGCTACTGATCCTATTTCGAGTGTCACTACGCATAAAATATTTACTATAACACGATCCACGGGTACACCGCCAGTCTATAGGTTGGATTCAACTGCTCCTCAGCGCGGTTTTACTTATGAACAACTATAAGTGATACCCGAGGATACTCAATTACCGCCGCGTGGTCTTAGCTAGCACCTCTTCGTCTGTTGCACTCAAGACAAGTCAGCATCACATTATCTCTGGTATGACCTACGCTGCTATTGTTTCTGTCTACGGTAAATTGGCGGTGGTATTTATCCGACCAACACCAACGCATTATACTATCACAACTCGCGCAGTGATTATTCTGTTATTGTTTCAGCGTGATTATAAATTCAGCATCAGTGTCAAATTTTCTGTTATTTTTATTGTCCTGTTGTTTATAGCCAGAGAGTTTTTTTCTGATTATATCATCGCTGACAATATCACTTATTGTAGTGTCATTATAATCTAAAACAACTCTTCGAAGTTGAACATACTGTCGGGGGTGGGTGAGTTTTCACTTACAGTTTAGATAGTATATTTTATTTATAATTTTAGATGAAGCCCTAGCAACTAATCAAAACGCGAGAGATTGGCTGCTATTAAGAAATTTATTCCGATTCGTCATTCCGTTCGAAATAAGCTCCAAACGAGACAATAATTTCAAACTGCTTTCACAACGAGAACTGAACAATTATTCAACCAATAACCACTGCAACGGGGAAAGTCGTATCGACCACTGAAAAAGCCATATAGAGAGATATTGCTGAGGAACAACTAGGGGAAAAAACCCAGCCCTTCTGCCTGTACTTAAAAAAAATAGAAAGAGAAACTAAACAAACACAAACGTCTTTAAAAGCACTTTCTGGTGATATAATAGCTACTGCACGACCTTAGGAACAACAAAAACAACATGAACAATTTAAACAGGAAAAAGAGGGTGATATTATTGAACAGGAAGAAGAAGGTGATATTATTGAAGAAGAAGAGGAAGATGAACCACCACAATAAAAAAGGGGTAAAAGAGTTGCATTCAATGATAAATTCCTTCCGGGTTAATTAGATGAAATAAGAAAGATGAGATTAAATTCCGATAAAGAAATAGCCGAATTTGTCATTAGGGGTTTTTACCAAGGAAGAAAATGTATCCACGATGATTATAATCTCCCAGATGAAAAATAATGGAATAATGGATTATATCGTGTGTTTACAAACATAGGTAGGGTATCATATGAAGATAAAACATATAAAGAATTTATTGATGAAATGAAAAAGCTAAATCATCTACAGAGAAGCAATCAGATCCTGGATTTCTTAGATTGCCAGAACAATTAAAACTTTTTGATATAACACAATCCTCTTTGCAGGGTGCAACTGGTATCACTAAAACAAAACAAATGGAACGGGGATTTTCACAAAGTGGAACCCCAAAGGGGGTTTCAGGTAGTGGTCTAGGTCGTTGTCATAATAGTATTCTCGGGGATGTATCACGATTAGAAATTCTCGTAGGAGGGAAACGAGCTAAAAAAATAACTCACCGGAAATAATTAATGAGGCAGCTGATATCTGTAGACGACTATTTGAGGGTGGTATCATGGATATTAGTGTATATCGAGAGTTTATTGATGAGCTACCGGACGGTTACCACAGTGATTAATTTGATGACTTTGTGACATTTTGTCATTGATGACTTTGTCACTAGTGATTAATCACCACATTAGATAAATGTCATTTAAATAAGATGATCATTCACTACAACCACAACAAACCAACCATGTATTAAATTCACGATTTCCAGTTTATAGAGCGTACTATGGGGATGGTCTCGGTAATACCATTGCAGGGTTTTTTGCAAGAATGGCTCCAAAAATAGCACCAATCGTAAAACAATTATCAATGAAAGCTAATGATGTTATTTGTAATAAGGGTATTAGCTCTGTTGGTGATGTTGCCGGGGAAGCATTTTCCGCGGCTAAGGAAAAACTACTAGCGTTAGTTCGGCGAAGACAGAAACCAACAAGGACGAAGTCACTAGGACCACTACCATCTACGGAAATTATGCCTGCAAGTATTAGCAAAATAATAAACAACGCGGTGGAGCAGAATATAGCATCACAGTATGACACTCAGGGAAATATTACTGCAAATATGAAATCGCGAGCGAGATCTCTATTTAGATCAAGAAATATATAATAATATGTTCAAATTGGCTCCTGATAGCGTTTGATATGGACGCCCCAGTACCCAAGTTTTATTTCTATCATGCAGTACAACCGGATCTTCGATCAAGAATCGAACTTCAAGTCCATGATACCAGCAAGTACTTTCTACCCGCTGAAGCATTTATTGAAGTAGAAGGAGAACTCGTAACAATTGATGCTGCTCTTAATGATCCACCATATGCAGATGACCCAAATATCCGAGTTGGCTTTGTCAATAATGGTATCATGGCGCTATTCAAGAGTACTAGATACATGATTGATGGAAGAGAAATTGAATCTATAGATCTTGAAGTTGATGTTGCCACAACAATAGTGGGGTTAGCAAGATATTCTGATGATTATACAAGATCAGCGGGTCCATCTCTGATGTTCTCTAAGGATCTCACTGATCACGCTGAACACATTCCGTATACTAAATTGCTGACATCAACAGCTACTGCCGTTGATCCACAATCAGATGATGTTGAAAGGAGGATAGACCAGCTGGTAACTTAGATATTATAAAAAGTATTAATCCTAATCACATCTTGGGGTTTGCAACACGCGTAGCAATGTTGCAAGGACAGCGTGGACAATTTTCATGCGCGATTGCACTGCATCACATTTTCGAATTTTGCAGAAATGTTAGAAAAGTTATCTATGGAGCGAAGCATACAGTAGCACTCGTGCGAAAGGGTAGTGATAATGATGCAATCTGGCGTGGTGCTGGTGTTGCTGATGGTAAAGTCTTTAAATCAAAACTATCATTGTGGATGCCAGTAATAACTCGATTAATCACGGCAGAAAACAAATTACTATTATTTATGGATTTCAGGCGCCAACTCATTGCTATCATGGTTAACAACAATAACAGATACCATGAATTATAATATGGATGGTACACTTACATTGTACCTGGCATCAATACAAGGTGTTTCAGCTCCACGTCATATATTTATTGCGTTACAGGATTAAACGCGATTAAACTCTCAAGAACGCAAATATATGATATTTTATCAATTGGGTGTTAATGAAGTATCATTGAGAATAAACGGCCAACAGGAACCATCTGAGGATATACTACTTGATTATAGAACCAACCAAATAGCACCCGCGTATCATCGTTTGTTGACATTTATGGGACTCGATAATAATGTGGATAGTGGTCTGCAAATATCACAATTTGATTTTAACAATCGATATCCCATCTATTACTTCTCGCTGGAACATCTTTTTTTAACCAGACAATCCGTAGTTGACATGCACTTCAGAGCTCGTGTAACCCGTCCGGTTATAGGGGGTATTGTCACTATCCCGAATTACAGAGCAGTTGCTGTCATACTCAGTAACAAGTCAATGCTACTCGAAGGTGTTGGTGGACGAACGAGAGTAGTTGATGCACCAGAAGAAAAATATGTTGTAGACAATTAGATCAATCTCGTATTTAATAAAATGTCATATAGTCAAGTTAGTTTTACGTTAACTCCTGGTCAAATTAAAAAATTACAATCGGAATCAGCTAAAAAAAATGTGGAACGACAATATCGCTGAAGCACAATCAGATGTCTGGTGGTCAGAATAAATTGTCATTGACAACTCCTCAGATGAAACACTTCAAGGATGCCATCAAAGATAAAAAAAAGGTGTTCAGGTCACTCTTTCCGCGGCCGCAATTAAGAATATCACAAAATCTGGTGGTATATTTCCACTTTTCGCTGTATTACCAGCGTTGATTGCGGCAGCGGCCCCAGCGGTAGCAAAAGCTACCGCGCTAGGAGCCGTTGGTACAGCGACAGGGATGTCACTAAAGAAAGCTCCCGGACAGGGATGCTAAAAAAGAAACGATCAGGAAAGGGTCTAAGACTACCACGAATTCCATATTCATGGTACAGTGGAAACGGCCTGAGACTAGGAGCAGTTCGCTAACAATAGGTCCCATGTCAATATTTGATTTACTCGATGCTACTAAAAAAACTAGCGATAAAAAACTTTAGAGGTGTCTTTATGAGAGATCAATTACCACAACAACCAAGCAACGCTGAAACCGGTATCATTAATCTCGATAACAGCACCGGATCTGGAACTCACTGGGTTGCACACGCGATTGATCCGCGTATAATTGTTTATTTCAATTCATATGGATTAGCACCGCCTAAAGAATTTGTGCGTTATTTAAACTGCTTAAAAACTCCTATCTGGTACTCCATGCTACCAACACAAGCAGCAGAGAGGGTGAACCCTACAACTTTCCGAGCGTCGATTCGGAAATCTGAGGCTTCTACCAAATAGTAAAAAAAAATGGCGTCTATTCGATAAAATAAGATTTCCTTATATACGCCAACGTCGTTGTCATCCACCCTCTCTGCTGCTATGGGTTAATAATTCTTTTACGAGTTCAACCAAATATTTGATCCAGTCCGATACGATATCGTGTCCGAGGATCATGTAAATTTATTGTTATAAATCCGTGTGGAGTCGACTGAGCGTTACTAAAAAATTTTTTAAATTGATTGAAGTCCATATCAGAACACCATGTCTGCCAAATATTTCGTAGCGTATGTGTATCAACGCCGTTAAATACACACAGTAAGTTACAGTTGTCTCTAATCACTTTTGGAATCTGAGTGTATCGTTGGGTGACATATATCACGTCAGTGTTTTTGTGACGCCCACGGGAAAAGATCCTAGCTGGGTTTTTTTTGATTGTCTAACATCACATCGTCGTATACGACTAAATTGTTAATGCTCCCATCGAGGTCATCCACGGATGGTGCCTCGTCAATATCAGTTATAAAATCAACGACGTTCTCACCTTTAATCTCTGATGCATTCTCGTTAAAATCTTTTAGCACTTCATAGCATCGTTGATCATCTACGCTAGGAGCAACTAAATACAACTTATCCCATTTCATCCATCTCATTATTAAATTGAGCAACAATTGCGTTTTACCGGATCCAGATGGCCCGATTAAAATTGCGCGGATAGAGTTTGGTAGCACTGCATGATGCTTAACCGGTTCTCTTGCTTTGGTCGCTGAAAAATCAATTATATCCATATTTCTATACATAAATTATGGATCTATATTGTGTGAAGTGTAAAACGCGTACTGGCACAGATGACTTGACGACGATTACAACTAGAAATAACCGATCAGCGCTTTCTGGTAAATGCGTACAATGTGGTACAAAGAAATTTAGATTTGTGTCTATGAGATCTGCAGGAAATGATGTTTTAAAAAAAAACGAGGAGGTGATATCGCAGCCAAATTTGCAAAGCTCCCTGGAACCCCATGGGCAAAGTACCCGGGAGAAAAGCACCTTCCAGGATATAGCTACTGTGGTCCCGAAACACGATTAGATATCAGACTTGATGATCAAAATCAACCCCGATCCGGCGAGTATCCGATAAACGCTATTGATAAGGCGTGTCATGCTCATGATGTTGCATATAAAAGCAGCAATCTGCAAAACAGGCATCTCGCGGATGTGAAATTAATTCATGCGTTAAATGCTATTCCTGATAAATCTTTTAAAGAAAAGTTGGCTTCGTGGTTGGTAAAATCAGCTATGAAAGGCAAATTGATGATGGGTGCTGGTAATTAATAATATGGAATCTATTTATTATTCTCCAAAAGGATACTGGAGGGGTAACGCTGCAATCAATAAACTCGCCAACGCCGCAAAAGTTAAAAAGGCCACTGCGGCTAATTGGTTATCCAAACAGGCTATATGGCAAATTTATCTACCACCGCCTAAACAAATCAATTTCTCGCATTTTGATGTTACTGTACCCAATGAAGTTCATCAAGCTGATTTATTGTTTTTACCACATGACAACGGTTACAAATACGCGCTAACCGTAGTTGACGTTGCGAGTCGATACAAACAAGCGGAACCGCTAAAAACAAAATCATCACCTGAAGTTTCTTATGCATTTGAAAAGATTTATCGACGAGGCCCACTACGCTGGCCAAATCTGTTACAAGTTGATCCTGGCAAGGAATTTCAAGGCGCTGTTTTATCAGCGATGAAACATCATAATGTCACCATACGACGAGGGCATACTGCGCTACATCGCGATCAGGCAATTGTTGAACGATTTAATCGGACTCTTGCTGAACGGTTATTTGGATATCAATACGCGAAGGAGTTTATTCAGGATAAAAGATCCCGTGAATGGGTTAAGAGATTACCAGCTGTGATTACCGCGCTCAATAACGAGATTACTCGAACAATTAACATGAAACCTGTCAACGCGATTAAGAAAGCGTCTGTACCAAAAATGGAAATCCAAGGAATTTCACCAAAAAAAATTTATAGAAACGCTAGCGTTTCCCAACCAATTCTTGGTAGTAATGTCACTGTAAGGTACTTATACGAACCAGGAGAGCTTGAGGGTGGTAAAAAAAGAGCTACCGATCCTATTTGGAGCGTCACTACGCATAAGATATCCGGTATAACACGATCTACTGGTAGACCTCCAAACTATAAACTGGATTCAACTGCTCCTCAGCGAGGATTTACTCGACAACAACTACAGGTAATTCCCGAGGATACTCAATTACCACCGCGTGGTCTTAACTAGCACCCCGGCGTCTGTTGCACTCAAGACAAGTCAACATCACATTGTTTCTGACATGACCGAGACTGTTATTTTTTCTGTCTCCGGTAAATTGGCGAGGATCTTTATCCGAATACTGCCAACGCATTATACAATTGCAACTCGCGCAGTGATTATTCTGTTGTTGTTTCAGCGTAATTATTAATTCAGCATCAATGTCAAATTCTCTATTATTTTTTTTATCCTGTTGTTTATAACCAGAGAGTTTTTTTTCTGATTATATCCTTGACGTTGTCGGCGCTGATTGTAGTGTTATTATCGTCACCAATGATTTCATCATCGAAAACAATTCTTCGAAGCTGATTTATTCTTCGTACTCTGGATACTGCGAGATAGACTAAATTTGACCATTCGATGCGATTATCTACCATCCAAACAATTGTATCCGATATAGTCAATCCCTGTGAAGAATGTATCGTCGCTGCGTAACCTAACGTCCATGGGGATTTATCAGCACGCAATGCATTTTCGACGACGCTGATATCAACCAGCACAATATCATTTAATACGAGAATTTGTTTTTCACGTTGTCCTGGAATATCAACTTCAATGTTCTGTTTTCGTGTATCCGAAGGCCTATAACAAAGAGGCACAGGAAGTGTTGCAAAGTTTTCTTTATGCAATTAAAATAACTTCATCTGAAGTGTGTCTCTGACTATTTTTCTATTTGCAATTATCAAATCGTTTGGTCTCCACGTTTCCCAAAAATCTTTTAATGGAGTTTCTGAAATTATTTCACGCGCTATTTCGCATTGGATTCTGTCCGGTTGTAGTCTAATTAGCGCTTTGAATTCTCGTAATCGTTCATCAAGTGATCTATAATCAGTGGTGATTTCTTCATAGTAGTCTACAAAACCCTTTAGCCATTCATGTGGAGATGCATCGACAAATGGTGGTGGTTGGCCGTGATCACCGCACATGACGACTTTTGTGTTTTTGTTTAACAACCACTCGAGAAATGTTTGTAATACATCTAATGACACTGTGCATATTTCATCCCAAATTATGATTTCAGGAATGAATTTATCACCTATACGCTCAGGAGTCCATTTGTCACCCTTCCATCGAAAAAAACTGTGGTAGGTACAGGCATTTACCTCTCGCTGTATCATCTCTCTGGCGAGTCTGTGAGTAGGTGTTAGGACAATCATGTTTGACCGACGAAATAATTCAATTGCACGAGTTGTCTTTCCTGACCCACCACAACCGTTTAAATAAACTGTCTTGTATCTACACACTGGATCAGATACCGGTGGTGCATTAGAAAATTCTGATTGAATTTCAATACGGTTACATGAAAGATATTTATCATCCATGGTAACGTCTGCGGATTCACAATACTCATGTAGCGTTTCCTTTTTAAATCGCCAACGCCCCCACGCTTCCTCGGGATCTGTGAATGCCGCTACAGCTGATTTGTATTTATTGTGGATATACATCGAATCAGTGGCTACTCTAACCGCGGTATTAGGAAATCTATTTATCATCGAAAATAAATTGATAGAAGCATAAGCTAGCATAGAACTTCTCAAATGCGTATATTGTTTAATATATCCATCACAGTAGGTAACAACCGTACCTAATTTCTCACCATCGGATAGGAAAGCGTCTTTACGATTTACAAGTTTTCCCTGTTTCGTTAAATCCGTTACGATAAAATCGTATTCAGCGATGTCTATGATCAACAGCGAGGAATATTTTGCATTGTCGTATCTTCCACCCTGGGTAAATTTACCGATTATTCTTCGTCCAAAATCTTTTGCTTGTCCGCTTTTAATTTCAAATAACTTCTTAGACCAATTCATGAATTGTTCTTCACTGAAATTCGAAGAATTTCCATCTGGAAATTGTTTTCGCTGTTCGCTAATTATACGATCTAGATCGGGTTGTGGTAGCCAAACTTCTTTCTGAGCTCGATAGCATATAATAGCTTCGGAAACAATCAACGATATTAGCATACCACAATCAATCATATATCGTAGTAACACTATTGGCATCCAGGCCTTTTCAGATATATGTCTACCAAGCCAAACATAACTACACGGATGTAACCCTGTAGCGAGTTCAAATGATATCACACGAGCGAATCCAGTTAAATCAAAATCAGGCAATGGACCATTAATCGCAACACGAGTCATTTCATGCGTGGGGTGTCCAAATCGTTTAAAGTACTCAGCACATTCCCCATGCCCGAGAAAACTTCCAGGATAACACGCGGATATATCAATTGAAATCATACCATCAGGTGAGTAGTTTGTATTCCACAGTCCTCCATGACTAAATTCGACGCAACTCAATTTAACGTCCTCGAGAAAATCACTTCGTGTTGGACGCCATGAGTTTTTTTCTCTTGCGAAGTGAGCTACCACCGATGCAATAGTAAAACTATCCGTGAGTAGTTTTTCATGGAAACTCTCTGGTGAAAAATCATTAGCGATTTTTCTCATTCTGTTATCTAATTCTTCAACGCGATATAATTCACCATTTGGTCTCACAAATTGATCGAATCCTATTTCGGGATCTTCATCACTTCTAAGTAACCACACTGACACAGGATCATCTTTACATAGCGTGTGAATAGCATCGAATAATTTCTCTTCATAAAAAACATCCCCGACGAATTCTTGGGGTATATATCTCACGGTTCGTTCTCGTGGAAATATTGTTACCGCAGGTGTCCACGCGTGTTTGTTATGATCAATAATTTGTATTGGCGCTCCATTTTTGTTAGATTTCGGTTCGTATAAAACTTCTCCGGTTATCGTCATAACGGTTATTGGGAATCTTAATGATGTTTCTAATTTAGCTATATCAGAAATCTTTGCACCGTGTTGTTTCACTGTCAGTTCCCATTCGGTTATTTTCCTACGTCGCAGATCAGTTAGTTTATTTCCTCGGGATGCATTTGTGAAGTGTTCCATTACCCGTGTTGCTACACAATTCAGTGAACTAGAATATTTCATAGGAGCTAGTTTTGCGATATCGGGTTTATTATTTAACGGATATATCCCATAAACGATTGCTGTTACAGGATAAGATCTCTCGTAGTATGGTTTGTCGATTCCAGTTAGAATTCCTGGTTTGGAATCTCTACTCACAATGACAGTTTTTTTATTCTTGAGGATTGGTTCAAATTTATCCCTGATAATCCATTCGCCGCCGACTTCGATAATGAATTTTATTCTGAAAAAATACTTCTGTTGGGAATTGCCTTTGGATTTTACACCCTTGGATTTCCAACCCGTTGGCGAGCCAAGATGTGAAATTATCTCAGCTGCTCTTTCATCGTTCATAGTAGCATCGATGTTGGGTACATTGACATCTTCGTCAATAATTCGAAATGTCGACCAACAGTATGCTGCACCGTCTCGGTAGAATTCATTAAAACACTCCCTGATTTTACCCAGTATAGTTCTATCACCGATTAGACGTTTTGGTGTATCAGAGACTCTATCGAGATTGAATTTAGTATTTTTCCAGGGTTTAATTTTCGATAATCTTTGGAACTCCTTCTCAAGATTGAATTTAGTATTTTTCCAGGGTTTAATTTTCGATAATCTCTTAAACTCCTTCTCAAGATTGAATTTAGCATTTTTCCAGGGTTTAATTTTCGATAATCTTTGGAACTCCTTCTCAAGATTGAATTTAGCATTTTTCCAGGGCTTAATTTTCGATAATCTCTTGAACTCCTCCATGTTATAATTAAAACAAGTATTTAAATAGAAAAATATAGTATAATGAATCACTGCAAGTGGCTTATGATTGGATCAACAACCCCGTGTAACAAATCATGCAGGAGCGAATTCTGTGGGTATCATATGCAAAGCGTGAGAAACGGTTCAAAAGGTCCTCTCCCATGCCTCCGATGTGGGGTGGGCGTTAGAGGAAAATCACAATTATGCCTCAGTTGCGGCGGAAAACGATACAGGGAACTAAAACGCTATTATGACAAACGAATCATTGACCCTAACGTCCTTGATAAAATCAAGGACAAAATCATAAAAACCCCTCAAGATTATATCCAGAGATTTATGATAAATTAGACAAATAGTATTATTATACAAATGAGCCAAGATTTCAGACCCCATCCAGTGCTTGTTAATAACGAAGCCTCCAGTGATGGTGTTGTCAGGCACCGCAGACTAAAAGAACCGGTTGGATGGGTAAATAATATGGGATACTTGATGTTTACAGCTGGGAGGAAGAAGTATCTCTGTCACAGAGCCATCTATGAAGCATTTTACGGATTAATCGAAGACGGATTTGTGATTGATCACATAAATGGTGTGAAGACTGATAATTGTCTTGTGAATCTTCAAGCCGTCTCACAAAGTCGGAATACAAAATTAGGTGGAACTGGCAAATACGCAAAACGACCTAGGGGGGGTCAAATCGTTTGATTTAGAAAATAATGAAGAGAGAAACTTTCAATCAATAAATGAAGCCAGTAGATACTTTGACATTTGTGGGGCTTCAATTCGATTTGTTGCAGAAAATATAATTAAAACTGCTCTGTCAAAACGGACAGGTCACAGGATAAAATTCGTATACACCTAAAACGATTCAAGGGAGATAAATCCTTTATATATAAATCCAACAACTGAATACACTCTACTCACTAAGTTCCCTTGTATTATGACGTCAAAGGATTTGTGTCGTCTGCTAGTACCTGGTCATAAAATAAAATTCGTATACACCTAAAACGATTCAAGGGAGATAAATCCTTTATGGATAAATCCGCTGCAACTCGCACTCTACCTACTAAGTTCCCTTGTATTATGACGTCAAGGGAATTGTGTCGTCTGCTATTTACCTGTATACCTTGACTAGGCGCGCCGCACACGTGACTGTAATGGGGCAAATAGCATAGCTTCAGTAGTTGTATTTTTAGAAAAAGGTTTTAGAAATCCTTTTATTGTCGCTTGGGCTAAAACTGCATTATTTATAAACAGTTGTATTTATTTAGACCATTTAGTACAGAATCCATCGCAATACCTATGTTAGCTCAGCCGGAAATCTAGTGTTTCTCATTCATTGATGTAGGTGGGCGTGGTTAAAATTCCTCTGTATACAGCTCTTTGTGATTTAATCGATAAATGTACTCGTCTAGAGAATTAGAACAGGGAATATACGCTGCTATTTTAAACAACTGTATTATTTTGTTTAGTGCTTCATTTAAAGTATCTGTCTGTTTTAAATGTTGTGAAACAGCATTAATAAGTAATTCAAGGAAATAAAATAAAACACTCGTGAATCGACGCTGCTGTATTAGTCGCCTTATATACGTTACGGCTCGTAATAAGCTTGGGGCTTTCGAAGGCCAATTCCGACCGATCAAAACTAACCAACGCCATTAACACGGGCGTGTGGTTGTCTTTTGTCAATCATGCAACCGGGTTAATTTAGTTTGGTTGCTTTTGATTGGTTGGACTGGCCGTAGAAAATCTGCCCCGTCGTTTCATGTTTGTGCTGTCTTGTGCCGTCCCACATCATTACCATCAATCGTTTCATTGAATATATCCATCCTTAATTAAGTTAATTAAGTATATGTTACGCCTACAATCTGTCACAACACTCGAGTGAAGATATATATGGCATTGTGCCGTCCCATATCAATCGTTTCATTGAATAAATACCATCCTTAATTAAGTATATGTATGCCTACAATCTGTCACAACACTCGAGTGAAGATATATATGGCATTGTGCCGTCCCACATCAATCGTTTCATTGAATAAATACCATCCTTAATTAAGTATATGTATGCCTAAAATTTGCCGCAACACTCGAGTGGAAATATATATGGCATTGTGCCGCCCATTAATTAAGGTAATTAAGTACATGTATTACGTCACCTCAAGCATATCTTCTGGGCGGTCTAAGATGATGTTTTTCACCTTAGGCCTCCCGCCGGAGATGTATGTTTCGGGTTACTTTGGGCTTACATGGATGCGAAGGCACCCAAGGAGTTCCAAAGATATATGTTGTCACATACCTCTGGGTCTCTTTCACGTTATTTGACGCGGAAGGGGTTTCCAAATGGGGTTTTCAGTACAGCATATACATGGACTTAATTAACTTAATTAAGTTTTTTTCAATAATTAGAAATACAGTATACTATATTTATATAAAAATATAAAAATATGGATATCAAAGATGTAAATTCTATAATTGCTGAAATTTCAATTTTAAAAAATAGCGGGGTAGTATTATCTAAAGATCTCGACGCTGACAAGATTACCTCGGAATATGAAGACATTGAGTATCAGTCTAGTAGGGGTCGTTATGTTTTACCTAAAATGTACAGACTCGTGAAAGGAATTCAAAAGTCCATCTATGCTTGTTTGTACGGTAACGATATTGATGTATTTATAACGCTATTTAGCAACGTTGAAGCAATACGTCAAAAGCTCGGCCAAGAGTATCAAAAACGAGCTGAAATTAGTTCTAAGGTTCGTGATCTTAGAAAAATATTAAACGAGGAAAAACCAGTATCCTAACCACGTGAGCGTTACTATAAAAATTTTTTTTTTTTTTTAGCGTTTTTTGTAACTACATAGGATTTTCTCCTGAAATGATACTCAGCAGTTTGGATTTACTCATGCAGCTATGTGCGTACTGGATGATCTGGTAGTGGTAGCAAGTAATCACCGCGACGCCTCCATTTTCACGTAGTTGTTGTTGTTGCCGCGTCGTTAATAAAAATCGTTCATTTCCGTTCTCAGATATTACAATTTTGAAACCCTCAGCGATGTTGTTTCTGAAACATTCGCGGATAGCGTCGTACAGTTTAACCTTGTCGGAGATGGATACGTTAGCTTGATGGTACATTATTTTATAATTCAGCTTTTAATTGTGATAGTTTCACATTTGAAAACTCAGTTCACAAACACTATATGGTAGGTGGTGAATCGCTTACAACTAGATTAGCCCGAGAGCGGCTAGCAGCAATTAAAAAGTTTATACCGGTTCGAGACAGAGTTCGCGAGAAACTTCAACAACGACAACAAGCGCAGACTGACTTTTCTGTATCAAGTGAACAACTGTTCGCCCCGGTAACTAAGGCGACCAGCGATGTGAAAACAGCAACTGAACGAGCAATATTTGGGGATATTCCTGAGGAAGGCAAGCGACGAGAAGTGCCTGTTCTTGGTGTGCTTGAAAAGATAGCAGCGGAAACTGAAAAGACATAAGCGTTGTTACCAAAAAACCCACCTGGTCCGAAAAAGACCAATGATAAAAAAGTAGATGAATTACGAGCGCGATTTAACGAAGATGGGTTAGCAGAAATTGATAAGACTGACCATGCAGAGTTTCCTGCACTTGTTGTTACGTCGTATGAAAACAGAAAGAAAATGTTAAAACCAGAACAGCACAAGTATGTAAGAGGTATACAACATTGGGCTGATATATTTTACAAAATTAAAACTGAAACGGGTACAATTGACAACAGGAATACGTCATATATTGAATATCTCAGAATAGTGAGTACAATGTATAATGAATATGAAAAACAAAAATTACAAAGAAAACCACAAAGACTGCAGCGGCGGCGACAACAACCTGCAAAAAAAATATCCTTTTCACCCGCTAAACAAGAAGAATCTCAACAACAACTACCGCTTGGACCTTTGCCTGGACCATCTGATCGAGATGATGATGATGATCCTTTTAGTTATTTACAAAGTACGGATTTAGAAAAACTGGAGAAAGCACTTGATTATAGTAGTGGGGAGGGATTTTCTAAATCTCAGAAATTGCCAGTAATTTCAGGTAGTGGTCAAAACGTCTTGACGTTTTGTAGTTGTCCTGGTAATATTCTCAGTGATATATCACGGCTTGAAGTTCTCATCGGGGCGAAGCGAGCCGGAAATAACTCTCCGGAAATAATTAATGAAGCAGCTGATATTTGCAGGCGGTTATTTGCCGGTGGTATCATGGACATTAATGTATATCGAGAACTCATTGCTGAATTAGTTGAAAATCACAAAGACGCTCATGGTTATTACAGCGATTAATCACTAATTGAAAAACTACTAGTTTTATAACAAGATGATCATACACTACAACCATGATAAACCCGTAAACGTCTACGTGGTGAACTCACGATTGCCTGTTTATAGAGCATATTACGGAGATGGTCTCGGCAGTACCATCGCGGGTTTATTTACAAGAATAGCCCCAAAAGTGGCGCCGCTAGCTAAACAATTATCAATGAAAGCCATTGATGTAATTCGTGATAAGGGAACCAGCAAAATCGGAGATTTCGTTGGAAATCTTGCCGGAAAGGCATTGAATGCTGCGAAAGATAAAATAATATCATTGATGCGAAAGAAACCAGGAATGACTAAGTCGGTGGTGAAACCACCAGTGCTGCCATCAACTACAATGATGCCTGCAAAAATCAGCAAAGCAATAAATAGCGCAGTGGAACAAAAACTAGCGTCGTTGGCTGCTTCGGTGACTCCGTCGCCATTGACAGCTTCGCCGGTAACAGATAGTGCTATCATGAACGCGATAGCAGGAAGTGGTTTGAAACGAAAACAAAAACGACGATGATTATAAAGAGTTTCGCAATTGAAAACACTAGTATGTTAATGAAATGTTTAAACGAACAGCTGACCCCGCGTTTGATATGGAAGCCCCAGTGCGCAAAGACGATTCCGTCCGCGATTATCAATACTATTCCTATCATGCAATACAACCCGACCTACGATCGCGAATTGAACTACAAGTTCAAGATACCAGTAAATACTTTTTGCCATGTGAAGCATTTATTGAAATTGAGGGAAAACTTGTAACAAATGTTGCAGCTGATACCCCATATGCAAATGATTCAAATATCCGAGTTGGTTTTGTTAATAATGGCATAATGGCGTTATTTGAAAGTGCAAGATATCTCATTGATGGAAAAGAAATTGAATCAATAGACCGCGAGGTTGATGTTGCAACAACAGTAATCGGACTAGCAAGATACTCCGATGATTATACAAGATCGGCTGGTCCGTCTATGATGTTTGCAAAAGATATTACTGATAACGCTGACCACCTTCAGTACATTAAAGTGTTAACAGCACAAGATACTTCAGAAGCAAATCAACAAGAAGCAACTAATCCAGAACGTCGAGCTAGACCCGGAGCTGCGTTTGATATTCTCAGAGACGTCAATATTAATTACAATCTAGGGTTTGCAAAACGAAAAGGAGCATTGCACGAACAGCAGCGATATTTTTCATGTGCGATTCCACTCCATCACATATTTGGATTCTGCAGAAATGTCAGAAAAGTCATCTATGGAGCCAAACACACAATCGCGTTAGTACGAAAAGGCAATGACAATGATGCAATTTGGCGTACTGGTGCCGCTGATGGTAAAGTTGTTTTAACTAAATTAGCACTGTGGATGCCAGTAATGGCCCCATCAATTACCATGGAAGAGCGGCTACTTTCATTTATGGACACAGGTGGCAAATCATTGATAAGTTGGCTAACAACAACAACTGATGTCAAACAGGATGATGTTAATGGTACATTTACATGGCACTTAGCAGCCAAACAAGGCGTTTCAGCTCCACGTCATATATTTATAGCGCTGCAGAATCGGAATCGATTACGCTCCCAAGAACACAGTCATATGATATTTGATCGATTAGGGGTAAGTGAGGTTTCACTGAGAATAAACGGACAACAAGAACCATCTGAGGATATACAGCTTAATTACGGAAACAACCAAATAGCACGCGTGTATCATCGGATGCTGTCCTATATGGGTCGTGATCAAAATGTTGATACTGGTTTACAAATATCGCAACTTGATTTTAAAAACCTCTATCCGATTTATTACTTTTCGCTGGAGCATCTTGATTTAATGAGACAATCCGTCGTCGACATACATTTTAGGGCTCGTATAGATCCTGGTGGTGTTGATTATAGAGCGGTTGCTGTTAATCTCAGCGACAAATCAATGTTGTTAGAAGGTGTTGGTGGACGAATGAGAATCGTTGATGCACCAGTGGAAAATATGTAAATGAAACTTGAAGAGTTTCCAATTAAATCAATTGAAAGCATAAATGTGTTTTACAATAAAATGACATATAGTGTTGTTAGTGTCAAGCTGACTGATGGTCAGGTCAAGAAATTGCGATCAAAATCCGCTAAAGAATGTGGAACAACAATAACGTTAAAACCAGCGCAGATGTCCGGCGGTACACATAAAATATCATTGACGGATCGTCAAAAAAAACCATTTCAATGATGCACTAAAGAAACGGCGAGGGGTTCAAATTGTATTTTCAAAGGCTGCAGTCGCCAACATGATAAAATCAGGTGGTATATTTCCATTGTTAGCTGCAATACCAGCATTGATTGCAGCGGCTGCCCCAGCAGTAGCGAAAGCGGCTGTGTTGGGAGCCGTTGGGACCACGGCAGGGATGGCGTTGCAAAAGGCAACAGGGAAAGGATATAAAAAAAGGGAAAAGGGTTATACCTACCAGGAACCCCGTATTCATGGTACAGCGGAAATGGTCTAAGAAGAATACCAGGAACGGTTTATTAGTTGAAAACCCAATTCTCCCTATGTCCAATTTTGATTTAATTGATGCTGCTAAAAAACTAGCGATAAAAAACTTCAGAGGGGTTTTTATGAGAGATCAGTTACCAAGAAAACCAAATAACGTTGAAACCGGTATCATCAATCTTGATAACAGCAGTGGATCGGGAACTCACTGGGTTGCATACGCGATTGATCCACGTGGGATTGTCTATTTCGATTCATATGGGTTAGCTCCGCCAAGTGAGTTTTTGCGGTATATAAATTCTTCGATGAAACTCAAAGACTTTCCGATTTTTTATTCTACGCTGTGAACACAACAATTAAATGATCCACCGATATGCGGCCGTGAAGTATTAAATGTCCTCGCGGAGATTTCATCGTCACAGAAACCACTAAATCTGGTTGTAAATAAATACACGAGTGGGAAATTACAAGGTAATTTTAGAGAATCAATAAATTAAAAATACTAGAGTCTTTATAATAATGATTAATATTTGGGGACAATCTCTGTCAATGTCGGAACCCACCGAGGAAACATCTGCGGGTTCTTTCGAGGATGTAAAAAAAATAATTGAAGATGAAATCGCTGGGACGTTAAATTTAGTAGATGTTGACCCGAACGAAATAGTTGTATTTCAAGATCGCCAGGGTAAATTGAAAAGCAGTAATGTGTCATTGGATGACATTTTGATACGGCAGAGCAACGCCGCTGAAAACTCTATTGCGCTGTATTCCAGCGGTGGACGACTTAAACCAGGCGCACTTGTGTCTACGATCACCGACGCGATTGCCGCCCACGGCCGTGAGTTGGATGATCATCTTCGGGGTTATAATGCTTTTCGAAGAAATATCGTTGGTAAGTTCTTTGGAGCCCCACCTGTGGTTAGTATGTCTCTCGCTGAAATCAAAGACCTTCTGAATTTATTCTTTTGTAACACGAGCACGAATAAAATAATGAATCCTGACGAAATCAAGGTAAAATATCTCGATATTTACAACGATGTTCTTAAACTAAAAGAAGATTTTGAAAAGGTACAAAAACCCACTAACGACGTCGTTGTTAAGTTTTTTGGAACTCCGCTTATGGCTGGCATGACTCTCGCTGAAATTAACGAGTTTATTGGCAAGCATACTCACAATGCCTACCTCGCTAATAGTTTCTTTGGCGTCGCGGCTACATCTGTGATAACTCTCAAAGATATTAATATGTTTATGGTGAGACAAACAACACTTAATACCATCGTGGATAAATTTTTAGGGAGAACACCTGTTTCTGAAACCACATCGTTGACAGGCCCAACCCTCGCGGAAATTAAGCGCGTGCTTGACGAACAAAAGCTCACAAACGAAACGGTTAAAAATTTCTTTAAGGGTTCTGCAAGTGACAATATCACGACGACATATGGTCAACTCAACAGGGATTATCTAACCCGAGAAAGTTTTGGATTTGACCTCCTTTTGGTTTCATTTTTCGAACGCCGCGATACAACGTTGATGAAATATACCGAAATCAGAAAAAAATATCTCGACATCATCGACGATATTGCTAAACTACGAGAAGATTTTGAAAAGGTAAAAATTCCGCATCCAGACATAGGCGTTAAAAGTATCGTGTATAAGGTCAATCATGGGACCTTTGATTGGGTAAAAAACTCTAATGCTAAATTGAAAGTCACTAACGTGAAGTGGCCCCATGGTATCTACAGGATGACGTTAATCTCTAACAAGCAATTTGATATCATCGTGAAAGGTAAAACCTACTTTGGTGGCACCGCGACAGTAATTATCGAGGAGGGAGAAGAAGAATTTGAGATTGTCGCGGTTGATAACACCATTAGAAAACATATAACCTGGTGTTTAGAATTCGTAGGTGAAGTAGACATCCCCCTGATCTACTACCCTGACGATGATGAATAATTGAAAACACTAGCGGGTTTAAAATAATGATGACTTCGTCATTAACAATGACTTTGCCATCGTCGCAATATCGATTCGACACCGTGAAAGAATTTTCCGCGAACTTGAAATCACTTTCTGAGCGCTATCGTGAAAAAATGAAAAAATACCGCAGAAAAATTACCGCCATCGATGTAACTGTGTACTCGGTGTCTGGTGTGATGGCCAGCGCCGGAGTTATTTTGTCGACGGTGACCATGATGGCTCCGATTGCAGTTCCAATTGCTATCTCCGCGGCAACAACAATTGCGGCAGTCGCCACCGCGATAACTAAAAAGTTATCATCGTGTTCTCAGAAAAAACTCAGTGATTATACAGCTCGGTACCGGGTGGTATTTGACGCATACTCGAAATTATCCGAGTTGATCTCGCCGTCGATAGATAATTCGTTCATATCCGATGTTGAATTTTCCGCGATGACCCAGTTGTATAACTCCGCGATGTTGAAATTGGAAATTGAAGACAGCGTTAATAATAATGTCACTCGAACTATTTCAACGAATCGCGGAGAATACCACTCCGATACGAACAAGCATGATATCAATAACATCAACAAACCCCGAATTTAGTGTGAACTTCCCTTCTCCGATTCCAGTTCGTAAGATCGCGCTGGCAAAATTACGAGTATATCATAGCTGGCCTAATATCAGATCTGTTGAATTTGGTGGTCAGCAACCCAATAACGCACTGGTGTTCTCGTATAAGAATAAACCCGATGATACTCCAGAGTGGGAAACTGTTTCGTTACCAACTGGGTCGTACCAAATTAAGCAAATCAATGCTGAAATTCAGCGTAGAATAAAATCAATTACTGGAAATGAATCAAGCATAGCTATTAATCTTCATCAACCGACGCTCTCGTCGTCGATCGAAATAAGCACAGAGGGATACATTGTAGATATCTATAACAGCTCGTTAAGAACAGTGTTAGGATGGCCTGAAAAACCACCCAAAGCCACCACCGACTTAACCACGGACGTACAATCATATCATGAAATCAATCCCAGTTATCGAGATAATTTATCTGATATAAGAAAAGGAAAAATCGCCGATAAATTTATATTTACCAACAAAGACACATTGCAATGGGATTTTATCATTAAAAGAACAGCCGACTCATCTGTTACTATTTCATTTACGCTAAGTGACGTCATTGATTATTTTAAGGAAATTAATCAATTATATAACACACAACTAGAACAACTACAGCAAACAAAATCGCGAAAACACATTGAAATAATAAATCAGCTTGTATCTGACATGGAATATATCAATGAACTAATTATTAAAACAATAATTAATGACAACAGCGACAGTAAACAACAATTCCTAACCAGTTACAAGACCACAGAAGACAATCTACGTAATTTCAAGCTTCCCGGGTACAAAGCTGAAAGACTGAAAGAACATATTGGTGATGTTATCAAGACATTACAATTACAAGATTCAACTACACTCCTTAAATATAATAATGATCCAGATGGCGGAGGTAGGCATATTGCCCCGCACAATGCAAATATTTCAGCGGTGATTGCGCTTAATTTAGTATGTGATGCAATCGAAGGAAGCTATCAAATTAATCTAGAGCAATCAAATCAAGCTCAGCAGGGATATATTCTTTATTCGTTTGCACCAACAGCTCCTCCAGGATTCCTAATTATTGAAAACCCAATTAATCCTGTCTACATGCGATGCCATAATAATTCGCTAACAAGAATTAATTTCCGACTCACTGACCAGTCAAATAATTTGATTGATCTACAAGATGAGGTGTAAGCGATTAGTCTGTTTGTAAGGTCCTAAAGACTGGATCAAATATTTGGTTGAACTCGTAAAAGAATTATTAACCCATATCAGCAGAGAGGGTGGATGACAACGACGTTGGCGTATATAAGGAAATCTTATTTTATCGAATAGACGCCATTTTTTTACTATTTGGTAGAAGCCTCAGATTTCCGAATCGACGCTCGGAAAGTTGTAGGGTTCACCCTCTCTGCTGCTACACAGAAAATGAATGACCCACCAATATGCGGGATTGAAGTATTAAATGTCCTCAACGCTATTTCATCATCGGGAAAACCACCCCATAAAACCGTACACGAATATACGAGTAATCGCTTTTTAGAGAGAAATTACATACAACAGCATGATTGATATTTGGGGGAGATCTCTATCAAGCCTGAAAAAACCCACCACGGAAATATCTGTAACCGGTGATGTAAAAAAGTAATCGAAGCTGAAATATCTGAAATGTTAAATCTCGCAAGTGTTGATCCCAATGAAATAGTTGTATTTGAAGATCGTCAGGGTAAATTGAAAACTAATAATATTTCCCTTGATATTTTAGTTAAACAACGTGACACAGTAGAAGACAGTATCACGTTGTTTTCCAAGGAGGGTAATCTCAAACAAGATGTTCTCTTTTTGACGCTCACAGATAAATTAATAGTGCTCGGTGATAGTTATTCATCAAAAATAGAATTATTTTTTAAAAAAAACTATGCGATGAATATGACGCCCATATAACTAAATTCAATCGGTTTTCTGAATTACAAAGAAGTATAATTGACAATATTGACAAACCTCTTTTTGATTTCTTTGGAAATCCAGGGGTGACCAGACCGAAACTCACGGAGATAAAAATCACTATCGATGTTTTGACAAAACTACGATCCGATTATGACGCTCATATCGAACAATTTACTATGTTAAGTAAAACCTTTTTAAAAAAAACGATGATGCCGTCTAAAATGCTTTGGTAAAAATGCTAAACCCGAAGAAGTAAAAACAGATCTCGTTGGTATTATCACGAAATTCGATGAAATAACAGCGATTAATCGGCGAATGGAAGTTGTTCGCGAAGATATTAAAATGACCAACGATGTCATCAGGGATGATCTACCGAGGATGATAGAAAAACTTGAAAAAATAAAAATCCCTCACGAACAAAAAATATCGTAAATAGTGTGTACGCGATCCAATACGGATCATTTACGTGGACACCATCCACTAACATATTAAATATCACCGCGACCGTCAAAGGCATTTATCGATTAACACTAGTGTCGCCGACTCAATTTAATATTTCATCAACGAGTTCATCTGGGAGCAACCATATGATATCAACGATCATCGACAAAGGAAAAACTGAACGATTCATAATAATATCCACTGATAATAATTTGGCTAGGGTTTCAGTAACATGGCATGTGGAATTCGTAGCGGATTTAAGTAAACAACTGACTTAAAAATCCATAGGATTTTCAATGCTGGCAAATTTAACGTCAGCAATTTGAAATCTGTTGTAATAAATAAAATGTCATCATTGGCAACGTCACAATAGTATCGTTATGATCAGGTCAGATAATTTCAAACTAAACTGAAAATACTCACTGAGGAGTATCAAGTAAAAAAAAATACCGACGAAGAATTACCGCAGATGATGTTACCGTGTACTCGGTATCAGGTGTAATCACCGGAGCCGGTATAATACTCTCCTCGGTGACAATGATTGTCCCGATAGCTGTTCCAATTTGTATATTAGCGGCTACAACAATCGCGGGAATAATTTGAATAATAACAAAAATAATATATCATGCAGCCAGCGTAAACTACAAGACCATGTAGTTAAGTTCCATGTTTTGTCAACAGCGTACTCTCAATTATCCTCAATGATATCATCCTCCCTCGATGACACGTTAATATTAGATAATGAGTTTTCAGCGATGGTACATTTTTATGATTCCGCGCTGTCAAAATTAGAATAACAACATGAGTATAATAACAATGGCAATAGCGACAACGGAATTACTTCAACGAGTAGCGGAAAACATAAACCCGGTCAAAACCAGCATGATCTCAATAACCTCAACAAATCCTGAATTCAGTGTCAATTTCCCTACTAAGATTCCCGTTAAAGAGATAGCACTGGCAAAATTACGAGTATATCACAGTTGGCCTAATATTAGATCGGCACCATTTGGTGGTCAGCAACCGAATAATTCCCCCGTGTTTGCGAGTAAGAATAAGCAAGACGGGACTCCAGACTGGAACGTTATTCCGCTAACATCTGGGTCTTACCAAATCGAACAGATCAATAATGAACTACAACGCAGAATAGATTCCATTATTGGAAAAGAATTGAAAATCGCTACAACAGTTCACGAGCCGACGTTATCATCTGAGATTGAGATAAGCTCGCTGGGACAATACTGGGTTGGCCTGAAATCCCACCTCGGACATTTTTACAAATACCAAAACCTAACAAATCTGATTACGTCACAGATGTAAAATCATACAACGAAATTGCCCCATCATATCGAAATTATTTACCTGGTATATAAAATGCAAAATTTACTGATAGATTCACATTTCTCGATAACGATACCATGCAATGGGAATTTGTTTTGAGAAAATTCCTGATTCATCCATTGCAATTGTATTTACTCTAAATACTGTCATTGATTTTTTGAAAGAGATTAATCAATTACATAAAACACAACTAGAGAGACTACGACAGAGTTTCCAGGAGCATCTCTCTGATATAACGAGTTCACACATCGAGATTATAAAATATGTTGAGATATTAAATCAGTTTTTATCCGAGATGGAATATATCAACAAACGAATAGTTCAGATAATAATTAATGACAAGAACGGAGATAAACAAAAATTCCTAAACGGTTACGATATCACAGAAGCTAATTTACCCGATTTCAAGTTTCCTGGGTATAACGCAAATGAACTAAAAAAATATATTAATGATCTTATTCAAGAAAGCTTTTCTCTGATACTCGCCTAATGGAAAAACATTCCACCACCACAAACAACTATCCTTAAACATAATAACGACCCAGACGAGAGTAGTAGGCATATCGCTCCGCAGAATGTGAATATATCCTCGGTTATTGCAGTGTATTTAGTATGTGATGTCATCGAAGGAAGTTATCAAATAAATCTCGAAAAATCAAATCAAGCCCAACAATGATATATTTTATGCTCCTTTGCACCAATAGCTCCTCCAGTGTTTCTAATCATTGAGGATTCAACTAATCCAGTGTATATGCTATGTCATAATGATTCATGAACGAGAATTAATTTCAAACTCACTGACCAATTCAATAATCTAATTGATTTAGGAGGAGAGATTTTACAAATTAGCCTGTTTGTGAAATCGTAAAAAGATTTTTACCCCCATTGTTGCATAGGGGACTCGATAACGATTTTGCGTCTCCAAAGGAAACATTATACATGAGTGCAGTATAGCAATGTTGTATAAAATAGTAGTACTGAATCATATAAACAGTCGTTTTTGTAGATGCTGACTAAGAAGCTTTATGAAAGTTTGGCTAAGTAAGGTTGTAAGTAATTTCAATGTCTGACTCCAGTAAAATCAAATCTCTTCTTAAAACGTTCTGAATTTGGTTTAAGTAAATATAAATTATAAGTTAGGGATGAATTATGGTTCATACGTGTGTTCTTTTTAAAAACATTAAAGGTGCATTTAAGATAAGAGACAATCAATGTAATAATTTATACACTTGTAAACTCGATACTAAATTCACTGCTGAAATTGGAGCCATTTTGGGCTTTTAAATAGGATTGGTGATGGTATAAATAAACCAGCATACAAATTAACTCTACCTGCTCTTTATGAAAGTTAGGTAATGTCTGCTGACTTTGTATACCCATGTTACCCGAGATCCGACACCAGTATTCTAGATGTGGCATGATATATGCATTGTAGTATATCTTGCTCCAGTCTTGAGGGAGATGTTTGATTCAAGAGATAAAGCAATGGGTTACTACCTCATCAGATTGTATTTTATGGCTTAATATATTGTCCATCATGATGACATGTAGTTTTACACTTTAAGACTGTTATATATCCATTCCATTTATCATTACTTTAAAATCATGTTTCTCACGCTGTTATTCTTTCTCGGCTAGCTATAGTCATGTGTTTTTTTAAATTTTGCTGCATTTATCGTCACGCCACTTACTCAATCGTACCAAATCGGTTTTTAATTGAGTGGTAATCTCATCGTGTCGTTTTCAAACATGTTGGTTGTGGATAGCTCATTGTGATGTTGGTAAATTATTGATGTACAGCAGAAAGTTTAATGGTCAAAGTAGCTTAAAACCAAATAAGTTTTCATGTTTCATATCTGCTAACCTTTTCCAGCAGTTTTGGATTTTCAAGGTTAGAAACCTTTGTAAAGTCAAGAAATACTGTGCCAGAAAGGTTATTTTGTTATATTGCTTTTAAACAAGTATACACTGTTCTAGTTAGTTAGTCTGGCATCCATGACCTTCACGGACGATTGATTGGCTTGAATGTGGTAAATTCAATGATTCCGTGTAATTTGTAAATTCATTACAAATATGTCTTTCTACTATTTTCAAAAGCGATGATAGATCTGATATCGGTATATAGTTATTCATAAATAAGATCTCCCTTTTGTATTGGTGTTACGTTTGCCAGGTTTAGCCTGTATGGAAAATATCTGTGGAAACACTTATATTGAAGATATGCATAAGTAAATGTCAATCAAATGAGATGAGCGTTTAGCAATTTATCCCATATTATCTAGACATGTAGCTGTTCTGACATCAAATTCGTCTAACTGATTTAAAATGAATTTAAGACCTATTATAGGTATTTTGAAGCACTTTTTTGTGAGCTTTCCGATTCACAGGCGTTTCGTTTATATTCACATCGTAATAGTTGAGTGCATTTCCAGCTTTAAGAGGTTCTTGCTGAATAGCCCCGTTGTCGTCGCTAATAGATGTAAATGGCAGATTATTTACAGATTTGCGTCTCCAGTTATGGATGTCTTTCCAGAGGTTTCTAAGGTTCTTTTTGTAATAATATTTGATATTTCAGTGAAATAGTTAGTTTACCTCGCCTTTTGTTTCACTGGCTTGATTCTGTTTCTCTATAATTTGTAGCTGTCGGTATATTTTAACTACATAAATGTGTGTTACACATACAATATTATATTGCTTACCTACTTGTAACCTTGACATTGAATAGGAAATATGGCTACTTCATTTTTGAGTTTTTATATCAGTGCACAGTTAAACTGTATACATATTCAAATTACTATTCTAACAGCTGGTACTGTATGCAAACATGGATGTAAATAAGACCAACATCCCTGAAAAAGAAATGTGTCTCCCCTCAGTTTTAATGCAGTTGCCTGCCAAATGGGGATTTCAAATAGAGACCTGTACCCATCGCAAGGCGTTTGAACTGAATGCACACATATTTATTATCATAGCTTCACAAGCTAACCTTTCCCCAGTTGACTCCTTCAATCTGTTTCTGCTGGATCTTCTACAGCAGTCATGCAGAAACAACTGTGGATATATATGGCCAAGACATTGTGAAATCTATTCTTGACATGTAAGGAGCTATCTGCAGCACTTTTTTATTTGATGAAAAATGTAGCCTAGGACACATTCAAAGTTTTGCTGGATCACATCGAAAACGTTTAGAAGGGCACAGATCTGGATGCAGATATACCTATAAGAGAACTACTTTAAACATTAATCTCCGGATTGAATGATTTAGTCCTGCTGGGCGATGATCACTGGATCAGGTCTGGCTAAACCGTGATGACATGCCGCCATCCTAGGAGGTCCCCTGTTTTTGATCTTACGTGAAATTAAATTGGGAATTATTCAAAATTGAAATCCCATTTTAAAATCAGATTATTCTATTCTTACTCACACCAGGGTTGCAGTAGTGGCCAGTAAAGAAAGACAATCACACCTATGGAGTCACACTGTCTCTTGCAATGTCTGAAACTTACTAATGCTCCAGGAGGTGCCAACATAAGCTGAGAGAGGGTCTGTTCACTTTCAAGGAAAGAAGAGACATAGGAGAGAAGAGGGAAAGTAGAATAATTTTGGGATTTTGCTCTCAGATGTTATTAATTTGAAAGAGATAAATCAAGCTTCAATGCATTATTAGTCTTTCTTCTTTGAAATAAAATAATTTCTTCTTGTACGGCAGTTGAAGATGGACTACTGGCTCCGTCAGGAATGTCATCCGGTCAAGTGACTATCAGACTCCGCAAATCTGAAGAATTCTTTTCTTTGCATTCCCATTGTTTCAAACCACAAAAAATTGAAATTACTGCTGTTTTGCCAGGAACAGGAGATCATTTGATTCGGAACCCTTCCTCTCAGTCCAGCTTTTGTTTACAGAACCCTCACCATGATGATGGATTTAATATGACTCATCTCTCATCTAAGGCAATTGGGACTTCCCTGCTACAAAGAATTCTTGGTCCACATAGTCCTTACATATGTCCTTTTGATGGATTCGTCTTTCCGTTGAGAAATGGTGACTGACTTAAATAGGCCTAATTATGGGCATAATCATGAAATGTCAGGCCTTATCCCATCTTAAGTTTTTACTGATCCTGGTATTCATTTTCTTCCCTGCAAGGAACAAAGTTCCTCAAGAGAGAATCTCACAGATACTTGCTCTTATAGCTGACTTGATGAGATGAAATTATTGTTCATCACCTTGGAACACGAAATGCATTACATCGCGTTAATGTTTTAGACATACAGATTCCTTTTGGTTCCCAGTGTTATGGCTATCTGTGCTTGTGGAAAAATCAGAATATAAATCTGACCAGATATAGCAATTTTACATTCTGGAAATTCCTTCCTTCCTTCACACACATGCCTAAGATTAAGTCGTGGGTGGGGGTGCTGTCATAGAGGTTTCGAAAATAGTTATGTAATGCCAGTAGTCTTCAATAAGCTTCCTTCCACGTCCTCAATCTATAAATGTAGAATGTTTTCTTAGAATTCATGGGTACATCAACCAAGTAAGGTATTAAGTTACCATATTACAGACAATGTGTTGGTTGTAGCAGTCAAGATTCAACGCTCTGCTTGCAGACGTCTTCCAATGGACAACACTGGAGGAGATTACTCCTAGTCCTAGTCTGTCATACCTAAGGCAAAACGTTCTGGCAAACATAATGTCCAAACAGGGTCGACAAGTCTTCACGAAATGGTCTCTATAACAGTCCGTAGCAGATAATCTTTCATCGCCATGGAAGGTCAAATGCACACTCTTTGTAAAGAAGCTGCATAACAAGGTTCTTTTTGTTCTTTCAATTGCAAGACCAGATGGCATGATTAGCGGATGCCTACAAGCGGATGCTTATGCATGTCCACCTTTCAGAATAATTCCTCAAGGTTTCAATAATCAGGACTTCTGAGACATGCATCATCAAGATTTGCCCTTTTTCACTCTAGAAATTTTAGATCATTGATCTCCACGCCTTTGATTTGTTGGTTGACGTTCTGAGTGGATTATCGCTGAGGAGACATAAAAACAATTGCTCCAATCCTGCAACTTCGTCCTTGTCTTAAATGATATATATTCAATAACCATTTTTAGGCAAGGTTTCCAAATGCATTGCTCAGGCTAGAAGGCAGTTAACCTCTATTTTCACAATCGCGTATGATTGAAGCTGTAGAAAATGAACGAATCTTTTGTCTCCGTTTCCCTGCAGCTGCAGTGTGTCCTCTCTTTCTCTTTTAATAAAATATTAAGTAGGAATCACTAAAAGCTACAGAGAGACAAATATAAGACCTAGTAATAAATAATCCTAATAAAACTGAGTTCGAAATCCCGATAAAATCTAAAATGGATGGAAATAACATATGATGTGGTCAGCGTAAAACGGATGTGTCAACAGCTCTATGTTAATCAAAGAAACGAATAATCCATTGTTTGAATTCTGTAAATGTTGATAACTGTCTATGTCGAAAAATGATTTTAGAGCAAGTATTTTCAAGGAAAAATAATCTCTTATAATAAAACCAATCTGAAGAAAAATTAAACATTCAGCTAAAACTGGTCACAACGAAACACCTTAACTCCAAGTGTTAAGGCAAGAATACAATTATTTCTTAATAAAATCAATATTACATCAGGCTACTGCGCAAAACATATCCGTGGATGTAGGTTAAACTTCTGGATAAACCAGAATTTGAAATAAGTGCTACATGTTATTTTTCACTTTCTCCAAGTATATCCTTGATTTTCACTTAATCAATCTAAGAAAGAATTTTACAAATATGAAAAGTTGTTAACTTTAACTCACGAATCAAGGCCAGGAACTAGTTCAGCTTTAGATACAAAGTTTTTATTATTAGTGGCAACAAAAAACTGATCTGAATTTCTGAAAAATGAATATCTGAAAAATATCAAATGAAGTAAATAAAATTATATTACAATATCATGTAATAGAATTTTAAAAAATAAAACTAACAATCAAACAATTAAATTAAATCAAATATAAATTAAATCAAATAGATATAAGACTAAAAAAATTGTTACTACAATGTACTTACCAGCCATTGTCATGGTATTCATAACACTGATTCAATCAGAGGTCTGCACCAAAAAGAATTTCTATATTTTTCTGCAAAATTTAAATTGATTACAAGTGATTAATTTAGTCCTATTACACCCAGATAAATTATGAAACATTCTATTTCTGAAACACTCTAATTTGATGGAAGCGCCTAGATGATATGATTTTGATACTGAGAACAAAATGCATTACATACATTGATAGTTTGTAAAGAAACTTGTGTTTGGACTAGAAAAATACTTCTATTCTCATGTAATGCATATAATATGACCACTTGAACAGGCGTGTGTATAACTGCCTAAATCAAGTTCAAGAGTAAACCAATCAATTATGGGTAAACGTCGATCTCCACAATAAACAAGTGAGCCATTCAATAAAAAGCAGGAGTTAAGAAATAGAATAAACCTACTGTTAATTTACGATTTTTCTTATAACTATGACTTTGTACTACAGTTGAGAAGAAACAGGTAGTACGTGTATTATGTTTAATTATAAAAAGCAAATTACTCCACCCCTACAACATTAATATTTTAGTTCCTGTTAATGGTCCACAACAGTACATGTATAACACATGCAACTTTAGCATTGTAGTTGTTTGTATATATGGGATGATTTCGAATTACTACATCACTTCTGAATCAGAAAAAGAAAGTATTAAAATGCAGGTGCGGTGATATGGGCTTGCATTGATTAAAAATGATCCTGATAATTCAGGCGATGCACGTATTTCAACAGTTGTGTATGATGAGCGAATGCAAAAGCTATTGGTGGTCATATAATTTCCTTTAAATGTTGTTGTAAAGAATTTAGTTTAAAATTTTGGTAGGAAATTGGTTGAAACTGATGGATAACTGAGCAAACATGTATTGATTATTGTTTAACCTGGATGGAGCTACAATTTATATTGAGGATGCATTTAGTACAAACACAAAGAAAATAAACGTTTATTGTTGATGCTTCAATAACAAATATATTAACAAAATTGCCATTTGTTAAGGAGCTAATAAACGTAAATTTGTTTAAAAGTTGAGTAAAATATTTTTTCTTCAAGAATGCAACTAATTTTGCCAAACTATTTGAATAAATTCAGTATTTTGGCATTTAAGCTTGGTATTATTACAAGAATTATGTAAAAAAAAATATTATAACATTTCGGGAGCCATGCCATAATCTTACTTTATTACAATTTAAGTTGTTGCAAAGTATGTTAAATCGGTTTAACAGTCTTACTTATCTTCGAATAACGCGAAATATCGTAATCCTTCCATTTTGCTCCATGTCAAAGAAAAAATAGTTTCCTACTGTTGAAAGTGGAATGTGATTATGTTGGGTTTTCTTACATTTAGACCTTCAATTATATTTATAATTGGAAGTGGGAAGAATGTCACTGGACTGGAGACTAGTATCAGTAAAAGTACAGCAATAGGAGACTAGTATCAGTAAATGTACAACAATAGGAGACTAGTATCAGTAAATGTACAACAATAGGAGACTAGTATCAGTAAATGTACAGCAATAGGAGACTAGTATCAGTAAATGTACAGCAATAGGAGACTAGTATCAGTAAATGTACAGCAATAGGAGACTAGTATCAGTAAATGTACAACAATAGGAGACTAGTATCAGTAAATGTACAGCAATAGGAGACTAGTATCAGTAAATGTACAACAATAGGAGACTAGTATCAGTAAATGTACAGCAATATGAGACTAGTATCAGTAAATGTACAGCAATAGGAGACTAGTATCAGTAAATGTACAGCAATAGGAGACTAGTATCAGTAAATGTACAGCAATAGGAGAATAGGTAGTAAATGTTCAAATATAATATTAGATTGACTTCAAAACTGTACGCACGTGTGTGTGTGTATGCATATAAATACAGAGTTATCCAACTGAACATTTTCTTAGTATACATTCCTCTTCCTCATTTCTAAGGATTTTGTGAAACATTTGTGTCTAGCAGGTAGCTTATGCCAGATTATATTTTGAATTGTCGTTAGTCTAATGAATTCTTATACTGATTTCTTGATATTATAAGCAACATTTGTCTATTGCCCAATTTATAGTTAGAATACATGCAGTTAACGAAACTGTATTCAGTATATAAAGGATATTTTGATATTTTTTTATAAGTAAATATTTTAATTGTTTATCTCTTCTGAAAGCAAATGTTAAAGTGCATGCTCCCACCCTGTATCATGACACCTTACGTTGTATTGTCCCACAAGCTGTAAAACTTGGTTCACTCATACATTTGTAACTGTATACATGTTCCATTATTAACAAATCTTAATTGTTTTCTTTATTTACTTCATCAGTATTAGCATTTGCAAATAGTGCATGCTCATAAAATCGATTATAAAGATATGTTCCACTGGTTTATGATGATAATTTGCAGTTACATTCTTGCTTAAAAGGTACAGGCTGGTGGAAGCGATCTGTATCAGCGAACACTATGCATCCCAAACTAGTCATCAATATGTGAAAAACAGGGTATACACTATATTACTGGTGTGTGTGCGTGTGTGTGTGTGTGTGTGTGTGTGTGTTTGTGTCCGTGACCTATGACTAGTTAGGTATAGGTAAGCTTGCATTCATAATTTTTTATTCTGGCAAAAAATGTGTACGATTTTGCGTATAATCCGCAAATACATCTAAGTGTATTATTGTTATCAACATGTTTCTATTTTAAACTGTTGTACTTCAGACATTGATGAAATGAAAGAAACTCTTCATATGATGACTGACAATGTGGAGCAAGGACGTATTTTCGGACAAGGTATTTACTATTTTTGTCAATCAATGACATCACAATTATACGTAGTTTCAAAAGTAAGCGTTTCGTGTACTACCGTAGTATGTTCATCTATTACAAGCAATTTTGAAAAATTCTGATTAAATATAGTATAAATTCCACTTGGTGCATATCAGCAGAATAATGGGAATAGCGTTTTCCATATTTAATGCAAAGTAAATCCGTAGATGTTTTAACAGTTGTAAACAGATGATCATTACATGTGCTTATTTCACGCAGACTGCACTACCGCAATAGCTTCCCCTTTTGTCCATCGGTTTTATCATCTAATTTATTCAGGTAATCAGGGGATTAATATTGACTGATCTTTAGATTAGCTCTTCACTCGAGACTGACGAAGAAACGAAACAACACACATAATTATGTAATGATATTCGCAGAATGGTCAGCAATGTGGCAGGCAAACGAACAAGTATCGTTCCAAACTTCAGCAGTAAATCTGTCATAACAACGACTTATATTTAGAAAAACAAAAACAAAAACAAATTATATCTTTTTTTTGCTTTTTCTACATTACGGCGATATGACCTATGAATAGAAAAACGTAACAGAATGTGATTTCATGTCTGGCTGAAATAAATTTGAACTAGATGGGCAATTTGAACTTTATTTTTAAAAGACATGTTAAAAATTTATTAGTGATGGAAATTATATTGGATTTGTTAGATGAGTCAAATTTTTTGATTGCTTTCGTTAACGTATAACAGGAACTAATGTATGTATGTATGATTTTAAAGAGTGTGTGTGTGATTTAGATTTTTAACGTAGCTTAAGATAAAATGTTCAGTCAAATCGTTACGATGTTTGCACTGAGGCAGTTTATAGTAATGTCTTGCATTGAGGCTTTATATCACAGACAAGTAGCATGATGCTCGATCCAGTCATATTATCCTCACACAAGACCGACTAGTTAACAGTAACCTCCTATTACTGAGCGTCTATCGAAGTAGCTGTTTGTACCAGTTTGGTATGACTCGGCCTCGGTTAGAACCCGCAACCTCCAGTATCAGATGCTGACACTCTAACCACATGAACACCACGGCGGTCAATGATTTTAAAATATATGATTCAGTAACAATATGTTATGCATGATGACAGCGTGTAGTAGAATACTCTCAAATACCTCAGTGATATGCATGACTCGATAAGAGGGCGTCGTAGTATCAGTCGTATTCATAATTACCTGTAGTTTCTAAGTTATGGGTCGCAGTGGTAGGCATGACGCAGTAGTAGTCACGTCGCGGTAATAGAAGGTCGTAGTCTCTCTCAATCGAATCAGTTTTCATCATTACCAATATATATGGGACTGCACATTACACATCCACGATCATGGCAAAACAACAATGACAAAATGTGTTCGCTTGGCTGTATATTATCTTCGCTGTTTCAATTGACTGGGAAAAGCTTTTACCTAAATTTGGACATTTTTGTTTCAATTTGAAATTTAACTTTTCTAAATCGAGTTTTATATTATATACCTGCAATGTATTGCAAAACTTTATATATATACCAATACAGATTGTATTTTGCTGTATTAATATTATGCTCAGTTATAAAGCTTACTTAGAATGAACAATGGTAGTATAAAGTTTCTTAATCACAGTGTGTGTAGTTTTATGGAATTATTGTCAACCGTTGCGATTTAACTTAAAATAGGGTCATAACCAGTGAAATGATTATGCTAGCATCAATATCAGATGATTTCGTCCACATGAAATAGCGTGTATCTAAATCGCACACACACACTATTCACTGACATGATAAAATGGTACAGAACTTTCCTTTATAGAGAATTAATACTTTACATATAACTATAATTATATTTCGGGTGTTCGTTTCTTCAAACTTGCGAAATAGGATTTAAATTAAGACAAGACCAACTACACAAACAATGATAACCCCAGACACATTCAAGGTGTCAAGGTTTAAATGTCATTGCAAATTATTACTTCCATCATTTCAAGTGTTTACCAAGAATTTGGTCAAAAGTTGACAATGAAATTTTGTTTTCATTATAGTAATCATATTTACAACAAATGCAATCTTTAAAAGATAAACAAGCGTGTCATCTTTTTACCATTATGTTTATCAGAGATTTTCATTGTTCACAGAGAATGATATAGTTAGCGGAGTTTGCGTGATAAAGTTGAAGACTCGCGCTCCTTCAAACCTTGATACTCAAATTCTGTCAGAATAAATCGCTACCGCTGTTTTGACCTCTAGTACATCGAGCTTCGCGGATTTGTAAATAAGCACGTTTCTCCATGTTTCTTGTTTCCGCCAGCGTTCTTGTTATTGCAGACGTCATTATCCAGGCAGGCAGTCCAATGTGAGAAAATGCAGAAGACAAAAGTAAATGAATGAAGACATTTACTAACGTGGATTTTTATTAAAATACTCAGGGTAGCACATACTTCTAGACTAATCTTGAGTATAACAGGAAATGTTAGATGAATGATTTATTATTATTATTATTATTATTATTATTATTATTATTATTATTATTATTATTATTATTATTTTAGGACATTTCGTTTACCTCCCCCCACAGGCATATAACATGGTGAGTGTATACATTAATTTACCCAGAAATTACATTTTTGTAATCAATCTATTGTCATCTGCCAAAACAAGATAATCGTCGTAGACCACAGTGATAATAAAGTCAAAATCCATCGACTCCATGATGGGAAATTCGTAGAGAAGTTAGACAGTCACTCCATACCACGTGACATCTGTCTAATGGAAGCCACGACAATTTGTGTCCTTTATGATGACGGTCTGTTAGAAATGGCGTCCATTAAATGTGAAAACGTCTCGCCTGTTTTTACAAGAATGAAGAGTTTTCGTCTGGATGGTGTATTTGACTATTTTCATAGTGATGTCATAGTAAAAGACAATATTGTTGTCGTTGGTGTAAAACAGGACACGACTTACTGGTGTATCGTGTCGTTTGATGACGGACATGTTGACACGATTCACCAGATTTGTAAATGTTCAGAAAGGAGTTCTGTGACAACAAAGGACAACATCATTTATATTTCGTGTAATGCTGGTGTTGGCGATGATACTGGTGTCTATGCATTCGACATTTTGAATCCCAGTCAATGTAAATATGAATACACACATCAACGTCTACGATGTCCGAGATCAATCGTTATAAATGAAGACGGGAATATTTTCGTAGGTAATGGATTTGATCCCTGTATTCATCAACTTACAGCTTCTTGTCAACTTGTCGCCATTTTCACTCTACAGCGAATTCCACGGTATCTCCATGCCATGTTCTGGGACAATGGACGATTGTATGTCACACGCTATGGGAGTTATGACATTACTGTATTCCGTCATGTGTATCAAAGTAATTCATATTTCTTATATTTTATCGACATAAGAAAACTTTTAATGACGTCATTAATAAAACTAAAACTTAAAATTTAGAATTAAAAAAATGTGAACACGACATATTCGTCACTCATATTTGTCATGCTGACTTGAAGTTGGATATGAATAACATAGTATTTGTTGTTATAAAATGTTTATTATGTTCCTCTCCATATTGTTAAGTGATCTACATTTATTTACACTATTTATTTATAATATTTTCATTCATATGTAAAAAAATGACACAATTTTAATAAACAAAAATTATCGACGACTTGAGGACGACGACATTTTATACCGAGTTTATCCACTAGGTGTCGCTTTCATTACTAGCGCGTGTCGAGTTTATGTACCAGGTGTTGCTTTCATTCCAAGCGCGTGGCATTCAATCCGATTTAATATGGCTTACAAAGATGGCCGCTGGATGTCTTCGCTTGTTCTGTGCACCGTATTTCTTGACACGGTTTGAAAATCATTTGCCCCAAAAAAAATGATTATTTATTTAAGCACGTTTACAAATGTTCCCATGCTTTAACAATAAATTTCTTTTTCTAGTAATAAAGTGAAATGTATACCAAAATATAACCGTTATTACAAAAAATATTAATTTCTTTTTTCGATGTCTGGTGAAAACATACTTACACCATCATCCCCCACTAGAAAATTACATAATACGTTTGAAATGGGGTGGTTAAAAAAAAGTTGTGAAATGGAGAAAAGAAAGAAAAAAAATAGAATATCCACACCATCCACTTTTTTATTGATGGTTCCCTGACCCAGCAGTCAACCTTTTAAGGGGTTAATAAAAAACAAAAAGCAAAAAATAACCCTCCAACTTGTTTTAGATTTAATTTATTGACTTCAGTTTGAAAAGGTGGTGAATAAATTCATGAAACAATGAAACAATTATATTGTAAAGTTAAGTCTAATTTTTATTTTGTTGGTTTTTGTGAATGAATTGGATTGAGCCAATGGTCTCAAAATCTTCTTGAGTAAGACACTAAAGCTATTTCAAGACACACACACACACACACACACACACACACACACACACACAAACACACACACACACACACACATTGTCATTAGGTCAACTATTAAGCCATGTTATTAATGAAAATTCAATGCATTTGAAATACCTGCATGATAGGTATTGCCTATAATTGATGTCATCAGTTAGGTTAGAAATAATAAATAATTGATGCATGCATGCTTTTTCTTTTATTTAATTCAATCTGTAGCATTGTATATAGTGAAGTCATTCATACTTTATTCATCAAGCTAGATGCAAGTTTGGTATTTTAATCCCCTCCCCAAAACCAGGAAACTTATACTTTTGCATTGGGCAGTTAAGAAAAAACTATGAAGGAAAAGGAAGAAAGAAAAGAATATAAACCCCACCCACATTTATCTATTTTATTTGCCAGTTTGTTAATCTGGAGAATAAAGTTGTAAAATTTAAAAACAGAACAATTAAATGACATATTGTAAAGTTAGGTTTGGCTGCTGTTAAGTTGATTTTTGTTTACATCTAGTTGGGGTCGAGTCCATTACCCTCAAATCTTTCTAAGCAAGACACTCAAGCCATTTCAATACCCCCTGCCCCCAAACACACATTTTCATTATGTAGTGCTTTCATTACTCAGCAGGTTGAACAAAAAGAAAGTCTTATCTGGCATTCCTGGAAATTCTTTTGGCCAGTCGAGCCCCTGCTGCTGTTATGAAAATTGAATTGTATCCAGACATTTTACTGTAATCTTTAGTTTGTAGAGATCTTAATAAACACCTCATTCAAATTCAGGGCCCTGGTGGTACTGCTAATTTGGCTGGGACAAATTTTCTTTTGCAGAAGGAAGTCATAAACATTCAGAATTCCTAATGAGTCATGAAAAAAAAGAACCCATCATTGTGGAGACATTCAAAGAGATCGAAGAAGGAAATGTAAGTACTTCATTGATGCATCATGTATTGTTTACCGCTTCGTGTATTGGTTGCTCGCTTCCAAATATAATAGTACATGTATCACATTACAAAACCTCTGATGCTTGATATGGATTGATAATACATCTTTAATACTATTCAAGTATTTTTATTTTCATTGTGTATTCTACAGTAGAACTGAAAAGTCAAGGGCAGAGGTAATTCCCCTCTAATGTTTGAAAGCTATGGATTTCATAATCTAAACCATCACAATGTTTTGGTATGACATTTTTTTATCGCCCTTCTCGTATATTTATTGACTAAAGGTCTACTGGTATATTTATGGACTAAAGGTCTACTGGTATCCATTCGCAAATATCTTTCAGCTGATGCCACTAAAACACTTGTCTTCATTATTACTTTCAAGACTGGACTGTTGTAATTCAATTATGTCTGGTTTGTCATAGTATCTACTCCATAAACTTAAAAAAGTTAAAAACACAGCTGATCAGATTATTTTCAGAGTACCTCGATCAGAGCACACTTCGCCACTGCTCTGTACCCTACTACACTGGCTATCCAGTCGATACAGAATCAAACACAAAATTTGTTCTCTGTGCTACATTTCACTGACAGACTCGAGTCCAACATACCTATCCGGCCTCACTCATGTGTAGACACCAGCATGATTTTGGCGCTTCATTTCTGACAATCATATACGCATTGTTCCGACTATGAAAACAAAATCATATGGACAACATTCTCTTGCATACCAGGGCCCAGTGATGTGGAACGAATTGTCCATTGAAATTGGACACAAAGGCACAGTGGTCCCTTTTAAGAGTGCTCGTAAAACTCACTTTTTTCGACTGCGAGAACAAACTTAGAAACCTAATAATGTTTGTACCTTAAATGTTTTCAGCATGTTTTATGTTTTACAATTTCAGGGTTTCTGTTTATTGTTTTTCTATTGTGTAGTCGTGTCACTATTGATGTTGTAAAGCACTTGGAGCTTCTAAAGATTAGGCACTATAGCAAGTCCTCATTATTATTATTAAAATTATATTTATAGACTAAAGGTCTACTGCTAAATTTATAGACTAAAGGGCTACTGGTATATTTATAGACTAAAGGTATATTGGTATATTAATAGACTAAAGGTCTACTGGTATATTAATAGACTAAAGGGCTCCTGATATATTTATAGACCAGAAGATATGGGATGGTCATTTTACATCATCTGATGCAAGTCCTAAACATCATAGAGAACTGTCCTTAAAATTACCTGACACATTCATGCCAAGATATAGCTGATATTAAATGAAAATATTTCCATCTGCATATCCAATATGTTCAGCATATTGGCTGGCTTGAAATTCAGAATGAATGATCATATCAGAATGAGATTTGAACTAAAACACTTGCGATGTCAATTTGGTCTGAAATCAAAATGGCATCCATTATCGATGTTGCATCTTGGCAGCCACCATCTAAATCTTTTAGGTACTCTTAAACAGAAAGTCATTCCAGTTAGTCAGTTTCCTCTGATCTTACCCACTACATCTTAGATATTCCAAAATTTATGTTGGGGTTGGGTTCATAGTGCATTGTCGTTGGAATTCACATAAACCACATTGGGGTAGCTGCTTACTAATAAGCCTGGCAAAACGAAATGGAATTACATTTATCCATACTTAATATAAAACAAATTGCAAAAAAAAAACATTTCTTACATATTTGTTTTGTTGATGGAACTAGTGTTGAGAAAATTTGGCGTAGTACTTTCCATTTTTCATTGCTGGTCTGAAAGGTCAAGGAGCCTATACAGCCATAACATCCGAGTTCCAATTTTGATGTGATACCAATGGAAAGCCCCTTATGACTGGTGTTATTCAAACAAAATGAAAATAAATACAGGTAAAGTAGTTTGTGAAAAACAGTAAGACAATACACAAGTTTTTATATTTATTTCAAGAACAACTGCAAACCTGCTCCTGTCGCAAGTAAGTTAGTCAAGTCAGATTCATTACACTTGAGAAAATATTTTGATATTTAGTCACATGATACAAACTACAAAGATATCCAGCATGGTCATCATTATAATCTTACAGTTACTTCTAAATGAAAAGTCACATCTACATCATATCTTGGGAGTATTTTTAAAGTCTTATAGTTACTTCTAAATGAAAAATCACATCTACATCCTATCTTGGGAGTACTTTTAAAGTCTTATAGTTACTTCTAAATGAAAAGTCACATCTACATCCTATCTTGGGAGTATTTGTAAAGTCTTATAGCTACTTCTAATTGAAAAATCACATCTACATCCTATCTTGGGAGTATTTTTAAAGTCTTATAGTTACTTCTAAATGTAAATTCACATCTACATCCTATCTTGGGAGTGTTTTTAAAGTCTTATAGTTACTTCTAAATGAAAAGTCACATCTACATCCTATCTTGGGAGTATTTTTACAGTATTATAGTTACTTCTAAATGAAAAGTCACATCTGCATCCTACTGTATCTTGGGAGTGATTGTACAGTTTTATAGTTACTTCTAAATGAAAAGTCACATCTACATTCTACATCCTATCTTCTGAGTATTTGTACAGTCTCGTAGTTACTTCTTAATGAAAATTCACATATACATGCTTTCTTGGGAGTATTTTTATAGTCTTGTAGTTTCTTTAAATGAAAAGTCATGAAGAGGTTGCAGGTTTGAACCTAGGCCAAATCCTACCAAAGACTTGTAGAAAATGGTCCCCACAGCTTCCTTGCTGGGTGCTCAGCATTAAGAGGTCAGTGTTAGGACATCATTCTACATGTCTGTGTCATGATGCTTCAGTGCTTGACATCACTATGAACTGCCATAATGCAGACATTGTAGCGATATGAGTGATTCATTTCTAAATCTACGTTAAAAATCAAAATCACACTTGTGCACTTGTTCTTTGTCCTCATCCTAAACAGAAAATTGTATCGATTTTGGGCTTTCTAGAGAATACTTTGTCCTATGTAGTTAGTCCGAAATGAAAACTTTGTCAATATAACATCCAATATGTTCACCCTGGCTGATATTTTAAACCTGTTGCCACAGCAAGATATGTTGACTTGGGAGTTTAGCAGAAAAATTTGTTATGTCTGGTATGGCCCATATGAATGAACATTAAATATTAGCATGCTAATATATTTCAGTAATTTTTTTTATAATCATGTAAAGATTAAAGCTATTGACTAACATCAGTACTGAATATACTGTTATAATTTTATTTCATTCGTATAAAATTTCTTTACTAGTCTTTTAAATGTTAGCACCTCATTTTTTTAAAACTTCATTTTGAGAAATAAATGAGGTATATTCATGTTTTCATGTGTTTGTATTTCATTTGAAATAAGTCTTAATTGGTAATAAATATAACAATACAATTATACACACTTGAAATTCAATGTATAGAATATGAAAATCAAGAATGAATACAAATGTTTCTTTATAACTGATAATAGCAAATACTGCTTAGTCGTCATGAAACATATCACTGACACTTCATCAATATCTGCCTCATTTTTCCCAAGACCATTTCTTAAATGTCTTCATGAAATGAAAATTCCCAACACTGGGCCCATCAATAGAAATAAGGGCAACAAGTAACCTAGTAATTGCCTCAGATAACAACTGGATGTTAGTCTTTGTTTTTCAGTGTTATATTATCCATATTCTTTGTGCTTGATTCCAATTTGTTTTGTAAAGTAACTTTTTAACTTTAGCAGCAGAGGGGGTGAATCCTACAAAATTTCCAGGCGTCGACGAGGCAGTCTGAGGCTTCCTCGAAATGCTTAATAGAAGCCTCTATTCAGCAAAACAAAATTAAAAAAACGACGCCATTTTGGTTGTCACCACCCCCTCTGCTGCTATGTAGTTAATTGATTTTTTTTACTATGAAAATCATTTACGATTAAAATCATTTATGATTTAAAGTCCTTTGAAATTGCAAAGCAATTTACGACTTCACAAACAAACTAATTTGCAAAACTTCACCTCGCAGATCAATCAAATTATTAGATTGGTCAGTGAGTTTGAAATTAATTCTCGTTAGCGAATCATTATGACATCGCATAAAGACTGGATTAGTTGGGTCCTCAATTATTAAAAATCCTGGTGGAGCTGTTGGTGCACATGAATATAGAATATATCCCTGCTGAGCCTGATTTGATTGTTCAAGATTTATTTGATAGCTTCCTTCGATGGCATCAAACACTAAATTTAGCGCAATCACCGAGGATATATTTACGTTGAGTGGCGCGATATGCCTACCACCACCATCTGGGTCATTATCATGTTCGAGGATTGTTATTTGTTGTTGTGGTGCTGTTTTGTTCCAATCGTCGTGGATTTTTTTGAACCCAATATCGATAGCGTCGTTGAGAGATTTTTTTAATTCATCGACGTTTTACCCAGGAATTTTAAATGTTGGAATATCTTCTACGCGGATTTTGTATGCTTCCGCAAATAACCTCTCGTCTTCTTGAATAATTTTCGAATGAACTGTTTTCATGTCATCGATGATTTTGTTACATGTTTCTACGACGCTGATAAATTCATCTCGGGTTCGAGTACCGGATTTAAGAGATGGCAACAACAATGAAAAATCATTATTCATCGCTCTGAAGTTTTCAGTAATTTTATCTTGTTGAATTTGATAAAATCTATCACCTCGACCTTCTATTACTCCAGTGAAAAAATTCAACGCATCAAATTCGCTATAACTTTTTACTTCATTGACGGGTTTGATCTTGTCAGTGATGTAATCAGATTTTTTAGGTTTGGGTGGTATAACAATTTCTCCTAGAGGAACTCTCCGAGGTGGTAATTCGAGCCAACCTAACACTGATCTGATTGAGCTGTTATATATATCTACGAAATATCCGGGTGAATTAATCTCGATCGCAGATGATAGCTTCGGCTCGTAAACTTGATTCTTTTCCGGTGATAGATTTTATTCTACGCGCTAATTCAGCATTGATTTGTTCAATTTGATATGACCCTGATAGCAACGAGACAACGTTCTAGTCTGGTTCACCGTCTGGTTTAATTTTCCACGCGAACACCAAACTGTTATTCGGTTGTTGCCCAACGAATGCTACCGATCTGATATTAGGCCAACTATGATATACTCGTAGTTTTGCCAGCGCTATCTCTTTCACGGGGATCGGAGTCGGGAAATTGACGCTGAATTCAGGACGCGTTGAAGTTATTGATATCATGCTTGTTTTCACCGGTGTGGTATTTTCTACTATTTGTTGAAGCAGTTCTTGCGATGACGTTGTCATTGTTATTATTATTATTGTTTTCAATTTCTAATTTCAACATCGTTGACTTGTACAATTGAGCCATCGCTGAAAACTCACTATCTGATATTGTTGTGTCATCGAGCGACGAGGAAATCATCGAGGATAATTGTGAGTGACCGGCAGATGCAACGTAAAATTTAATGACATAATCGTGCAGTTTACTCTGGCTACATGATGATAATTTTTTGTGACCCCGGTTAATATACCCGCGATTGTAGCTACCGCAGAAATACAAATTGGAACTACGACGGGGGCGACCGTTGTAACCGAAGATAGTATTATTTCAGCAGCAGTGATTACCCCTGACACCGAGTACACGGTAACATCAACCGCGGTGATTCTTCTTCGGTATTTTTTTATTTTCATTTGATACTCCTCAGAAAGCGCGCTGAGTTTCATTGAAAATTCTTTCACCTGATCATAGCGGTATTGAGATACAGAAGGTATCGTCTGTGATGAAATCGTCGGTGTTGTCATTTTATTTTAAACCCGCTAGTGTTTTCAATTACGATAGCAATTCAATTTAAATCCGCTACGAATTCCACGTACCACGTTATTGAAACCCTGACTAAATTTCTATCAGTGGTCGTCATCGTGAACTGTTCAGATTTATCCTTGTCGATGATCGTTGATATCACATTGTTAACTCCAGATGAACTACTCGATGATATATTGAATTGAGTCGGGGATACTATTGTTAATCGATAAATACCCTTGACGGTTGCAGTGATGTGTAAAATGTTGTTTGTTGGAGTCCACGCAAATGATCCGTGTTGAATTGTGTATACGATATTGTTGGTGTTCTCATGAGGAATTTTTGTTTTTAATTCATCGATGAATTTTTTAATCTCGGGAAGGGTTATTTCAATTTTATCCAACTTGGTTCCAATAAATTTATCCATGATGATTTTACGAAAACTTGAAAACCGTTTCACGTGTTTTTCATATTCGGTTTGAAGTGTTTCTAGCTCCAACATAGCATCCTTTATCGAGGCGAGTTTTGATGTGGTTACACGTGGAACGCCAAAGAAGTTATCGATGCCATCAATGAGTTGATTAAATTTATCGTCATATGCTTTTAATAAATTCGTAACAGATACGTAATTGTTATCGAGTGATAAAATTTTATCTGTAATTGTTGAAATAATTACACCCGATTTGAGTTTGCCCTGATCGGAAAATAGCGCGATAGTATCCTCTGCTGTGTCTCCTCGTTTAACTAAAATATCATCAAGAGAAACATTACTAGTTTTCAATTTACCCTGACGATCGCCAAATATAACTATTTAACCGGGATCATCACTTGCAAAGTTGAACGTTTCAGCTATGTCATCTTCGATTAGTTTTTTAACACCCACGATTTCAACTCCATCGGGGGTGGTCTTCAGCGTTGATAAAGGTCGTCCCCAAATATCAATCATGTTATTTAAAAATCCTTTCTCTGTCTCTAAATCCAAATGATTTCACCGAAGGGGATTCCAGCGACCGCTATTATATTCATTCACGACTACATGGGGGGGGGGGGGGGGTGATTCCAGTGAAATAGCATCAAGGACATTTCATACTTCATTGCCACATATTGGTGGGTCATTCATTGTTTGTGTTGGCAACGTGGAATGCCAAACTGGAATTTTTTGGGATTTTTCAATCGTAGATTTCCAATATAACGCATAAATTCCTTCGGAGGCGCTAATCCATATGAGTCAAAATAAATAATCCCACGTGGATCAATTGCATATGCAACCCAGTGGGTTCCAGGTCCGGTACTGTTATCTAGATTAATAATACCAGTTTCAACATCGTTGGGTTGTGCCAGTAACTGATCTTTCATAAAAATACCTCTAAAGTTTTTTATTGATAATGTTTTAGATGCATCAATTAAATCAAAATTGGACATGGGTGAAAATCCTACGGATTTTTCATTTTCAACTAGTAAACCGTTCCGGGGATTCTTAGACCACTCCCCTTGTACCACGTGTGGGGGGTTCCTGGTAATCTTAGACCCTTTCCCTTTTTTATATCCTTGTCCGGCTGCTTTCTTTATGCCATTCCTGCCGCAGTACTTACGGCTCCTAACGCCGCCGCCTTAACCACCGCTGGGGCCGCTGCGGCAATCAGCGCTGAAATTGCAGCTAACAACGGGAATATACCACCGGTTTTTATCATGTTTTTAATCGCGGCAGCAGAGAGAGTAACATGGACACCTTTTTTTGCTACAAGTGCGTCACTGAAATGTTTCACTTGACGAGTTGTCAGCGATACTTTATTTTCCCCGCCATTCATTTGATTAGGTTTTAGCGTTATTGTGGTTCCACATCGCTTAGCTGTTTCGGATTGTAATTTTTTTAACTGACCGGGTGTCAACTTGACATTGATATTACTATACGACATTATACAAGCACAGATTGATCTAATTGCTATAGATTTTCCACCGGTGCATCAATGATTCTCATTCGTCCACCAACACCTTCAAGTAGCATTGATTTATCACTGAGAATGACAGCAACCACTTTATAATTAGCAATACCACCAGGGCGGGTTACACGAGCTCGGAAGTGTATATCAACGACGGATTGTCTTGTTAAATCAAGATGTTCCAGTGAAAAGTAATAAATCGGATATAGATTTTTAAAATCCAACTGAGATATTTGTAGACCAGTGTCGACATTTTGATCGCGTCCCATATACGACAACAACCGATGATAAGCGCGTGCTATTTGGTTAACGGCGTAATCAAGTTGTATATCCTCGGACGGTTCTTGCTGTTCGTTTATTCTCAGCGAGACTTCATTACACCCAATTTGATCAAATATCATATGGGAACGTTCTTGATTATTTAATCGCGCAGCATTCTGTAGCGCTACAAATATATGACGTGGAGCTGAAATACCCTGTCGTGCTGCCAAGTGCCATGTAAATATACCATCGATGTTAGATTCCAACGTATCTGTGGACACTGACAACCAACTCAACAATGACTTTCCACCTTGGTCCATAAATGATAGTGATCGTTCTTCTGTTGACAGCGACGGAGTCAACACTGGCATCCAAAGTGATATTTTTGATAAAACAACTTTACCGGCGGCAACGCCAGCATTGCGCCAGATTGCATTATCATCAGTACCCTTTCGTACTAACGCTATTGTATGCTTTGTTCCATAAATAACTTTTCTGACGTTTCTGCAGAATCCAAATATGTGATGCAACGGAATCGCACATGAAACACTGCAACGCTGCTACGCGTGTTGCAAATCCTAGGTTGTAACTGGTAATATTATTTATGACATCCAAATCAGCAGCTGGTCTTACATACCCGGCTGGTGCTGGATTAACTGCAGTAGCTTGTGTTGCTTTTGCTCTAGAATACTGGACGTGTTCAGCGTTATCAGTAATATCCTTCGCAAACATCATAGACGGACCAGCCGATCTAGTATAGTCATCAGAATATCACGCTAACCCGATTATTCCCGTAGCAATATCAACCTCACGCTCAATAGATTCAATCTCTCTTCCATCAATGAGATATCTTGCACTTTTAAATAACGCCATAATCCCGTTATTAACAAAACCAACTCGGATAGTTGGGTTATCTGCGTATGGTGTATCATCTGCTTGTAGAAGTTCACCTTCGATTTCGATAAAGGCTTCGCATGGTAGAAAGTATTTACTGGTATCATGAACTTGAAGTTCAATTCGTGATCTAAGATCAGGTTGCACTGCGTGATAAGAATAAAATTGATAATCACGTACAGAATCATCTTTAAGTACTGGGGCATCCATATCAAATGCGCTATCAGGTACCCGTTTGAACATTTATTATTATATATCTTCCGGTCTAAATTGTAAGCGAAAATCTAAAGATTTTCACCGACGTCGTCGTGGTTTTTTTAAACCACTTCCGGCTATGGTATTTGCCGTTATATTATCCTGATCGAAAACTCTTTGAGTTTCCAACGAAGTCGCCAATGATACTAGTTTTTCATTTACTGCGTTATTTATTATTTTACTAACACTTGCAGGCATCACTGCCGTAGATGGTAACTGCAATGACGGAGTCATCAATGATGAAATCGCCGCAGGTTTCTTTCGCCGTCGAACTAACGCTGTTAATTTATCTTTCGCGGCTGAAAACGCCTTCCCGGCAAGATCACCAACGAGATTAATATCCTTATCTTTAATAACATCAATGGCTTTCATTGATAGTTGTTTTGCTATCGGAGCTACTTTTGGAGCCATTCTTGCAAATAATCCCATTATAGTATCACCGAGACCATCTCCATAGTATACTCGGTATTCTGGCAATCGTGAGTTTACCACATACACGCTTGTTGGTTTATCATGGTTGTAGTGTATGATCATTCTTATAAAAAATACTGGTGTTGAATTGTTGTTCGATTGGAAACTCTTCGAGTTTAATCGCTATAATAACCGTGAGCGTCTCGATGATTTTCCGCTAATTCGTCAATGAAATTTCGATATGTTGCAATATCCATGATACCACACTGAAATAACCTCCTGCAGATATCAGCTGCTTCATTAATTACTTCCGGTGAGTTATTTTCAGCCCGTTTTCCTCCTACGAGTACTTCTAATCGTGATATATCACTAAGAACATTACCGGGACAACTACGAAACGTCAAGACGTTTTGACCACTACCTGATATCCCACTCCCAGAAAATTCCTCCTGTGTATCATCGTCGTATGGGTCTTGTTTTTTTGTCTTGGTGTTTGGCGTTTTCTTTCTTGTTGTATATAGTCATCATATTTTCTTTTGAAGGTTCTATATTCCCTCATCCTTTAATCTGAATTCCCGGTATTTATTTTATACAACATATAACCCCAATCATCAGGTGACATTGTATAATCTTTATACTTGTCCGCGAAAATCTTCTCTTGTGAATTATAGCTGTTAGCAGCAAATTCACTTAAATTGTCCTCCTTCTCATTGAGAATTTGTTTTTTAGCGCTATAGGTAAATATATCCGTTATTTTTTTTAATTTAGGTGGTTCACTAACATCAATACCACCTTGTCGTTGTATTTCCATCTCACCGTGAAGTTTTTGTACAGCTTGTTTTGTTTGTCCAGTTTCCATTGCTATTTTTTCAAGTTCACCAAGAAGAGGTCTCTCTATTTGTTTCCCCTCCTCAGGAATATCTCCGTATATAGCTCGTTCAGTGGCTGATTTTACATCCTTGGTAGCACTCGTTATTGGGGCGAATAGATGTTCACTTCCAATAGGAAAGTCAGTTTGCATTTCCTGCCTACGTTGAAGTTTATTACGTACCCTATCTCGGACCGGTATAAACCTTTTAATGTCTGAAGTCTCTCTCGTGCTAATTTAGTCGTTAATGCTTCTTCGATCATTATTGTAAAACCCCACTGAATTTTCAAATATGAAATCGAAGATTTTCAATCGTGAAAATCCTTGTTGTATTGCATGATTTTACAGGGGAAAAAAAAGGAATCTTTAATAGGCAAGCCTATACGAATTTCATTCATGTATGTGCCCCCTTGAAGGTATGATCAGTCAGCAATCTCTCTGGCGTCCTATGACGTCAGAGAGACCCAGAGGTTACTTAATTAAGTACAGCACATACATGAAAACCCATTTGGCAATCTCGCTGGCGTCCTATGACGTCAGAGAGACCCAGAGGTTACTTAATTAAGTACAGCACATACATGAAAACCGCATTTGGAAACCCCTTTCGCGTCAAATAACGTGAAAGAGACCCAGAGATTACATGAAAGTAATTAAGGTATATTACAATGGCAATCTCGCTGGCGTCCTATGACGTCAGAGAGACCTAGAGGTTACTTAATTAAGTACAGCACATACATGAAAACCCCATTTGGAAACCACTTTCGCGTCAAATAACGTGAAAGAGACCCAGAGGTTACATATACGACAACACATTTTTGGAACTCCTTGGTTGCCTTCGCATTGTATCCTGTGTGTTGTCTTTTTAGAGAGAGCTGTTTGGCATATTCCTTCCGCAACAAATCGTACTGAAGGGGTACAAATATCGAAATATTTTCCAGCCGCATTCATTGATTGAAATATTTTTTCTTCGTTAGTTTCTGTATCAAATGATTTCACATTCTTTGCTTGTTTTGCGTGTTTGCCGGTTCCGCCCATTTTTGTATTCTGACTTTGAGTAACAACTCGTAAGTTATCCAATTTGTTATTTTGAGGAAATCCATCAACGTGATCAATCACAAATCCGTCTTTGATTAATCCATTAAATGATTCATGTGCGATTCTGTGACAGAGATATGTTTTATTTCCAACACTGAACAGCAAATACCCTTGATTATTCAGAAATCCAACCGGTTTCTTCAGTCTGCGGTTTCTAATAACACCATCACGGGATGCTTCATAATTAGCAAGCACGGGGTGACGTCTGAAGTCTTGGCTCATTTGTATAATAATACTGTTTGTCTAATTTATTATTTGCGTTAATTATGAACCTCTCAATATAGTCTTGAGGGTCTTTATGATTTTGTTGTGGACGTTGTCATCGTTGGGGTCAATGACGGTATTTTTTATTCGTTTGTCATAGTAGCGTTTGTTTTAGTTCTCTGTATCGTTTGCCGCCACAATTGAGACATAATTGTGATTTTCCCCTAACGCCCATCCCACATCGGAGGCATGGGAGAGGGCCAAAAGAACCGTTGCGAACGCGTTGTAAATGATACCTACAGAATTCGCTTCTGCATGATTTGTTACACGGGGTTGTTGATCCAATCATAATCCATTTGCAGTGATTCATTATATATAAATTTCTTATTTAAATACTTGTTTTAATTATAACATGGAAGAATTCGAGAGATTATCAGCAATTAAGCCCTACAAATTTATTAAATTCAATCTCGATAGAACCCTCAAAGATGTTCCAAAACGGGCAATAAATGATAACAGCTTGATAAAAAAAATTCGTGACTGTGCTGTTAAATTCAAGCGTGATGGAGCATCTCATAGCTGGTCAACATTTCGAATTGATGGCGTTGTTGATGCCACCATGAACGACGAAAAGGCAGCTACGATAATATTACAGCTTGACAGCAAAAAGTATTTTTTAGAGTGAAATTCATTGTCAATTTAGCAGCAGAGGGAGTGCACCCTACAACTGTTTCCGACAAAAAATTGATTGAAACCTCAAAACGAAAAATAGAGCCTTCCTTCGAAATCTCATATTTTAAGCCCCACCCCCCCCCAAAAAAAAAAATGTCTCCATTTGGCAAACGGAGACTTTGCGATTTTTCAATCAATTTTGGTCGCAACGTTGTTGTCGTTCTGCCCCTCTGCTGCTGAAACTTTCAGTTCTGGTTAACAAAAAAAATAAATGATTTTAACCGAATATTTGATCGAGTCCGATACGATAACGTGTCCGAGGATCATGCAAATTTATTGTTATAAATCCGTGTGGGGTTGACTGAGCATTACTAAAGAAATTTCGAAATTGATTGAAGTCCATATCAGAACACCATGTCTGCCAAATATTTCGTAACGTATGTGTATCAACGCCGTTGAATACAGCAAGAATATTACAGTTATCTCTGATAACTTTTGGAATCTGAGTGTATAGTTGAGTGACATATATCACGTCAGTGTTTTTGTGCCTGCCTCGGGAAAATATTCTAGCTGGGTTTTTTTTGTTTATCTAACATCACATCATCGTATACAACTAAATTGTTGATACTTCCATCGAGGTCTTCTACTGATGGTGCCTCGTCAATATCGGTTATAAAATCAACGACGTTCTCACCTTTAATTTCTGATGCATTCTCGTTAAAATCCTTTAACACTTCATAGCATCGTTGATCATCTACGCTAGGGGCAATTAAATACAACTTATCCCACTTCATCCATCTCATTATTAAATTAAGTAACAATTGCGTTTTACCGGATCCAGATGGCCCGATTATAATTGCGCGGATAGAGTTTGGTAGCACTGCATGATGCTTAACTGGTTCTCTTGCTTTAGTCGCTGAAAAATCAATTATATTCATATCTCTATACATAAATTATGGATCTATATTGTGTGAAGTGTAAAACGCGTACTAGCACAAATGATGTGACGACGATTACAACCAGGAATAACAGATCAGCACTTACTGGTAGATGTGCAACATGTGGTTTAAAAAAGTTTAGATTTGTTTCTACAAAATCAAAGATTTTACAATCCGGAGAAGTTTTTAAAAAAAACGAGGAGGTGATATCGCAGCCAAATTGGCAAAGCTCCCTGGAACCGCATGGGCAAAGTACCCCGGAGAAAAGCACCTTCCAGGCTATAGCTACTGTGGCCCAGGAACACGATTAGATATCAGACTTGATGATCAAAATCAATCTCGACGTGGTGAAGAACCAATAAACGCCATTGACAAGGCGTGTTATGCTCATGATGTCGCATATAAAAGCAGTGATCTGCAACACAGGCATCTCGCGGATGTGAAATTAATTCATGCGTTAAATGCTATTCCTGATAAATCCTTCAAAGAAAAGTTGGCTTCGTGGTTGGTAAAATCAGCGATGAAAAGCAAATTGATGATGGGCGCTGGTAATTAATAATATGGAATCTATTTATTATTCTCCGAGGGGATACTGGAGGGGTAGCGCTGCAATCAATAAACTTGCCAACGCCGCAAAAGTGAAAAAGGCTACTGAGGCTAATTGGTTATCCAAACAAGCTATATGGCAAATTTATCTACCACCGCCTAAACAAATCAATTTCTCGCATTTTGATGTGACTGTCCCTAATGAAGTTCATCAAGCTGATTTATTGTTTTTACCACATGACAACGGTTACAAATACGCGCTAACCGTAGTTGATGTTGCGAGTCGATACAAAGAAGCAGAACCGTTAAAAACAAAATCAGCAACTGAAGTGGCTTCTGCATTTGAAAAGATTTATCGACGAGGCCCACTACGCTGGCCAAATCTGTTACAAGTTGATCCTGGCAAGGAATTTCAAGGTGTGGTTGCATCTACAATGAAACATCATAATGTCACCATACGACGAGGACATACTGCACTACATCGCGATCAGGCAATTGTTGAACGGTTTAATCGGACGATTGATGAGCGGTTATTTGGATATCAATACGCAAAAGAATTCATCCAAGAAAAGCGATCCCGGGAATGGGTTAAAAGATTACCAGCTGTGATTACCGCACTGAATAATGAGATTACTAGAACAATTCACATGAAACCTATCAACGCGATTAAAAAGAAGTCTATACCTAAAATGGAAATTCGAAGAATTTCACAAGAGGATTCTAGCATTTCCCAACCAAATCTTGGTAGTAATGTCACTGTCAGGTATTTATACCAACCAGGAGAGCTTGAAGGTGGCAGAAAAAGGGCTACTGATCCTATTTGGAGTGTTACTGTACATTAAATATCCGGCATAACACGATCAACTGGTAGACCAGCAATTTATAGATTGGATTCAACTGCCCCTCAACGAGGATTTACTCGACAACAACTGCAAGTAATACCCGAGGATACTCAATTACCACCACGGGGTCTTAACTAGCACCCCCCAGAGGCATTGTGCTGGCACCCCGGCGCCTGTTGCACTCAAGACATGTTAGCATCACATTATCTCTTGTATGACCAATACTGCTATTTTTTTCTATCCACGGTAAATTGTCGAGAATCCCTATCTGACCAACACCAATTCATTACACAATTGCAACTCACGCAGTGATTATTCTGTTGCTGTTTCAACGTCATTATTAATTCAACATCATTATCAAATTCTCTATTATTTTTTTATCCTGCTGTTTATAACCAGAAAGTTTTTTTCTGATTATGTCCTTGACTCTGTCAAGGCTGACAGTATCACTTATTGCATTGTCATTAGGATTTTCAAGGACAATTCTTCTAAGCTGATTTATTTTTCGTACTCTGGATACTGCGAGATAGACTAAATTCGACCATTCGATGCGATTATCTACCATCCAAACAATTGTGTCTGTGATAGTCAATCCCTGTGAAGAATGTATCGTCGCTGCGTATCCTAGAGTCCATGGGGATTTATTAGCACACAATGCATCTTCAACGACGCTGATATCAACCAGCACAATATCATTTAATACGAGAATTTGTTTTTCACTTTGTCCTGGAATATCAACTTCTATATTCTGTTTTCGTGTATCCGAAGGCCTATAACACAACGGTACTGGAAGTGTTGCAAATTTTTCTTTATGTGTTTCAAATAACTTCATCTGAAGTGTGTCTCTGACTATTTTTCTACTTGCAATTATCAAATCGTTTGGTCTCCACGTTTCCCAAAAATCATTCATGGGAGTTTCTGAAATTATTTCACGCGCTATTTCACACTGGATTTTATCCGGTTGTAATCTAATTAGCGCTTTGAATTCTCGTAATTGTTCATCAAGTGATCTATAATCAGTGTTAATTTCTTCATAATAGTCTACAAAACCCTTTAGCCATTCATGTGGGGATGCACCGATAAATGGTGGTGGTTGGCCGTGATCACCGCACATGACGATTTTTGTATTTTTCATTAACAACCACTCGAGAAATGTTTGTAATACATCTAATGACACTGTGCATATTTCATCCCAAATTATGATTTCAGGAATGAATTTATCACCCATTCGATCAGGGGTCCATTCATCGCCTTTCCATCGAAAGAAACTATGGTAAGTACAAGCATTTACCCCTCGTTGTTTCATCTCTCTGGTGAGTCTGTGAGTTGGTGTTAGCACAATCATGGTTGACCGACGAAATAATTCAATTGCACGAGTTGTCTTTCCTGACCCACCACAACCGTTTAAATAAACTGTCTTGTATCTACATATTGGATCAGATACCGGTGGTGCATTAGAAAATTCTGATTGAATTTCAATGGGGTTACATGAAAGATATTTATCATCCATGGTAACGTCTGCGGATTCACAATACTCATGTAGTGTTTCCTTTTTAAATCGCCAACGCCCCCAATTTTCCTCGGGATCTGTGAATGCCGCTACAGCTGATTTGTATTTATTGTGTATATACATCGAATCAGTAGCTACTCTAACCGCGGTATTAGGAAATCTATTTATCATCGAAATTAGATTAATAGAAGCTTAGGCTAGCATAGAACTTTTCAAATGTGTGTACTCTGAATTATATCCATCACAGTAGGTAACAACCGTACCCAATTTCTCACCATTGGATAGAAAAGCATCCTTACGGGATACAAGTTTTCCCTGTTTCGTTAAATCCGTTACAATAAAATCGTATTCAGCGACGTCTATGATCAACCGCGAAGAATATTTTGCATTGTCGTATCTTCCACCCTGGGTAAATTTACCGATTATTCTTCGTCCAAAATCTTTTGCTTGTTCTTTTTTAATTTCAAATAACTCCTTAGACCAATTCATGATTTGTTCTTCATTGAAATCAGGAAATTGTTTTCGCTGTTCGCTAATTATTCTATCTAGATCGGGTTGTGGTAACCAGACTGATTTCTGTGCTCGATAGGATATAATCGCTTCACTGACAATTAACGATTGTAACATCTCACAATCAATCATATATCTCAATAGCACTATTGGCATCCACGCCTTTTCAGATATATGTCTACCAAGCCAAAAATAACTACACGGATGTAACCCTGTAGCTAATTCGAATGATATCACACGAGCGAATCCAGTTAAATCAAAATCAGGCAATGGACCATTAATCGCAACACGAGTCATTTCATGCGTGGGGTGTCCAAATCGTTTAAAATAGTTACTACATTCCCCATACCCGAGAAAACTTCCAGGATAACACGCGGATATATCAATTGAAATCATGCCATCACGTGAGTATTTTGTATTCCACAGTCCTCTATGACCAAATTCGACGCAACTCAATTTAACGTCCTCGAGAAAATCACTTCGTGTTGGACGCCATGAGTTTTTTCTCTTGCAAAGTGAGCTACCACTGATGGAATAGTAAAACTATCCGTTAATAGTTTTTCATGGAAACTCTCCGGTGAAAAATCATTAGCAATTTTTCTCATTCTAGTATCTAACTCTTCAACGCGATATAATTCACCATTTGATCTTACAAATTGATCAAATCCTGATTCGGAACCAGCACTACTAAGTAACCACACTGACACAGGATCATCTTTACACAACGCATGAATAGCATCAAATAATTTCTCTTCATAGAAAACATTCCTGAGGAATTCTTCAGGGATATATCTCACGGATCTATCTCGTGGAAATATTGTTACTGCAGGTGTCCACGCGTGTTCGTTATGATCAATAATTTGTATTGGCGCTCCATTTTTGTTATATTTCGGTTCGTGTAATACTTCTCCGGTTATCGTCATAACGGTTATTGGGAATCTTAATGATGTTTCTAATTTAGCTATATCAGAAATCTTTGTCAGTTCCCATTCGGTTATTTTCCTACGTCGCAGATCAGTTAGTTTATTTCCTCGGGATGCATTTGTGAAGTGTTCCATTACCCGTGTTGCTACACAATTCAGTGAACTAGAATATTTCATAGGAGCTAGTTTTGCAATATTGGGTTTATCATTTAACGGATATATTCCATAAACGATTGCTGTTACAGGATAAGATCTCTCGTAGTATGGTTTGTCAATTCCAGTTAGAATTCCTGGTTTGGAATCTCTACTCACAATGACAGCTTTATTATCCTTGAGAATTGGTTCAAATTTATCCCTGATAATCCATTCGCCTTCGACTTCGATAATGAATTTTATTCTGAAAAAATACTTCTGTTGGGAATTGCTTTGCAATTTACCCTTGGATTTCCAGCCAAGATGTGAAATTATCTCAGCTGCTCTTTCATCGTTCATAGTAGCATCGATGTTGGGTACATTGACATCTTCATCAATAATTCGAAATGTCGACCAACAGTGTGCTGCACCGTCTCGGTAGAATTCATTAAAACACTCCCTGATTTTACCCAGTATAGTTCTATCACCGATTAGACGTTTTGGTGTATTAGAGACTCTATCGAGATTAAAATTAGCATTTTTCCAGGGCTTAATTTTCGATAATCTCTTGAACTCCTTATCGAGATTGAATTTAGTATTTTTCCAAGGCTTAATTTTCGATAATCTTTGGAATTCTTTCATGGTATAATCAATGAATTTAGTATTTTTCCAAGGCTTAATTTTCGATAATCTCTTGAACTCCTTCAGTATAATTCTATCACCGATTAGACGTTTTGGTGTATTAGAGACTCTATCGAGATGGAATTTAACATTTTTCCAAGGCTTAATTTTAGATAATCTCTTGAACTCCTCCATACTATAATTAAAACAAGCATTTAAATGAAAGATTTATGTATAATGAATCACTGCAAATGGCTCATGATTGGATCAGTGACACCGTGTAACAAATCATGCAGAAATGAATTCTGTGGGTATCATATGCAAAGCTTTCGTCGTGGAAGCCTTGGTCCGTTACCTTGCATACGATGTGGGGTTGGGGTTAGGGGAAAATCACAATTGTGTATTGGTTGTGGTGGCAAACGATACAGAGAATTGAAGCGTTATTATGACAAAAGAATTAAAAAATTCGTTAAAAACTCATCAAAAATTCCATCAATGACCCTGACCTTGACAAAGTCCTTGACGCTGACAAAGTCAGTATCAAGGATAAAATCATAAGAACTCCTCAAGACTACATCGAAAGATTTTCCAATGATGTTATTAATAAATTAGACAAATAGTATTAGTATACGAATGAACCAAGAATTCCGACCACACCCTGTGATTACAAATTATGAAGCATCCAGTGATGGTATTGTAAGAAACCGTAGACTGAAGAAACCAGTTGGTGCTGACAATGGTGTGGGTTATTTGGTGTTTACTGTTTGGGAAAAGGAGACATATTACTGCCATCGTTTCGTGAATGAATGTCACAATGGATTGCTCAAAGATGATTTTGTTATTGATCACATTGATTCTAATCCAAAGAACAATACTTTATCAAATCTGCAAGCTGTTACAAAAAGTGAAAATTTGAAACGAAGAAAGACTGGCAATTATAAATCAATTGGGAAAAGACCCGTAAAATCATTTAATACGGCAACCTACGAAGAAAAAATATTTTCATCAATGAATGAAGCCGGTAGGTTTTTTGGTATTTGTCCACCTTCTGTACAAAGAGTTGCAGAAGGAATAACCAAGACGGCGATTTCAAAAAGGACCGGACAGAAAATTCAATTTATTTATGTCTGATGCGTTATATTTTTCATTTAGAAATATGTAATTATCATAGAATATGAATTCTGAAAAAATGAATAGCATTATTGATGAAATTCTAAAATTGAAAAGTCAGGATATCAAACTATCAGATGGGTTAAATCCTGATCAAATCATGTCAGATTTTCAGGATATAGAATATGGTGTTATGAATAACAAGTATATGCTGCCCAAGAAATATGCGCTAATAAAAAAATTCAGAATTCTATTCGGGACTCTCTTGCATTTTCCAGTGACGTAAGTGTGTTTGTCCCGTTATTTACTATTGTAGAAGGAATACGAAAAGAATTGGGTAGTGAATATGAATTGAAAAAGGATGTTAATTCGAAGATTAGAAATATACGAGCGTTAATTCAAGAAAATGAACGATTTGAAAAATAATTCCTAATCGAGAAATCGACCACTTGACCCCTACTGAAATCACCAACATGGTGAAAGTCACAACTACAATTGATTTTTTTTTCTGCTGCAAATATATCAATTTGTTTGTTATTTCTAAATTGCTTTAGTAGTTAATCGCGAGATTCAAATGGAAAAATTGTTTACAACTTCAAATAATGGTCAACAAAGCTTTAACAACTAGATTGGCTCGTGAGCGATTAGATGCAATTAAGAAATTTATACCAATTCGCGACTCTGTCAGGAATAAATTGCAACAACGACAACTCCTTCAGACCGATTTTACTGCAGGATCTGAAGAGTTATTTAAGCCGTTAATTAGCGCAACTAAGGATGTAACATCGGAAATTTCTAAACAAGGAAAACAACAAGAAGAGTCTTTTCTCCCTGTGTTAGAAAAAATAGCAAAGAGAACTAAACAAACAAAAAAAATCATTAAAAACACTTCCTCAGGATATATCAACCGCTTCAGAACAACAACGAGAACTTCAAGAAGATATCCCCCCACCCCCGCCTGAATTTCAAGAAGAAGGGAGGGATACTACTAGTGGACGAGTTGCATTCAATGAAAAATTTCTTCCCGGTAAATTAGATGAATTGAGAAATAAAAAATTTGATTCTATGGAAAAATTAGCCGAATTTGTCACTAGGAGTTTTCCTCAGAGAAGAAAATATATCCACGGTGATTATAATTCCCCCCCCCCCTAAAAAGGATTGGTATAAGGGGTTATATCGTATACTATCAGATTCATCTCAAGCAAGAGAAGATGATAAAACATTTCAGGAGTATATGGCAGCAATAAAAAAAGCTGAATCATCTATAGGGGAGCAATCGGATACCGGATTTCTTAGATTACCAGAACAATCAAAATTTATTGATATAACACAATCCCCCCCAACAGATGAAAATAACGAGAAGCTGATCCTGAAAAAGGTGCAACCGGTATCACTGAAAAAACCAAAGGATTTTCAAAAACAGGCAGTGGTTTAGTTGGAAAAAATCCTACGGATTTTCACGCTAGCGTTGGAAACTCTTTGAGTTTCTGTCCTGGTAGTGTTCTCAGTGATATATCACGATTAGAAGTTCTCATTGGAGGAAAACGGGCTGGAAATAACTCACCGGAAATAATTAATGAAGCAGCTGATATCTGTAGACGGTTATTTCAGGGTGGTATCATGGATATCAGCACATATCGAGATTTCATTGGCGAGTTAGTGGAAAGTGGGTATCATAGTGACTGAATTTATAATTGAAAAAATGTTTACAATTCAAATAATGATCATACACTACAACCATGACAAACCAACCCCCGTCTATGTAGTTAATTCACGGTTTCCAGTTTATAGAGCATACTATGGTGATGGTTTCGGTAATACAATTGCGGGGTTATTTGCAAGAATGGCCCCAAAAGTGAAGCCGTTGGCTAAACAATTATCGATGAAAGCAATTGATGTTATCCGTGATAAGGGTATTAGTGCTGTTGGAGACCTTGCCGGGAAAGCGTTTTCAGCCGCGAAGAATAAATTAACATTATTAGGTAGACGAAGAAAGAAACCGGTACCACTGCCATCTACAGCGGAAATGCCTGCAAGTGTTAGTAAGATTATAAATAACGCAGTAGAACAGAAACTATCATCGCTGGTGACTCCGAGTGACCAAAATAACATGATAGCAAACATGATAGCGGGGAGTGGCTTTAAAAAATCACGACGATGAAATCCTACGGATTTTCACGCTAGCGTTTTTCAAGATGAAATCCTACGATTAGCAATGAAAATCGTTTACGATTTCACGATTTAGACTGATAAATAGAATAAAATGTTCAAACGGTCACCTGATCCAGCGTTTGATATGGATGCCACAGTGCGTAAAGATGATTCTGTACGCGATTTTCAATTTTATTCTTATCACGCAACACAACCAAATCTCCGATCGCGAATTGAACTTCAAGTTCATGATACCAGTAAATACTTTTTGCCTTGTGAAGCGTTTATTGAAATCGAAGGTGAACTCGTAACAAATGATGCTCTTCATAATGATCCACCATATGACATTAGCCCAACTATCCGAGTTGGTTTTGTCAATAACGGTATCATGGCGCTATTTGAAAGTGCTAGATATCTCATTGATGGAAAAGAAATTGAATCAATAGAGCGTGATGTTGATGTTGCCACAACAATCATAGGGTTAGCGAGATATTGTGATGATTATACAAGATCAGCGGGTCCATCTATGATGTTTTCTAAGGATATTACTGATCACCCTGAACACGTCCAGTATTCTAGAGTAAAGTCAACACATGCTTCTTCAGTTAATCCAGCACCAGACGGATATACAAGACCAGCTGGTGATTTTGATGTCATAAATAATATTACTAACTACAACCTAGGGTTTGCAACACGCGTAGCAACGTTGCAGGGGCAGCGTCGACAATTTTCATGCGCGATTCCACTGCATCATATATTCGGATTCTGTAGAAACGTCCGAAAAGTTATTTATGGAGCGAAGCATACAATAGCGCTTGTGCGAAAGGGTACTGATAATGATGCAATCTGGCGTGATGCTGGTGTTCCCGAGGGTAAAGTCATTTTAACAAAACTATCATTGTTGATGCCAGTGTTAACTCCATCAATCACAGCAGAAGGGCGATTACTGTCATTTATGGATCAAGGAGGAAAGTCGTTGTTGAGTTGGTTATCAGTGACCACGGATATTAAACAGGATAATGTCGATGATATATTCACATGGCACCTGGCATCAACACAAGGTGTTTCAGCTCCACGTCATATATTTGTAGCGTTACAGAATAATGAGCGAGTTGGTAATCAAGAACGCAGCCATATGATATTTGATCAGTTAGGTGTTAAAGAAGTCTCGCTGAGAATAAACGGCCAACAGGAACCATCCGAGGATATACAACTTGATTACAATCACAACCATACTGCACGTGTATATCACAATATGCTGTCATTTATGGCACGGGATCAAAATGTTGATACTGGTCTACAAATATCACAGTTGGATTTTAAGAGTTTATACCCGATTTATTACTTTTCATTGGAACATCTTGATTTAACAAGACAATCTGTCGTTGCAATACACTTTAGAGCCCGTGTGACCCGTCCTGGTGGTATTATTAATTACAGAGCGGTTGCTGTCATTCTCAGTGATAAAAGCAATGCTACTCGAAGGTGTTGGTGGAAGAATGAGAGTGGTAGATGCACCAGTGGAAAATATGTAATTGAAACTTTATAGCAATTAGATCAATCTGTTATTGTATAATGTCGTAAAGTAATATCAATGTGTCGTTGACACCTGGTCAATTACAAAAATTGCAATCAGAATCGGCTAAGCAATGTGGAACCACAATCAAATGAATGGCGGTGCAAATAAATTATCGCTGACAACTCGTCAAGTAAAACATTTCAATGATGCACTTGTAGCAAAAAAAGGTGTTCAGATTACTCTTTCTGCGGCTGATATCAAAAACATGATTAAAACAGGCGGTATATTCCCGTTGTTTGCTGCGTTACCAGCGTTGATTGCGGCAGCAGCCCCAGCGGTGGCTAAAGCGGCAGCGTTAGGGGCTGTTGGTACCGCGGCAGGAATGGCACTAAAAAAGGCAACTGGGCAGGGTTATAAAAAAAAATGAAAGGGTCTAAGACTACCAGGAACCCCGTATTCAGGGTACAGCGGAAAAGGCCTGAGACTAGGACCGGTTTATTAACTCAAAAATCTTCGATTGTAGAGTCTTTGATTGAGGAACCTATGGTTGTGGAATCTTTGACTCCGTTGTCCAATTTTGATTTACTCGATGCTGCTAAAAAAAAACTCGCGATTAAAAACTTCAGAGGTGTCTTTATGAAAGATCAATTACCGACACAACCCAACAGTGTTGAAACCGGTATCATTAATCTCGATAACAGCACCGGACCTGGAACTCACTGGGTTGCATACGCTATTGATCCACGTGGGATTGTCTATTTTGATTCATATGGATTAGCACCGCCAAAAGAGTTTATGCGTTATATAAAAACTTTTCCAATGAAGACTTGGTATTCTACGCTACCAACACAACAAATGAATGATCCATCAATATATGGCAGCGAAGTATTAAATGTCCTTGATGCTATTTCTAACTATTTGGGTAACCCAAGGGGAAAACCACCACATGTTGTCGTAAATGAATACACTAGTAATCGCTTTTTAGAGAGAGAGAGAGAGTTTTACAATAACATGATTGATATTTGGGGAAGACCTCTATCAGCGCTGAAGAAACCCGAACCCGATGGCACTGCAACGGGTGATATAAAAAAAATAATCGAAGATAAAATAGCTGAGACGTTGAATTTAGCAAGTGTTGATCCCGGGGAAATAGTTGTATTTCAAGATCGTCAGGGTAAATTGAAAACAAGTAATGTGTCGTTGGATGATATTTTGGTTAAACAACGAAACGCAATCGAGGATACTATCGCGTTATTTTCCGATCAGGGTAAACTCAAACCGGGTGAACTTTTTTCGACTATTACAGATGGACTAAAGGAATCTCTCAGCGATTTTGCGTTGGAACTAGCAACACTTCAATCTAAAATTGAAGAACACGGAAAACAGTTTTCAATTTTTCGTAGAAACATCGTGGATAAATTTCTTGGAAACCCGTTGGATAAAATTGAAATAAAACTCCCTGATATTAAAAAAATCCATCGATGAGACAAAAAACTTCATCGAAGCCATCAAAACTGATTTTCCGAGGATGATAACAATCATTGAAAAAACAAAAATTCCTCATGAGAAAACTAATGACGTAGTATACACGATCCAACACGGATCATTTGCGTGGACACCTACAAACAACAAATTAGATATCACTGCAACCGTTAAAGGTATTTATCGATTAACACTAGTGACAACGACTCAATTTAATATTTCATCGTCGAGTTCATCCGGGGTCAACAATACAATTTCAACGATCATCGACAAGGATACAACGGAAAAGTTCACGATAACATCTACTGATAAAAAATTTGGTTAGGGTTTCAGTAACATGGTATGTGGAATTCGTAGCGGATTTAAGTAAATAACTAAATTGAAATCGTAATTGAAAACGCTAGCGTTTTTAAAATAAAAATGATTTCATCATCGCAATATCGCTATGATCAAGTCAGAGAATTTCAAACTAGACTCAAAACCCTCGCCGAGAAGTATCAAATAAAAATAAAAAAATACCGACGAAGAATCACCGCAATTGATATTACCATGTACTCGGTGTCAGACGTTCTCGCTGGCGCCGGAATAATACTTGCATCGGTTACAATGATTGCCCCGGTCGTAGTTCCAATTTGCATTTCTGCGGCGGCTACAATCGCGGGTATATCAACCGGGATAACAAAAAAAATATCATCATGCAGTCAGAGTAAACTGCAAGATTACTTAATTCAATTTCATGTTGTATCAACCGCATTCTCGCAATTATCCTCGATGATATCGTCGTCACTCGATAATACAATTATATCAGATAGTGAGTTCTCAGCGATGGTCAGTATTTATGATTCCGCGATATCAAAATTAGAGCGACAACATGAGTATAATAACAATGACAACACCGATGGAATTACTTCAAAAATAGTGGAGAACACGAACCCGAAAACCAGCATGATCTCAATAACCTCAACGATATCAGATAGTGAGTTCTCAGTGATGGTCAGTATTTATGATTCCGCGATATCAAAATTAGAAATACACCATGAGTATAATAACAATGACAACACCGATGGAATTACTTCAACAAATACTGGAGAACACGAACCCAGTACAAGCAAGCATGATATCAATAACATCAACGAATCCTGAATTCAGTGTGAATTTCCCTAGCACAGTCCCTGTGAAGGAGATAGCGCTAGCAAAACTACGAGTGTATCACAGTTGGCCTAATATCAGATCGGTAGCATTTGGTGGTCAACAACCGAATAATTCCTTGGTATTTGCGAATAAGAATAAAGACGACGGTACCCCAGACTGGAACGTTGTTTCGATACCAACAGGGTCATACCAAATCGAACAAATGAATAATGAATTCGCGCGTAGAATAAAATCGATTACTGGAAAAGAATCAAAAATCGCTATAACGGTTCATGAGCCGACGCTATCATCCGCAATTGAAATAAGCACAGAAGGATACGTCGTAGATATCTATCAGAGTTCTATTAGAACCGTACTAGGATGGCCTGAATTACCACCCCGAGGAAAACTCGTTGATATACCCGAACCACAAAAAACTGATTATATCACCGACAGAATAAAATCTGATAATCCAATAAAGAGTTATAAAGATCACCAAGTCACTATAGATTTTTTTGATCTCGGATACCAACCAACTGGGAAAGGGGGGGGGGGGGTAAAATGGAGGGATATCATATTGTTAGCGAACGTAGAATTATTGAAAATTTCACAGCAATGAATAATGATTTTTCACTGTTGTTAATATCTCTTAAATCCGGCTCTCTCACCCGAGATGAATTTATCAGCGTCGTAGAAACATGCAATAAAATTATCGACGATATGGAAACATTTAATTTGAAAATTATTCAGGATATATTAGATGACGATAATCCCCTATCGAGAACAACATTTGCAACAAACTACAAAATCCCCGTCAAGGATATTCCAACAGTCAAACTACCAGGATATAACGTACCAGAACTAAAAAAACTTCTCAGTGACACCATCGATGTTGGTTTTAAAATAATTCATGATGCATGGAGAAAAACAGCATCACCGGAAATAAAAATCCTCAAACATAATAATGACCCAGACGGTGGCGGCAGACATATCGCTCCGTTCAACGTGAATATATCCTCAGTGATTGCGCTCAATTTAGTATGTGATGTTATCGAAGGAAGCTATCAAATTAATCTCGAACGATCAAATCAAGCTCAGCAAGGATATATTCTATACTCATTTGCACCAATAGCCCCTCCAGGATTTTTAATAATTGAGTCTCCGTTTAATCCAGTCTATATGCGGTGTCATAATTATTCGCTAACCATAATTAATTTCAAACTCACTGACTGATTGATCTACAAGGTGAGGTTTTACAAATTAGTCTGTTTGTGAAGTCCTAAAAGGATTTTCGTCGTAAAAAAAAAATTATTAACCCAGAACTGAAAGTTCCAGCAGCAAAGAGGGTGAACTGCAAACTAAATAGCAACATCGTTGTAAGATTATTTTCTTCATTATTAACGACGACCGCTTAGAGTGTCGCAGCCCCCTGCGTGTGTGACCACTATCATCGTAAGATTTTTTTTGGCATTGGATTTCCCGTAAAGAAATATTTGTCTAAAAACTTGGTCTGTTCACCCCAAAAAATTTGCATGACCCTCGGACACGATATCGTATCGGACTCGATCAAATATTCGGTTAAAATCATTTATTATTTTTGTTAACCAGAACTGAAAGTTCCAGCAGCAGAGGGGGTGAACGACAACAACGTTGCGACAAAAATTGATTGAAAAATCTCAAAGTCTCCGTTTGCCAAATGGAGACATTTTTTTTTTTGGGTTAAAATATGAGATTTCGAAGGAAGGCTCTATTTTTCGTTTTGAGGTTTCAATCAATTTTGTGTTGGAAAAAGTTGTAGGGTTCATCCCCTCTGCTGCTAATTTAGAATCAGGTAATTGGATTATACGAGACAAATTTTAACCAATTCTCAAAGACAAGAAAACAGTCGTTGTTAGCCGTGATTCTAAGCCGGGTCTGTTAACTGGAATTGACAAACCATACTATGAACGAGCATAACCTGAAACAGCAGTTGTTTATGGGATATATCCGTTAAATGAAAAACCTGATATAGGAAAACTAGCGCCGATGAAACAGTCGTCGCCGGCGAACTCGTCGCTGAATCGTGTAGCAGAACGAATAACAGAGCATTTTACAAATGCATCCCGAGGGAACAAACTAACTGATTTACGGCGTAGCAAAATAGCTCAATGGGGTTTAACAGTCAAAGAGCGCGGAGCAACTATTAGCGATATAGAACTAGGACATAAGCAAAAGTTGTGCACATACCAATAGGTAGAAGGCTATGATGTACAGGCCTATACAACACACATCCAAAAACAAAATGCATTAGAATATGTGTATAATTTTCAATGTAATAATTATAATTCTGTGAACAGGTTTCAGGCACTATCTGATTTGTGTACAAAGTGCAGCTTATTAACTTGTAAACAATTATGCGATACTGTTCAAATTACTTCTCCCTCTGAGGTTCCCCAAGTGTTAAATATGTCAATGTCTTCTTGTATGCATGTAAACCAGTCTCATTTTGAATATTCTCCCGTCTCCACTACATGTAGTTATTGTACGACAGATGGATCTTATGTGTTATCTTCTTCATGTGTTGATGTAAAGAAACAAGGCAATGTAAAGAAATCTGTCAAGTCTACAAACAATAATTGGTATACTGCCTTGTATGAAAATCAATTGTCATGTCTTTGGGCACCTCAAAAGAGGTCTGCATGTAATCAACCTAAATATTCAACACGTCCTCCCAAAACTGGATGAGATAAAGTTAATATTACAGCAAACTAGATCTGTCAGTATTCTAGGTCTATGTGAAACCTTTCTTACCGATGAAACGGATGATTTGGCTCTCCAAATACAGGGCTTCCACTTTGAAAGAAAAGACAGAGACTCCATGGGTGGTGGGGGTATTCTTCTCTATGAAGACAGTTCCATTAGTTATAACAGACGTGTTGATCTAGAGACTATTGGGGTAGAGAGTATCTGGATCGATGTAGCCCTTACCCAATCAAAGCCAATACTCTTATGTTCAGTTTACAGGCCACCTAGTTCCACAGCTGATTGGATTCATATATTTGAGGCTCAGATTACAAAAGCATTAATAAAGGAAGATTTAGAAACTATCATATTAGGTGATTTTAACATTGACTACATGAAAATTCCACCATTAACATGGATAAGTAACTTTGAAACTTACAACTTTACTCAATTAATTAACACCCCAACTAGAGTAACAGATAAAAGTGCTACTATCATTGATCATGTCTATACTAATAAACCTGAAAACATAAGTGAAATAAATGTGCCAGTGTATGCACTGAGTGACCACTACCCAGTCTGTATAACTAGACATGTTCCGAAATCATCTAAAAATGGGCAACACATTGAAATACAATACAGGGACTTTAAACAGTTTGATGAGGAAATGTTCTTAAATGATTTAGTATGCAAACCCTTTCAATCAGTCTGCAATATAGCTGATGTCAACACTGCTTTAGATAAATGGTATCAGATGTTCAATGCAGCCTTAGACAAGCATGCCCCAATTAAAACAAAAAGGGTTAAACATCAAATTACACCCAAGTGAATTACCCCGAGATTAATGAGGCTAGGCACCTAAGAGATAATTTCCACAAGAAAAAAGACATGAAAAACTATTGAAAGTGGAGGAATAAAACTAAGCATCTGATAACTAAGGCAAACGAGAACTACTATAAACAGGCTATTAATGAAAGTAAGAGTACCAAAACATTGTGGAAGCATCTAAAAGAGCTGAACCCACCCAAGAACAGTTGTCTTCCCCCTAGACTTAAGCAAAATGATGATATAGCAACATCTGTACAAGACATTGTGGATATGTTCAACAATTTCTTCATAACCACCTACAGTGACAGTATTCAGAACAAGACCAACCTCCCAATTGAACTTGATGCTCTACAGTTATTTATAAGAGCTAAACTTCCTGAAGATAATTATTTTTCAATAGCTAATGTCAGTGAAGCAGACGTTTTTGATATGCTAATTAAGTTGAATATTAATAAATCCTCTGGACTGGATGGTATTAGTCCACGAATCCTTAAAATTGCTGCACCAGTAATAACAAAGTCACTAATGCATATCATAAATTTAAGTATAATGAGTGGTAATTTTCCAGAAAAACTGAAATGTGCCAAGGTTACACCTATCTTTAAGAAAGGAGAAAAGGAGGATCCAGGAAATTACAGACCAATATCAATTCTACCTGTGTTGTCAAAACTTTTTGAAAAGCATGTAGCCATTCAAGTCTATAAATTTTTTGAAACAAACTCTCTATTTCATAAAGCACAATCAGGATTTAGAAAGTACCACTCATGCCAAACACAACTTACCAAATTAATTGATCTTTGGCTGAAGGAAATGGATAATGGGCATATGACTGGGATTGTTTTCCTTGACTTCAAGAAAGTTTTTGATCTTGTTGATCATGAAATTCTGCTGCAAAAGTTGAACTGTTACAGGTTTGACAATCCTTCTTTAAACTAGTTTAGATCATACCTAAACCAAAGGTCTCAACAAGTAAGCTTTGGCAATATTAGCTCTCAAACTAGCACTATTCATTCAGGAGTCCCTCAAGGCTAAGTTTTAGACCCTCTCCTCTTCCTTATCTATATCAATGATCTACCATTAAATAATGAATCCACCAATATAGAATTGTTTGCAGATGATGCAACCTTGCATACATCTAGTTCTGATACTGAAGTTATCCAAACAAGATTAAACTCAGATCCTATTAGAGTCCAAAACTGGGCACAACAAAATAGGATGGTAATTAATGAAGGTAAAACAAAATGTATGATTCTGGGGACGACACAAAAGCTACGCAAGTCAGGGAACCCAAAACTATCTCTTGCAATAAATAATCATCCATTAGAAAATGTCAATCATGAAAGGCTTGTAGGTGTGTCCATAGATAATAATTTATTATGGAATGACCATATTGATAAGCTTTGTAAAACACTGTCACCCAAAATTGCCCTTCTCAGCGGAATCAAGAAATATTTACCTATGGAAATTCGCAATCTATACTACAAGACGTATATTCTTCCAACAATGGATTACTGTTCTAATGTATGGGGAAACTGTGCTAAAGCTGAACTTGACAGGATTTATAAACTCCAGAAACCAGCAGCACGTGTAATTTTAGATACATCTGTGGACCATCCCTCAAAAGCATTATTTACAGAACTCAAATGGTTCATAATATATGACAGGATAGATTTTCACAAGGCAGTTCTTTTATATAAATGTCTGCATGGAACTGCACCAGAGTATTTTCAGGACTTATTTAGGCCTTTTTCAACACAATACCAGTTGAGATCAATCTCACATGGAAACCTTCTAGTACCAAAACCAAGAACAGAGCAATTCAAAAAGAGTTTTCAATACTCTGGTACAGTTCTGTGGAATAAGCTTCCACTACATGTAAAATCGGCTGAAAATATTAGAGTATTTAAGAAGAGATATCAGAAGCATGCATGTGTTTCTAACAGATAATGGAATTTAGTATTTTAATATGAAACATGCTAATATAAGCACTAATTATTGCTTCTTCACACAATGTGCATTTGTTATACTTTCATTAAGAGGGCCTGAAGGGAGAATAGTCCTTGACTAATGAGTCACCCTCTATAAATAAAGCATTATTATTATTATTAATATTATTATTATTATTATTATTATTATTATTATTATTATTATTATTATTATTATTATTATATAGCGAAATTAGAAACATCACTGAGATTTCCAATAACCGTTATGACGATAACAGGAAAAGTATTATATGAATCAAAATATAACAAAAATGGAACCCCAATTAAAATTATTGATCATAACGCACACGCATGGATATCCGCGGTCACAATATTTCCACGGAACAGAACAATAAAGTATATACCTGACGAATTCCTGGGAGAAGATGAAGAGAAACTATTCGATGGTATTGCGCATTTGAGTAAAAACGACCCCGTGTCAGTGTGGTAACTTCGCAGCACTGAAAACGACACAGATACTTTTGATCAGTTTGTAAGCCCAAATGGTGAATTATACCGCACTGAAGCGATGCACAACAAAATTAAAAAAAAAACAGCTAGTGGTTTTTTAACGATGGGCGACAAAGCCACCAATGATGAACAATTACTGACAAACTGCTTTACGATTCATCGGTTGCAGCTCATTTTGCGAGAAAGAAAAACGCATGGAAACCAACACGAACTAAATTCTTGCCAGATATTGAGTCTAGTTGTCTCGAATTTAATCATGTTGGTTTATGGAACCAAAAATACGACCCTGGAACCACAGGTTCCTCGAGTATCATTTCAGTTGATATGGTTGCTTGTTATTCAGCGAGTTTTCTTGGTTATGGATCCGCCGCTGAGTATTTTAAACGATTTAGACACCCCGTACATGAAATGACTCGTGTTGCGATTAATGGACCATTACCCGACTTTGATTTAACAAGTTTTGCTCGTGTAGTATTATTTGAATTCGCTGCAGCACTTCATCGCTGTTGTTATATTTGGATTGGTAGACACATGTCTGAAAAGAAGTGGCTGCCAATAGCGTCATTACGGTTCATGATTGATACAAAAAGTTTAATTTCGTTGACAGTCAGTGAAGCAATTATATCATATCGGAAACAAACTAATGTCTGGTTACCAGAACCGGAACGTCTTGATAGTATAATTCACGAATCCAGAAAACATATTGATGCCGACGAAGAATATATCATTGAGTGGTCCAAACGGGTATTTAATCAACGAAACAGTGAAGCAAAAGATCTTGGCAGAAGAATAATTGGAAAATTCACTCAGGGAGGGAAAAAAATGTGACTATAAAAGATATTCTTCACAGTTGATTATAGATAACACCGAATATGACTTTGTAATCGCGGATGCAATTTCTAAAAACATGTATGTGGATCGCAAGGACGCTTTCTTGTTCTCCGTATACACATTTGAGGTCGTCTATGCTGGGTTATGCTTGTATCAATTTATTTTCAATGATAAATAGATTTCCTGACACTGCGGTTAGAGTTGCAGTTGATTCATTTTACATTGACAAAAAGTACATCAACGAGGTGTAAATTCACTAGCAGTAGCGAAGCTACTGGCGAAGAGCGCTGGGGTACATGGAGAATTAAAAAGGAAACACTGCGTGATTATTCTGAATCAGCAGACGTTGAGATTAGAAACAGTTACTTACAAGAAGATAATTTATCAGAACGTTTAAATGCACCACCGATATCTGATCCAATTTGTAGATATAAAACAGTTTATTTAAACGGCTGTGGCGGGTCAGGAAAGACGACTCGGGCAATTGAATTATATCGTGGGAAAAATCCTAACGTTTCAAAATCAAACATGATTGTGTTGACACCGACCCATAGACTTACGCGAGAGATAAAACAACGAAACGTTGAAGCTTGTTCTTATCACAGCTTTTTTCGATACAAGGGCGATGAATGGACCCCTGAAAGAATGGGTTAGAAATTCATTCCCGGGGTTATTATTTGGGATGCGATATGTACTGTTTCGGTGGATGTATTACAAATGTTTCTTGATTGGTTGCTGCGCGCAAATACAGCAGTGATAATGTGTGGAGATCATGGCCAGCCACCACCATTTGTCGGTGGGAGTCCACATGATTGGTTGAAAGGGTTTGTTGACTATTATGAAGAAATCGATACAGACTATAGAGCACTTGATGAACAATTACGTGAAGTCAAGAAATTAATTAGATTACAACCGGATAAAATCCAATGTGAAATAATCAGAGAAATAATTCCTGAACCTCCCATGGAGGAATTTTGGAAGCATGGAGACCAAATGATTTTGTAGTGGCAAGTAGAAAGATAGTCAGAGACACACTTCAGAGAAAGTTGTTTGATTTACACAAAGAAAAATTTCCAACACTTCCAACGCCGCTATGTTATAGACCCTCGGATACACAGCGGCAGAATATTGAAGTTGAAATTCCAGGCCGGTTTACAGAGTCAAGACCAGAAAAACAAATTCTAGTGTTAAATGATATTGTGCTGGTTGATATCAGTGTTGTCGAAGATGCATTGCGTGCTGATAAATCGCCATGGGTGCTGGGTTATGTAACAACAATACATTCCACGCAGGGATTAACCATCAGGGATACAATTGTTTGGATAGTTGATAATCGCATCGAGTGGTCAAATTTAGTCTATCATGCAGTATCCAGAGTACGGCGAATAAATCAGCTTCGAAGAATTGTTTTCGACGATGACACAACAATGGATGATATTGATGTTAAAATCATTAATAAAAAACTCTCCAGATATAAACAACAAGACAAAAAAAAAAACGAGAATTTGATATTGATGCCGAATTAATAATAGCGTTACGACAACAACAGAATAATCACTGCGCGAGTTGCAATTGTATAATGCTTTGGCAGTATTCGGATAAAGATCCTCGACAATTTACCGTAGACAGAAAAAATAACAGTCTCGGTCATGTCAGAAACAATGTGATGTTGACTTGTTTTGAGTACAACAGACGCAACGGGTTGAATCCAATCTATAGATTGACGGTCTACCAGTTGATCATGTTATAGTAGATATTCTATGCGTAGTGACACTCCAAATAGGATCAGTGGCCCTTTTTTTACCACCTTCAATCTCTCCTGGTTCATATAAATATCTCACGGTGACATTGCTGAGAATTGGCTGGGAAACGTTATCTTTTTATGGTTGTGGTATATACTTTTTTTTATTGCGTTGTTAGGTTTCATATTGATTGCTCTGGTAATCTCGTTATTTAGCGCTGCAACTACCCCTTGTAATCTTTCGACCCATTCACGAGATCTTTTTTCTTGGATGAATTCTTTCGCGTATTGATAACCAAATAACCGCTCAGCAAGAGTCCGATTCAATCGTTCTACAATTGCCTGATCGCGATGTAGCGCAGTATGTCCTCGTCGTATTGTGACATTATGATGTTTCATTGTAGATGCAACCACACCTTGAAATTCCTTGCCAGGATCAACTTGTAATAGATTTGGCCAGCGTAGTGGGCCTCGTCGATAAATTCTTTCAAATGCAGAAGCTACTTCAGTGGCAGACTTTGTTTTTAGCGGTTCTGCTTGTTTGTATCGACTCGCAACATCAACTACGGTTATTGCGTATTTATAACCGTCGTCATGTGGTAAAAATAATAAATCAGCTTGATGAACTTCATTGGGTACGATAACATCAAAATGTGAGAAGCTGATTTATTTAGGACGCGGTAAATAGATTTGCCATATAGCCTGTTTGGATAACCAATTAGCCGCAGTGGCCCTTTTCACTTTTGCGGCGTTGGCGAGTTTACTGATTGCAGCGCTACCCCTCCAGTATTCTCTCGGAAAATAATAAATAGATTCCATATTATTAATTACCAGCGCCCATCATCAATTTGCTTTTCATAGCTGATCTTACCAGCCATGAAGCCAATTTTTCTTTGAAAGATTTATCAGGAATAGCATTTAATGCACGAATTAATTTCACATCCGCGAGATGTCTGTGCTGCAAATTACTACTTTTATATGCAACATCATGAGCATGACACGCCTTATCAATAGCGTTTATTGGTTCTTCACCACGTCGAGGCCGATTTTGATCATCGAGTCTGATATCTAATCGTGTTCCGGGGCCACGGTAGCTATATCCTGGAAGGTGCTTTTCTCCTGGATACTTTGCCCACGGTGTTCCAGGGAGTTTTGCTAACTTGGCTGCAATATCACCTCCTCGTTTTTTTAAAAATCCTTGACGCTATCAAGGGAAACAAATCTAAATTTTTGTATACCACATGTTGCACACCTACCAGTAAGTGCTGATCTGTTATTGCTAGTTGTAATCGTCGTCACATCATTTGTGCTAGTACGCGTTTTACACTTCACACAATATAGATCCATAATTTATTTATAGTAATATGAATGTAATTGATTTTTCAGCGACTAAAACAAGAGAACCAGTTAAGCATCATGCAGTGCTACCAAACTCTATCCGCGCAATTATAATCGGGCCATCTGGATCCGGCAAGACGCAATTGTTACTCAGTTTAATAATGAGATGGATGAAGTGGGATAAGTTGTATTTAGTTGCTCCTAGTGTAGATGATCAGCGATGCTACGAAGTATTAAAAGACTTTAACGAAAACGCTTCAGAAATTAAAGCTGAGAACGTCATTTAGTTAATAACCGATATCAATGATGCACCATCCGTGGATGACCTTGCTGGGAGCATTAACAATTTAGTTGTATACGATGATGTAATGTTAGACATTCCAAAAAAAAAACAGCTAGGATATTTTCCTGGTGTCGTCACAAAAACACTGACGTAATATATGTCACTCAACGCTACACTCAGATTCCAAAAGTGATCAGAGATAACTGTAATATTCTTGCTGTATTCAACGGCGTTGATACACATACGCTACGAAATATTTGGCAGACTTGGTGCTCCGATATGGACTTCAATCAATTTCGAAATTTCTTTAGTCACGCTCAGTCAATCCCGCATGGATTTATAACTATAAATTTACATGACCCTCGAACACGATATCGTATCGGACTCGACCAAATATTCGGTTGAAATAATTTATTAACCCGACGCGACAATATGAATGGCGTCATTTTTTTTGTGCTGGAAAATCGAAGATTTCAAGGAAACGTTAATTTACCGCGTGGACAGTATTTTAGGAAGCCTTGGATTGGCAAATTGACGCCTGGAAATTTTGTAGGATTCACCATCTCATAACTCATCGTTAACTACATAGCAGCAGAGGGGGTGGTGACAACCAAAATGGCGTCTTTTTCTTAAATTTTGTTTTGCTGAATGGAGGCTTCTATTAAGCATTTCGAGGAAGCCTCAGATTGCGTCGTCGACGCCTGGATATTTTGTAGGATTCACCCCCTCTGCTGCTACTTTTCATTCATATAAGTGACATGGGCCCTTTACAGTCAATGACTGGCTACCTTGTAGTGTCATCCTGTGTTGCTCAGTTATGTGCAGATTACAAAAATGAGTTATCTAAGTAAATAATCCCATTATGACAGAGAAGTCCCAAAGAAAATGTATCTCACACTCAGTTTACAATTAACATAACTATTAACATGTAAATGACACCAAATCATTTTTGCCGTCCTAGTGAACAATAGTTGTTCCTGGTCATTCTTTTTTTCTTCTAATAACATTTAATTGCTTCTCAAAACCAACTGACAGCAATCATATTAAAATGACATCTTATTCATCATTAAATGGCATGATCCACTTACTGAAACAGATAGTGAAAACATGTATTAAATGACCCAAATCCCTTATAATCAACGAAGAATTTTTTTTTTACTTTAAATCAATATTTCGCTAGCATTTTTTCTCAACGAAAAATATTGCCACTTTCAAAATTCTTTCACATTTGTTGCCAAGCACAAAGCTTGACTGAGGTCATGAGTAATACTGTAGTTATATATAGATATATATATATGTGTGTGTGTGTGTGTGTGTGTGTGTGTGTGTGTGTGTGTGTTTGGGTGTGTGTGTGTGGCTTGAATTTAACACAAATTTGTTTGTAGGCAGAAGGACTAGTGTACTGAGAAATTTGCTAGTCCTGGCAAACGTTTACTACATGATTATTACAAGATCTCGCACATAAAGACTATAATGGTTACATATGTCTTTTGAAATGTCCATGAATGTTTTGGTCATAAAGGCATAGAGATAGATCTGAGTTGAGTAGATGAGTACTTACTCACTGTTTGGTGTATATCCAATGTTTGTAATATATTCACCCATGTTTAGTTGAGAGATATGGCCTTGTACAGTATTATTTAATAATCACACATGATTAAATGTCATGATATATGACTTGAAATATATTTATTCCATTACAATTTGACCATTATCATGAGGATTTTATATTGCAGATCCATTTGCAAGCAAATTTCATTTGAGTTGAAATTCACAACGTATTTCTTGGGTTTTTTTTGACGCTGTTTAAATGCTGTAATGAAAATAAATATCAGAAGACATTATACTATCTACTCAACCTATTTGCTGTTGAAAGTTACAATTCATTAAACGTGCTCAACAAATTGAAGACTGATGTGTAATGGTTTGGACAAACACTTTGGACAGAAATACAGCTAAAGATGTCTGTATATCCTTTTGAAAAGATTGACTTGAGTGTTGCCTGCCAATATGATTCACTAGTTCATATATACAAAATGTATTTATTTAGCATTTTTGAAACATAAATGTGTGTTTTACATTCAATATATGATCTGATGAATTTTTAATCATTTTGCACCAAAAATAAAGTCCATGCTATTAATATGCAATTTACAGCATTCTTGCTTTTTGCTTTCTTATGCACCCTTTGGCTTTTAATCACCCTCTGTTTCATGCTAACCTGCTTTGTAACATAGCTGCATGGTGAGTGGTATCTGTTCCATATAAGCCAAATAGCTAGGAAACCTAGTACAGGACCTGGGGGTTCGGGTTTGAGGAAGACATGATTTGTTTTGGTTTGTGGGTTTTAACACCATTTTTCAGTAATGATAGCATCTATGTGCTGGCCAATATATTTGGTGGAGGAATAACATTGGAAGCTACCAACATGTTTTTTCACATACCCGCATTAAGTGAGCCTCCCAAATCATACAGAGATGAGAGATGTGCAAGTGAATTGTAAAGATGAGAGTATTAGATTATGTGGCCACCCGTGCTTCCAGGAGAGAGAGAGAGAGAGAGAGAGAGAGAGAGAGAGAGAGAGAGAGAGAGAGAGAGAGAGAGATAAAGTCTGGACTAAAATCTAGAATGTGAAAACCTTTTATCTTTTTTACAAGTCATTGTACAGCTTTTGTTTCACATGTTCCTGCACAGTCAAATGCACATTTTGAGTCTAAGATTCAGCTAATGTAGTTATATGAGTAAGCTTGCCAGTAGCTTCTCGTGGGTCGTTGGGTCTTTCCGGGGATTTTCCCGTGTTCTTCCTCCACCAATAATACTGGCCACCATGTATTGCCTACCGTGTGCTGAAAAATGGCGGTAAACCCTAAAACAACAACAACAACATCAAATGCACATACTGATATCCAATAACTATCCAATAGCCCAGTTTCCGTGTTGCAATTTTACCCCAGGTACACATACATGTAATAGATATTTACTAAGAAAAGAGGAACCAGAGTCCTACATACCTGTAGCAGACCTGGGTTCAAATACAACTTAATTGGTGTAATTGAGTAATTACACTGTATTTGGAACTATAACTGATAATCACCAATATCGTGACATCCTTTGGAAGCATGTGTATAAGTGACTGTCAGCGTTGGGGATGTATGAACGTATTTGTATTTGTAGTACAATCAAGTTAATGTATATGTATTGTAAAAATATAATAATCAAACTATCATTTTTCGTTCCTTAGTTTGATTGGAAAAATTAATTTAATCAAATTCAGCAATAACAGATGTAAACATGTAATTGAACACTGCAGATAAAAAGAATTATTAATAAACATTTGATCACAACTAAAATCTCAATTATAGCAGTTAATAATATTATGATGGATTTAAAAATAACATTTCCGAACACTATACCTTTAATATGGGCAGATAATCTTTGCTATATGAACATAAAAGGAATATGCTTATAATTTCAGAGAAATCATTTCCATGTGATAATTTTTACTTATTTCCCCATCCTTTAACTGAAATAGAATATAATCAAACAAGTTTAATTTAGTACAAGTTGAGATACTAGTAAATTTTATACATGTACCTATATTTTGGATTTTCGACCTAAAATGGGGTTGTTCCCGAAGATAATATTTTGACCATCTTCCCAGTTCTGCCGAACTTATGCTTTATATACCCTTCAAAATTCCATAAGACATACAGAATTCTCAGAATTCATATAGAAGTCTATGGAAAAGCACAGCGCAAAATCTTACCCCCATTATATAATACATTTAAGAAGAAAATAAAATTCAATGAAGAACAACATGTTTTTTTATCATAACTTAATAAATATTTATTAAACAATAAATACATCACGTGGAACAGTTTCTTTGTGGATAAATATAAAAAAAGTCTTCTAGAAAACTTTAATGAAAAACTAGCAATGACCTGGAAGTAAACTTTAGCGAGATTGCCACAAGAGGTCTAACACTGCATTCGACTTAGAAGTAAGAGTGAATAAAACAATTGCCAATAGCAGGCTCAAAACAATAAATAGTACAAAACTTATATAACAGATAAAGGTATTTATAACAACAGAGTGGGTTTGAATCACTGCCAATGAATTTCATTGCTGATTGTTCTTAGAAATATGCTCATCATATATTGATGCCCAAACCCAACATATAACGCTGTTGTAGCATGTTAAATCCTGACAATATGGTGTAATTTTAATCAAAGGTCTAGATTTGTGCGAGTTCTCAATTACAAGTCAATCGCAAATTTCAAACCAACTGAATAGACACACACCCATCCATCCATCCATCCATCCATCCATCCATCCATACATACATACATACATACATACATACATACATACATACATACATACATACATACATACATACATACATACATACATACCTTGACTGCCAGGTGTTAGACTAATAATATAGGAATTAACATTAAATTAATGTTAACAGTAGCAATAAAGCTATTAGATAATAAAACTATAAAAATGATTTTGACCAGACCCCCTCCATTTGTTCTAATGTAACATGTGAATAAGCATGCTAAATTCTCACAATATGTTGTTGTTGTTGAGTTTAATGCCATTTTTCAGCATAAGATAGGCCATACATGGTGGAGGAAGAACCCAGGAAAATCCTAGAGAGAACCACTGACCCATGAGAGGCTAATGGCAAACTGTCTCATGTACCCACATTGGTTGAGCTTGAGACTTGCACCCATGCAGTGGTGAGATGGCAATGGTCCTCAACAGTGAGCACTTTAGGCCACTCAGCCACTTTGGGCCCTCCACAATATGGTGTTGTTGAAGGTCAAGGTTTTTGCAATTGCTCAATTATATGTCAAATACAGGTTATACAAACTGAGACAAATACATATTTTTGTTTTAACTGTCATGTCTTAGGCGAACAATATAGAAATTAGAATAAGCAATAAAGCTTACTTTTAGATAAGAAAACTGTACATGAATGATTTTTAAACTGGTGGTTAATTACAATACAATTTGTGTAATTGTAATTGAATATCACCAATATTTTGTAACTGTACTTGCAATCGATATCTACAATTAATGGTAACCAACAAATGCAATTGAACCCATGTCTAATGTGTAGACACCTACCCTAGTCCACCCGATAATAAGTGGGCCTCACTAACCCATGGCTAATGTGTAGACAACTACTATAATCCAGCTGTTAATAAGAGGACCCCACTAAACAAACTTTGCTATATTTTGTTTTCTTAACAAATCAAAAATATATACCTATAACTGCTGGTTTTGACAGATTAAGTTCATCACACGAGTTTAATGTTGATAACTTTCAAGGTGAAAGAGGTAAAAATTTATTGTAACCAAATACAGAAAAAAAATCATTGTGCTCTTCTAGTCCACATGACATGCAACAAAAGACATTGTTGAACAGTTCTAAGTTGGTATTGCATTTTTGATAACTATGTCACTCTCTTGTACCTAATACTTATACCTAACCAAATTAATCTTTCTGAGAAGTTTTCATCAAGTTTTAGCCAATAATACATGTACAAAAGTGTATTTAAACAGGATTTTGTAAGTTAGCCAACTCTATGTAATGACTGAAATCTTCTAAACAATAAAATGAAGTCAAATATTACAGAATGAAACATAGCTTAATGTCACTGAAAAAAACGAATGACTTCAAATTTAAGTTAAAAGCATTGAAAAATTGCATTGTGAATACATAAAGGTATTGCATACACGTACACAATACACTTGGTCAGTACTGGACAATAAATGTGACTGGTGGCCATGTTGAAACTGTCGTTCTTTCTACTCTTTATGCAAGGTTGGATACCACTATTACAAACGTATAATAATAATAATAACAATAATAATAATATTAATAATAATAATAATAATAATAATAATAATAATAATAATAATAACAAAAAATAATCAAGTATTACTACAGATATAAATTATATTCGTAGGACTTTCATTATTAAAACCTCTTTGACCATAATTCCAAATGTATAATAATAATTATTATCACGTATTACTCCAGGTATAATTTATTTTTGTAGGTCTTTCATTATTATAACCACTCTGACCTGGAAAATAGTCAGGATTTTTAGACTTCCAAAACTTAAAGCAAGGAAAAGAGTTTGACCAACTGTACAGATTGGTATCTTATATTTATTTTGTCATGATGGTATGAAAAGAAGTAATCTCTTTGGAATTACAAGTTGAGTCATAAACACCAAAGTATATATCCAAATGTATAATAATAATAATAATAATAATAATTTATTATTAGGTTTTTAATAATGATACAAACATTAGAGAAAGTAAATCAGTTACAGAACTAATGTACCTTGAGGTCTGTTAGCTGTTGTGTGCATAAGGTGATTCTCCACTGTTTCAACAGTTTCATGAATTCCCGTTTCATACAATGAGTTGTTCCATTTGTAAACAGTTAATAATCTTCTCAAATTCAATACTTACTACTTAAAGATAGTTTGTTTAAAGTCCAAATATCTAAAACTTCAAATTCACAAAAAAGTTCATCTGCTGTTTTCACAAAAAATAAGTTGGTTCCTATATTTAATGATTATGAAATTTTGAAGATGAAATTACCTTTTCAGATTTGTAGTTCTGCAGTCCCATTATTTATGGACATCACACATCTGCTTCCAAACACAAAACTTTAAAGGATGCCCCCTCATGTTTTCTAAAATGAATGGCTTTTATGTTTGCTTATATATGTAAGTTTCTGATGAAATTTTTTTTATATCTGTAAAATAGAAATAATTTGAAAAAATATGTTTTGATTGAGGTTTTTCTGTGTTTTACATTATTTTCCTTATCATCATTTGTTATTTGGCTAATCCAACTTAAGTTTCTAGGACATATTCTATTATCTTTCTGCATGACTGTATTGGGCTTGGTTCCTTGCCTTTTTGCTTTTTAAATTGTGAAGTGTCCTTATGCTCGAAGGTCTTATAAGTTTTGTTACTTTGTCCCCATGATGTGGTGCTTGTGTTGTTGCATTTGTTGTGTGTTATTTACTACTCTGTTCTTGTTGGGGATAGAGTTGTACAAGTCAAATCCTTTCCTATGCTTTTCTATACATTTAAATAACCAAATGTGTTCCATAATGTCAATTCATGTTTGCAATTTTATTATTTAAATGTTTACTATTATTATTTATTATTATCTTTTTTCTACTGGTATTCTATTTTATCTTGTTATTCTAAGATTAATAAAAATATTCTTTATAATGGCATGAATGAAAACATAGTTCAAGATTAATGCCATTCAGGCATGATATCATGAAATGGGTTGAAAACATTGTTACATGGATATAACAAAAACAAAATTTTGTTCAGTGCCTTTTTCTATCTTGGGTTTGGAAAATGGATTGTAAGTTACTGTCATGAATTGTGGCTGAAAATATGGTCCAGTTAATATTGGCATATTTGTTTGTGTGGAATGTGTTGAGAAAGACTGAACATGTTTATTGCACTGACTTAATCGAACAAAACTAATTTAAAAAAATATTTATACCTGGTGAATAAAACAAATGGAGTAAGATTTGCCCAGTTTATGAGTTGGATTTTAAAGTACATTAAGTCAAATTAAAATTTTAGACCTTTTATATGGTAATGAGACCAAAAGTGTTTTTGGCATGAACTTGATTGAAACACAGTGGTAGTAAAATTATAGTGGTACTACATTTTAAGTCATTAAACCTGTTCTGGGGATAGATATAACTGTCTTTCCTCTGTCTTGACTTACTTTTCTTAATTTTTGTTGAATTGAAGTACAAATTACTCTCTTGATAAACTAATTTCCATTGTTTTTCTAATTTTGTATTTATACATTTTATTTGAGTAGTATTTAAGAGTGCATTGGTGTTTGGTATAGATGATGCAGTAATGCAAAAGCATCTATCTTCTAGTTAGGTAGATAAAACTGCTCCTCATGCTCATAATCTATTTGCTACAGATGTTTATATCATTTGTAGAATGCTTGTTTTTCCTTGTCCAAAATGTCTGGGAAAAGCAACTTGATCTTTGTTCTTCAATAATTGGATTACTGTATAAAATGTATTATATTTTAAATATCAGATTGTTGATCATTATGAAAATTTTAAGTTTATCCTGTCAAATATTCTTCTTGTGTCTGTTTTTGAAGTTTGTTTTCAATACAGTTTTAAAATTTCATTTTGTCTGTGTTATTGATAATGCATTTAGTTCTTTTAAATAGATCTGATGGAAGTTCAAGGTGATTCATTTTGTATTTTCCTTCTGCTACTATTTCTGTCTTAGAATGTGTTTTTTGTGATCCAGATGTTTTACTGAATTGACTATTATTTTTTTGGCTTCTGAATATGATGGAACATTGTTTATATTAGTACATTTATCTGACTTTGATTATTTTATGTCACTTCCTGTTTGGAATTTGAATTCCTCTTGTAATCTTTTCTAGGTATAGGACATGAAAATTGAATTACCAGTTTTTGCAAGTAAATCAAGCTATTTTTCATTGGAGATGCATCCAAGAATAATACAAATTCAGTCTCAACTGTCTCTGTGATGCAACCTGGTGTACTTTTGTGACATGAAAAGAGTGGGGGGGTGAACAATTCTCAAAATGCAATTTTGTCAATTTTTAGAAAAAACTTAATTTCATGAAAATGAACAGTCTACAACACTGGATTGTGCAAGAAAACATGTTTAAAGCTTCAGTTTTAATTAGGACTAACAATGGAAGCTATACCAAATCACATGTGTCATCTGTCTTCTGAGGAATGTGTGTACCCTTTTCCTGAACCCATATTTATCTTCATGAAATCTAACACAACTGTTGGGTATTCATGACAACTGTTTCATGTTTGTATAAATTATTTCAACAGAAGAAAAATTGCCATGCTTAATAAATGCTAAAAAAATTGTTTCATTTAGCCTACCCACCAGTCATTGCAGATATGGCTGAAACGACCAGATAGGACTCCTGAATTGAGACTTCGTACGGTAAATAGAGGTTACTCAGAAATATGAAATATACATGGATATATTCCAAATTGTTGGAAGCTTAAGACCTACGGTGTTTAGTAGTATTACCTCTTCTTAATGTATGAAAATAAAACTTAAAATTTTTAACGCTTCGCAAAATTACTTATTTTATCTTCCATGGACCGCTGAATACCATAAACAAGTATCCGGAAATGTAATTTGTTGGGTTCCAATGATTTTACATTCAAACGATCCAAATTTATCTCAAAATATGCCGTAACAGCAGACCACTATTCTAGAACCGAAGATTCTTCAGAAAACGGGAAGCCAGAAACGGTTATGTCCCCTGTCAGTCCTATCCCTATCTTTTCTTGTTGTATGGTTTGTAAATAGTCGTAGTCCTATCACATACAGAAAGTCAGTAGTCATATCATATACATAAACTCAGATAGCATTCAACCATGTTACTTCTCATTTTCTTGAACTTCTGGATCCTGCTCTACAACCTTACTCAAAAGAACCAATCTTTTCAAACGTGACATTTGTGTACAGCCTCGCTTCTGCTGAGTTATTATAGCAACTGCCAAGACGTCAGATGCTGGATGCTAAGCTGGCTAGTAGAACATTATTGCTGACTAGATTAACTGACAGTGAAAACATGCTTGCTTTATAATTCTCATGATGTCAGTAATTATTAGCGGATTTCAGTGAAATAAAAACTATCTTACTGTTTATGTTGTCTGTACATTTACCCCTTGATATATTCATACATCCTATCAAAATAAGAAAGCAGTCATATAAACTGTTCTGAATCCCACAAAACCAATCCAATATTTACGTATGTGGATTAGAATCTCTGTAACACGATAACCGGGACGGATGTTTCGGATTGATAACAGAACACGTTTTATGATACAGATATAAAAATTATGGTTTAATGTGGCGATATATATATAAGCAAAACAATGAAATGCGTGCGTATAATAATCCAAATATTGGATTTATTTAAACATAATAACGCACAGACTCGAAGATGAAAACAAATATACAATGATACAAATCAATGATACAATGATACAAATCAATGATACAATGATACAAATCAATGATACAATGATACAAATCAATGATTTAATGATACAAATCAATGATACAAACAAAACTATAGAAATATACAAAAAGATGAATACAGTTCACTCACGCAGTAAACTATGGAGGATTACTCATATAGTAAAAAGGTATACGCTCAAGTAGCGAAACTATATTTGAAAATAATAAAAGGACAGATAATAACGTATCTTTCCAGTCCCAAAACATACTGGTTCCCCAAACCCATATTAGCCCAAGGCTAACAAATTACAAATAAAAACATAACCGACTATTAGTATACAGCTCCACAGCTCGTACAATAGAACTTCACAATTTCTACAGACTCCGGACCCTCGGAATACTACGAAACATTAGACCCTCCAGACCCTCCAAATATTAGACCCTCCGGACACTCTGGTCATTTAGACAGCTCTACAGCTGGGTCACCCTTGTCACTCTTTGACATTAGACACTCCGGACGATAGACATGAGACACTCCGGCACATTAAGCAGCTCTGGACCCACCAGTGCATTTAAACAGCTCCCGACGTTTAGCACCCTCGTATCAATAGCTGAAAATATACCCGACACCGTGTACTAACCTTGATACAGACATAACGTATTGACGTTATACACGGTAAATTATAAAGACTATATTATCGCAATTTCAAAATGACAGGTTCTATAGTAAACCTTCCCTGTTCGGTAATGCTGATAGTAAATAATTCTATTTTTAAAACATATAGCTTTACGTTACCAATCTAACTACCTTGCTAACAAGAGTAGAAAATGCACGCATTATGCTGTGTAAAAACTATATAACAAACATGCAAAGGTAAATATAGTAATTCAAAAGCTATCACTCAGTATCAAAAATGAACTTAACCCTACAGCTAAAGTTGTGCCAATCCTCCCTCCCACGGATCAATAGCCCAACATCTAACAGTCCTTTAAACCAAACGCTTGTTGACAAAACCCTTAGTAATGTAAAGATCCTTCACATATAGCATAGTATTTATACGGATTCGTTCTCCGTATCGAGAACACTCTGCACGTGCGGCATAGAGCGAATTGTACTCACGATTTCGAAGTACAACTGCCCATATATAAAAATCACCCTCAGGTATTGTTGCACATGATAAACAAAACCCGAGTACATGTATTTCCTGAATAAAAACTACACCATTCCGTGACAATCTCCAATAGGTACTTCTACCATTTCTTTGCATTATGGCTTAAACTGTACTGCATTCAACTTTTTGCTTCAGTATCCAATTCCCTATTGTTTTCTTAATGATCATCTGCAATGTTTCGGACATGTAACTTCCTTTCACCTCCTGGTATTTTCTTGTGAGTTACACAGGACATATGTGTGCGCTCCATGTTCTTAAATAATGTACTATTTTGGACAATTTTCTCGTCTTTCAAGGCAACATAGACAACCTTCTGCATTTGCTTAATTTTCTTGTCACCCGTGCTTTTTAAACCAGTTTTTAAAAATGTTCTGGTATTTCGTTTCTATTTGCCTGGACTGTATAAGAGAGTCCATCCTGATGTAAATTCAAATATAATCCTGAACTTCATGGTGGTAGCCAGTGTAGGGATAGGTAATTTTCCAGACTTTATTTGGGTGTGTGTGTGTGTGTGTGCAGTAGACAGATGCCCACCCCCAACATTTCAAAACTATAAAAAGTGTTATGTATGAGTGTGTTCCCCCTGAAACTACTGGCAAAGCTTTCTCACATACCCATATTGGCCGAATCCGAGACACGAGCTCACGCAGACATGTCAGATGGCAGTGATCCGTAACGGACAGCTCTTTAGACCACTTGACCACTCGGGGCCCCCCTAATGTTTTAATGATTGCATATTTTTCCGTGTCATCCTTTGCCTTTTATCCATTTTCTTCTATTGAATCTGACTGTGCTCGAATCGGGGTCCGTACAATTTTACATTTTTTACATTGTACTTCTCCCGACTCGAGTTGTGTCGTATATATTTATAATTATGCTCTTTTCCAAAATTGTTCCAAATCGTTTAGTGCTGTCTTTGTAGTACGGGAGCTACACAGAGACATAAAATACAAGATTGCATATGTGTGAATAGCAATTACCAGTGATTTTTACCTTGATTTATTTCCTGTCTAGGGCAAGCCTGTTTGGAAATACTTAATAATATATGCCATGCTACATTTATGGATTGTTTGTTGTGTGTCATTCGAAGTGTTGTTTTCCCCACTAGACTCTTTCACAGGCCTGTCCACTTCTCGTAGCGCCTTGTTATTAGCCCCATGACGTCCTAATCTCTTGCTTTCCACTTGAGGGTCCCTGTTCCCCTTCGAAATCCTAACCTCTATGTGTTTCCCAATGACTGTTATTTGTCCGTATGCCCTCAAGTCTTTTATTTAGTAAAGTAACTTTTTGTTAAAGTTTCGGACTAGGTATAACATGTTCATTATCTTATATGGTTGAGTTGCCTTTATTTTTTAAATCAGGGCAACTCTTTCTGGTCTATTTTTATTGCAGGGTATCATTACATGTTTATTGCAAAGTCTTTTTTTTACACAGTGTACATTTAGGCGATACTCTCTGATCATGTTCCGCCTCACTGCTACCTCTCCTGTGAACCAGGCATCATGCATGTATTTGAAGCAGAGGCTTTGTATTGCTAGCGAACCTAATTTGACCCAGTGTCCCCAGGCCCTATCCCAATTAATATTTATATTTTCTTGTTCAACTTTTTATCCTGTTTATTGTATTGTCTGTTAACCATTTGTAAGCTGTCTTTGTGTCTATTTCCCATTTTTCTCTATTGTTCCTTTAATTATTTAAGAATTCTTTTATTGACCTTAATTTTTGTGGCACTTCCATTAATTTTGTTAGCTTCTTATTTTTATATATGTCATTTCTCTGCTTCATAGAGAATCCAAATAATATATATATATATATATATATATATATATATATATATATATATATATATATATATATATAGTCCCTGCGAATGAATTTTGGGCTCCGCTTTAATTTCCTTAAATCTGTTTAAAATGTTGGTGTTTTTAATAAGGAGGGGAATTGGGAGGACTAAACCCCACCCCCTCTTTCCTTTCTTATATAACGAGTCCCTGTTTATGTAGTGCATTTCAAGACACCATAAGTATGTAATAATTTCGTGATCTATTAGTTTTAAATGTTCATTTGTTATGTCTGTCGATTTTATAATGTAGTTGAAGTGCACATACATGTAAGTTTTTGCTACTTGGACCCGTTCCATTAGGCATAATGTCGTGAGTGCCCAGGTTTTCACATTTTCACTGATCTTTTCCTTGATATTTTTTTTTAGGTTTTCTTTTCCTCATCTTTACCGAAATAGACCCCCAGGGCCTTTACTTCGCCTTTAATTAATGGGAGCGGTAAACCGTGTTGTTTACCTCCCCAGTTTCATGATGGTAATATTGCACTCTTCTCGGGAGTTATGTTTGATAAATCAGAGGCTGATAAAAAAAAAATTCCGTTAAAACTTTGAAACTTGCTGTTATCTAAATCACAATCTTTGTTACACGAGATTCGATAAGTGATGTAAAGCCATTCCTGTCAGTCCGTCTATTGACCAGAACAACACGAAACAAACAGAAAATTGCAGAGAAAACAAAAATTTGAAAAAAATCATTTATAAGTACATGTATTTGAAAATTTGCAAGCAGTTTGGTGAGATGTTTTAGTATACTTTTACAATAAAATGGACCACATGTTCATGAGATTTTTTTCTTCAAGGAAACTATAATATTATAAACTGATCTCTTGATTGAGTATTCCTTTATGTGTAAAACTAGTTAAATTGTCACTATATCGATTCCATGTGGTCACTTTTAGATATTGTGAAACAAATTTATGTCACATATAGACAAATAGACAGTCACAGACATTTTCTGCTGTCTAAAGTAGTGTGGATCGAGAAAATAAATGAACATGAAAAAGTTAGGGCTAATGAGCGAAAAAACTTTTCGCAAAAAAAAGAATAAACCTAAAATGATCTCGAATTTTATTTATATATTTATCAAATTTAATATTTTTTAAACGAGAGATGACAAAAAATATTGACTAATGTATTTAAAACATGATATTTGTGACAGTTTTGTCCCATGACCAGTCTGTACATACTGCAGTATGTAAATTGATCTGCGAAAAGTACTTTTATTTTCTTTATTTATACAATTCAATAATTCAGGGAAAACGAATCCTAATGAAAATCACGAAACCAACACGAGAAGGAAGAGGGAGGAAAGGTTAAAAATTCGTTCAGCAAAGAAGGAAATTGATAAAACCCAATGACCCTGAAATGGACGGCATTAATACTCAAATATGCACTTACTCATTTAAGATCAAGTTATGACTTAGTAATTTAAGATCAAGTTATAATAAACCTATGTGTTCCTTTACTGCATGTAATCGTCTTTCTCTCATGTTTTTAAAGTCATAATAAACACAGCTTCTGGCTGTTACAAATTGTATGGTAATATGGAATATATTTTGAAAATTTATGCAGAGTTTACTTCAATGTAATTTTACTTTTGTCTTATAATTCTTATTCCATTTGATCAAGCATTAATGTTGTACCTTTATATTCCTTTTGCAAATATTTTAACATTGGCGTGCTTTTTACTGCTTGGTATTTGAAAGACACTATATACTGTAAATATGTTTTTGATGGTGTATGTTGTAAATACGATTTTTGTTTAAACTTCGTTTGCCCATATCTTTCCTTTAAAAAGTTAAAGTATATAATTTGAACAAGTAATACAGAAATTACTAATTGAAAATGCATTTTATTTTGCTCTTATTTATTCTTTGTGCAGGTCATTTTGAAAATTGGAATTTGATAACGAAATAAAGAAAATACGTTTTTTGTCTCGCACTTATTGTTTCTTTTGTTACGTCATTTTACATATCAGATAATTGTTCGTTTTCCAATACATTTATTTTCTTGTCCGTATTCCTGTAGTTTGCATCAGCAACGTCAGGACACATGATTTGGGATTCGTCCCATTTGGGTTTCATTGTGAACTGAAGTTTTCACGGTTAGGTTCCACTGTGATAGTCGATATTATTGTTATTGACCCTTTTTTTCACGGTTCAAAACGTTAAGGTGGACGGTCGTGTTCATGTACATAATGTTTGGCACGGTCAGGAGTTAGATAAATTGTATCAATCCGTTCGTTCAATAAGTGGGCAGGAGCGATGATTCTCTTTACAGAGGACCAACTTCCTAGTTTAGAACTATCTATTGTATTTTTAAAGTCGGATGAACCCATCTCTAACCTGGTGTACTGTCTGTAGTATATGCATTTATCAACTTGTTTTGGCATTATCTTTCATTAACAAGTTTCTTGAATTTGATAGAGGAATAAGAAAGCATGCACTCAGTTTTTTTCTGCAAAAATAAAATTGCAAACATTTCTTTGACATTGAATTGAAAAGACAGAAGGGGATTAGCATCACCACAACTTTCATTTTCTATAGGTATGTTTGAAATTACAGCCAAATAACTAATGCTTAAAAACAAGAACAATAAGATCAACAGCAATACTAAATACAATTATACAGAATCAATAATACAATAACAACTATGTAATACTACTACTACTACTACTACTACTACTACTATAGAATGACAGGGTCATGTGTCAAAATGGGAGATGGACATACTCTAAGATAATTCTGCCACGCGTTAATTATTCTACTTCTTCAGATTATTACTTTTTTTATCAAGATCGTGTTGAGCACCTAACATATGGTACCGTGTACATGCAGTTAGAGAACTATGTCAGATTTCATATGCAAATGAGTCAGTTAAATTTAATCCAGTTTTGAGATATACAGTAGTAAATGCCATGGAATGAAATAGTAAATTGCAGTTGAGTACTGATACTTGTAGTTCTCATTAAATGCCTGCGTCGATAGCCAGTTATATGAGGAAAACTGAAATTATTGGTGATGACTCCGGGATCGTATCACAGAGAATTGTTCTTTTACACATTACGTTTTCCTATAACTTACCCATGATTTATTTTGTTTGGCATCTAGGTTGATATAGGGCAGTCAAACGCAAAGATGGCAGTGCCTCTGTCTGTACAAAGCCCTAAGGACTCTGAACATGAGAAACAAGGTAACAGTGATTACACAAAATTGTTAGATGGATAGGATTCATGAATTTAGGTTCTATGCAGAATTGTATACGTTGTCCAATATTAGGTACATTTATGTGAGAATGATTTCGAAAAATCTTAGTTTGTGCATATGACCAATATATAACAGTAAAGTGGGGATTACAGTGGATTGTAAAACATTTACTAGACATTGGTTATTTTGGTATGCATGAATGCATATTTGGTATATTATTTTGCATTTTAATGTAGTGAAAAATTGATATCACCACAATAATATTACCACATTTGGAACTGCGTGTACTTTCTTGTTCTATTTAGGTTGTGTATCTTCCCTTGTCCGTGTTCTTCGAGGCTTTATTGCCATATTTATATATTCCATTTTGTCATTCTGTCTGTCTGTCTCTCTCAGTATGTCTGTCTGTCTCACTGGAATCAACAGATCTAAGAATGAATCAAGACTGTTGACCCTCTTGTATACATTTATGTAATCAGTCAAAGGTTATCATCAAAACTCCATAACAATGAGTTCAAATAATAAAATGGCATCATCAAGAATGCATAAAAATCAATTCCAATAAATATAAAGGTGGCATCAATTATGTATAACAACAAATCCCAAAAATAAAAAAAAAATGGCTTAAACATTTCACCTTTGTAAACAAAAACTAGTTTTTCACATGAATCATGCAAATTGTCAGTGAATGAACTTACATTGACTTGTTGCTATTTGATATTATCCATCATACAGGTGATATTATCGTTACACCCTATAACAAGGTACACTTTTTAAAGAAAAGCTCTTGATTTCAAATAGTAGCAGCATTGTTTAAGTAGCAACTAATTTTCTAGTTTTTTTTCCCAGCTTCATCTTCCATCAGTTATACTGGCTGCCATGTAAAAATGTCATTACACCACCACCAACTACAACAAGACGACTTGGAGTTAGTCCATTAGCACAAGTTTGTTATTATAACTACTTGGAGGATTGCCATGAAACTTTATCCACACGTTCATCACATGGTATAGTTGTTCCTAAATAAATATGAATCCTCATATTCATCACATGGTTTAGATGTTCCTAAATGCAATTGAAAACGGTTGCTATCAGTATCCTCAAATTTATCACATGGTATAGTTGTTCCTAAATGAACTTGACAACGGTTGCTCTCAGTATCATCACTATCATTATATTCAATACTCAGCTAAGTGACAACTGCATGGTTCGTGTTGTAGGGTTTAGGGCCACTTTTCAGCACACTGTCGGATATACATGGCGGCCTGTATTAATGCTGGAGGAAGAACCAGGAAAACCCCCAGAAAGAACCACCGACCCACGAGAAGCTACTGGCAAGCTTTCTCATATACCCACATTGGCGAATCTGAGACTCGAACCCACACAGACAGAGGTGAGATTTCAATGATCCATAACGGAGAGCGCTTTAGACCACTCGGGACCCCGACAACTAGTTGAAATTTGTTGAATCATTGGGCCTAGTCCAGTTGATAAATGGGCCAATAAGGTTAACATAAATATTAAGGTCTCTTATTGACCACATGTATACCAACCTACCAGACAATTAGGCATATATTGATATACTGAACGTTAGTCTTAGTGACCAGCACCGTACATTTCTGACAAAACAAGTTAGCTGAAGTGCAATACAGTTACTTTTGCTCTCACATTTGTTGTTATCATCATCATCACTATCATCACTTTTTAATAATGACAATCAAATCCAAAAACTGAGTATCACCAACTAGAATTATAGATGAGGACAGGGACGCCATTCACCCCAGGAATTGCAGTTTACAAAAGCAGTAACAAGTACTTCAGTCTAATTTGCATTAATGTTTACAAAGGATTAAATAGTCATTGGTGTTTGTATCGGTTTTAGCAACATATTCGTACTTAGTAGTGTCAGATGTTTATTCACCTGTCAAATACATTAGATAATCAAATTACATTATAATTATCTACGGATTCTGCTACTTATCTATACAGCCCCCATCCCCGAAAGAGTAATAAGATAAATGTATATATATATATATATATATATATATATATATATATATATATGATATGGAGAAAGGGAAGCAACTTTCACAGGTTAACTACCCACTGTACCAGCTGGCTGGAGAATGTTAAATTTAATTAACCACTTTTCTAATTCAGTAGTATGGGAATTCAGAATGTTTTTATATGGTGCATACAGCATTTTTTTTAAATATTATGAACGTGCAGTATTCCTTGGACATATAGATGACTAAAGAGAACTGTGCCATGTTTGATTAAAAAGGTCAGTGATTGCTTGATCGCAATGTATCATGGTGTGTCCATCGTCCTAAAGTGTTGTAGCTGCATCAGCATCGTTACTGCACCAAAACATTCTTTGCCAGGATCAACCTGTCGCAAGTGTGAACAGCACAATGATCCACGTTGTTAAATGTATTCAAACTCTACTGTGGCCTCAGTTGCAATTTTAGATGATATCGGTTCAACCTCTTTGTATATGCTTGCAACATCTACGACAGTCAACGCATAATTGTTTGTAGTGCGTTTATGAAAGTCATATGATTAAAGCAAGATATCTGCCTGATGGAATTTGGTGGGTGTATTGACATCAAACAGACTATGTTGAATGTTTTGAATGTCAATCTGCGGCTACAATTCATGTGGCACCTGCTGTGTTTTGGGGTATTTTTAATTGCTGCTGTTCTTCTCCAGTGTCCGATTGGATATTAATACATCGACCTTATTATGTAATTGTTGGCGTTTAATGGACAGCTCCCAACACTATTTGTCATTTCATCGCCGATCACATGAACCGATTCATGAGTGATTCCATATATTTGTATTCTTTTATCGAATTAAGTCTGTGCATCAGTTTTGCATCTGCAATATGTCATTGTTGTAGATCCTAATTTGTTTTTGCGAAATTATGAAAATGGCACGCTTGATCAGTCGCATTTACTGGAAATTTGCCTGGTTTTGGTTGATTGGATTTCTCAAGTCTAATATAAAGAGTTCCAGAACAACAATAATTATATCCTGGAAAATGTTTTACCCGGATACTTATCCCGTGGTATTTCAAGTATTTTCATTGAGTGCTCTAACGATATTGCCACCTTTTTTGCAACAGAAATACTTACAAAGACAATTATTTGTCTTTGCGCCATATTTTACACATTTATCTGTAAGTGTACGTATGTTACTTTCATAGTGGTTGACTCAGAAGTTTTGAATCAGTGATGGTGTTGCATATAACACAGTATAAACTCATAATAATAAATATATATGTACAATATCAACATGATTGCATATTCACTAGCACGACACGTAAGCACGCACCGGTAAAGCATCATTCAGTGTTACCAATTCCATCTGAGCCATTATTATTGGTCCACCTGGGTCGGCTGAAACTCAATTGCTGCTAAACCTGATTATAAGGTGGCTAAAATGGGACAAACTTTATTTAGTATCGCTATCTGTGGATGACCAGCGATGTTATAATGTTCTCAAGGAATTTAATGAATCAGCAGCACACGAGGATTATGTTATTGAATTCACCACGTACATTGATGAAATGCAGTCTGTCGAGGGTGTTAAACGAGGATATCAATAATCTGGTGGTTTACGATGATATCATGCTTGACAAACAAACAAATCCTGCCAGTATGTTTTTATGGAGATGACATAGAACTAAAACTGTTTTAAAAGTCATCTAACTGTACACTCACATTCCAAGATGGCAACTGTGTTTTTGTTATTATTAACTGGGTTCATACACACACACACACACACACACACACACACACACACACACACACACAGAGCAAAATATTCATGCGACATTGTGTTCCGGCGACATGGACATGGGTAAGTTTAAAAACTTTTTTGCACATACTTTCTAACCTTGCATGGCTTCCCCACGGTACGTTTACGCGATCAAGCAATACATTATTAAATTGGTCTTGATATTTTTGGGGCTAAAGAAATGCATTTTTTGTATAAAGAACCAGGAAAATATTAATCAGACTAATTCTACGATCGAACAATTGCAGCTAGATGGTCTTGTTGAAAAAATGGACGATGATATTGCAGTGGCATGAAGAGAACAGATATACACTAGCAGCAGTGTAGAAATGTCTCCTACACAGACTAGTGGATTTACAGGAACAGCGAACAAAATATAGCTACATTTGTTCCATTGGCAAGCACCATTTAGAAAATATGATCAAACTGGTCTTCACAATATAAAATTCAAGCGGCTGTAAGTGCATGTTCGCGATAGCTAACTAAAACCTTGTATTGGAGTCTGTAAGAGTCCCTCAGTAAAAGAAGAATAACCCAAATAACATCAACAATTGATAAAATTAAATAAAGCCAACATTTTTTATATTATGTTGTGTTCGTCTTTCTTTTCATCAAATTGTGCCATTATGGTGTGTCATGCACATAGAAGCTACCAAACACTAAAGGCCTTCCACTTTCTGAACAAGGCATTTAAGGTATGTCCAATAAATTTTGTCTTCGTCGGTTAGATGAAAACGTATTCCTGACAGCGATGGATTATGACATCGTAAGTAGACAGGATTGGGTTGTTGTGATGTCTGAGAATATCTGGATGGTCCATTGTTTTCTCTACTTCAGTAATAATCTTAGAAAAAGATTAGTCACTTTTGCCATAGAGATCCCGCTTCATTTTATCGATATCCAACCCAGATAATCTAAACATGGGTAATTAGTCTTCTGTGATCTTAAAATAATCAAGAACTGAATTTCTGTATAGTACACCTCCGTAATATCACCTATGAGAAGGACTGATTCTGTATCATACCTTTAAAATATTTCTATATCAGATTTCACCTGGGTCAGATGCTGTATTGTCTTGTAATGTTCGTTAACGAAATATGTATCATTCAGTTCAGTTTGGTGATTATTATTTTTTCAAGTCTGAGTAAAACAATGGCTACCAATCAGAACAGATTGAAGCTTATTTATTGTGTGAAACATTGGAAGCATTGCATCAAACCTGAGTCCAAATAAATATACGACATACAAGCTTCATACAAAATTGGCTACTAATTAATCATTTAAAGTACTTAATACATGCATGAAGGAAAGGTTTGAAATGATTCCCTTGACGCTGATACGTTATCATCTAACTGTGTTGACAAGATCAAGAAAAGGCAACAATAACATTAACAGAGCTGGGAAGGGAGGAGATGGCAAACCATGGTAGCTAATTTCAATTTGTTAATATATTGTTGGGTTTATCGCCAGTTTTCACTATACTATAGGCAGTGAACAGTGGCCAATATAACTATTTAGCCATTGGAAGCTACTAGCACGTTTACTTGTGTACCTCACTGGACAACTCAAACTCATGCAGACAGGACAGACCGCATTGATGCATAACGGAGGGCACATTAGACCATTAGGACAACCGGGACCCCTTGTTAATTTGTAGAAGAGTAGTTACAGATTTCCTTGTTTGTTTGTGGTATACATCATAACTACATAAGTAGAATATATAGTTAAATGGCAGCTGGAGTATAGTGCCTTGCCGAAGTACACTCCACAGTAACTTACCTAACCCAGTTTGATGGTATGATCCAAACCTGCATACTTTTGGTCACGAGTTCAGACGCTAAACAAAAGTGAATACACGGATCAAACTGAAATGACTTATGAGGTTGAATTAAAATCACTGACAAATAACATGTAGTTTATTAGGAAATGTTTTGATTCCTGTATTCAAACACAGTATATATACTATTGCTCCACCAACATTTTCAGCCAGGTCTACCTATCATCGGTTATTTTGATCCTTATCTTATAATTCCATCCTGTTGGCTGAGTGGCGGTGTTTTATCAATCACTAGACGTTGGTGGTAGGCAGTCTTCACTTGTCCTCACGCTTTAGCAGTTTTGCCCAGTTAAAGTAACGCCATTTAGAGGATGTTCCCTGTTATTCATATAGTACACGAAGATCCGCTTGAATAATTTAGAAACATTAACACTGGTTTATTAAAGCTTTACAATCTATTTCTTATTGAATCCATTCCTCATGATATGTGGCTTCGTGCTTGTAATGGCTTTCAGCAGGCGTACCATGCTTAACTTATCTGCGTACTCCAAACTGAAGTGGAAAAGATTTCAAAGGTTGTACATTCAAATTATATTCTGCTTATTGTGAAACTTTGATAAACATTCATTATAAATAAAGCTACAATTTTAATTTTAATCGTTGAAACAATACTGGTCATTTGACCTAATCTTTTCAAGTGCTATGGAGTTTTGATCATTTTGTTAAACATTTTTGCCAGTCTATATTATTTAAAAAGCAATATCAAATTAATTACATGTATCCGTCATCATCGAAAATTTACTGGTTTAGCTTTGCTTTAGCCTTTTGTGACGTTTCTATGCCAGAAAACGGTGACGCATATCTGTCAGCTATTCTACCATCGTATAGATATGTAAACTCTTAACTGAATTTAGGTTCTTAGGAGCAATAATACAAATTGCTTATGATCAAGAAAATAGCTGTATCAGAGTTTAGAATATCTGGGATCAAATATAGTTCCTTTATCCAAAAGGAACATGAAATCAATATTGATATAAAATATGTTATACGTATATCAATTTTATAGATTTGAAATAGAAATTTCTTTATTGTCATTGAGGGATTCACAGCTTACATTAAATTTAGTGTTAAATTGAAAATATTTTTAATGACTTTGAAATGATAATATACTTGGAATATGTCTTTGTATGATTCTACACGATGCTTATCAGTCTATCATTTTTTTTCATCTTCGTAATGGTATCAAGTGCTTTAAAGAAAATATAAACTTTTTCTTAAATGGACGATAGCTTTTGGTACATGTTAACTGACTATCCTTGGGACCTCAAAACACTTTGAATCTCACTGTGTGAACTGTAGGAATATGATAAAAGTATGGTATAAGCTTACTATATCTACAATGCATGTACTACGTTACAAATACAATGTCAACTAGCGAACACAAATATGTTTTATTTCACAAATGTGCAAAATGTTTTGATTCTGTTTCACCAAAAAATGTTGATATATGACCTGCGCCAAAAGGGGTCTTAAATAATTGTCACATTGACAGGTATATAACATATTAATTTGACATCATGGTTAGCTGGTCATCTGCAAGTAAAAGCCGATTCATGATAATAATGCTTCAATGTGGAGATATTATCCAGCAGTTACCTTTGCATAAGAGAAACACTAGCATGTTTCAATGATCTTGGTAATTTATTTAATATGGATGTTTAATGAAGACATTTCATGCTTGGAATGATTTTAACTCTTGCCAAAATAAATTGATTTTTGTATACGAAAATGAATTCAACATACCGGGGTAAGTGGAAAAGTACTATTCGAACAACGCATATCATACTTAAATATTTATTTTTCACTGTGCCTTTCCTGCCTTATGGGTATCATTGTAAAACACCATTTTATGGATTGTTTTCAGGAGTTTTGTGATAATTGACATAATTATTTTGGAAACTGAAGATGGAAAGGAAATTCAAAGTCAGAAAATAGTCCAAATCTTGTTGGTCAGATTCAAGTGCAGCGAAAGAATAATATTCAAGTGTGTGCCATGGTTATTAAGTGAATTGAAATTTAAATATGGCATTTAGTAGGTTGAAATCCACTCAAATATTTATGATAATTATGTTCAAGATATTAAGAACCTTTTGTTTTTGGTGTCAATTAGGTGAATTGAACCTTAAATACCACACGATTCAGTACTATCACGGAGGCAGTATGCATCATTTGAAAACAACCTAAGAATAGAAGATACTGGATACAAGCGTGTCCACTGTTGTATCCCCTTCACCTGATCTGTTTCAGTTTTCATTATGTCTTCATTTTACATATAGATCATGTATGTATTTGATTATTGCTGTCCAGTATGGGTAGTGTTATAGAAACAGAAACACATTTGGTGTTGTTTATAGGTGTTCTAGTTTATTATGAAACATATACTTCTAATCCGTTATTGATAAAATATATAGTATTTAAATTCTAATACATTTATTTAAAGTCACGAATAATTTGTATCATGCAGATATATTATTTTTACTTGTCAAGATATCATGTAGGTTTGCTTTAAGGAGTATAATCAGTTCCAAAGTATGTAACAATCATATGAATTACTTAAGAGCGAACTTATGTTTCTTCAAACAAATATCATTGTGGTATTGGATATGTACTAGGACAATAATTAAACAAATTTAAACTCCTATCATCTTTGTATTTCATATTTCAGACCAGAATCCAGAAACAGACATACGTTTTATAGAATGCATTAAAGAAAGCAACTTTAGGAACATCGGGGTTTTACTTAAAAATCGAATGTTCCCTTCTAAACGTACCATAATCCATGCAATTAAAGAACATGGATACAACAAGGGCATTCAGTGTCTTCTTAGAGGAATGTCTAATGTTTTGAGGAAACAAATCCCTGACGCAATAAGTGTTTGGAGTGGATACAGAACGCAAGACCTACATACACCAGTATTTGTTGTGATGTTTAGCAAGACGACAATTATTCCAGAGAAGATGAAATTCTCAAAACCGTATGACGATTATGAAATTGTCTTTCGAAATGAACACACCCCAAATGATGAAGAAGAAAATATTTCGGAGCAGTCTGAGATAAATGACAGTACCATTGACAAGGAGGACATTGCACGTGTTCTGGATTGTATTGCAAAAAGCACCGAGAGACTAATGAACGAACATAGCAATCTTAGTATTATCGCTCCGTCCACTATCAAAGCGATGGGCTTTAATGGATGTTTTAGCAAACGTAAACGAATACAATCAATGTGTATAGTTCTGTATGTTCCTTTAAAAGGAATCATCCCTGTGAGTGAGAAAGAATTTCCAAAGGATATTGATGGAATATGCACTGATGTAAGAGAGGGCGAGTTTGTGTTCCATGGCCGAAAAGAAGCACGTAAGTGGCATCCTAACTTACCAATGGGTTGTCGAATTTCAACAAGAGATCGACAGTCTGGTACCCTTGGTGGATTTGTTGACCTGCCTGGTGATAAAATTGGTTGCATCACAGCTGCTCATGTGGTCTTAAATGAGAAGGAGAGAAGAAACTATGTTAAATTTAAGAAAGCAAAAAAGGTTAGATACAATGCATCTCTTGCTCAAGGACAGACTATCATAGAAATATACCAGCCTACATGTACACGGGCTGCCTTTGGAAATGTCTCTCAGATAGCGTTTGAGGAGGGAAATAAATCTGCACCCTCAGTTGACGCAGCTGTGATTGAAATCACTGATCATAAAAGGACACCATTCACGGGGATGTTTCCTTCTGGCAATTATCCAGTCATTGGTAGGGATGAAAAAAGCGTGCCAAGAATTCCGATGTTACTTTATCTTTAAACCATAAGCTTCTAAAACATAAAACAATTGTAATCAATTGCTAACTGAAGATAGATGAGATATAGAAGCAGCACAACAAAGTTTTAAAATGGGTTATACATTCCAATTAGTTAAGTCTCTTAATGAAATAGTTCTGGCTTTTTAAAAAATAAATGACACAATAATTAAATTAGAGTTTCGGATGAATGTAATGCAGCCCATATATGCATGTTCTGTTAATGTTTACTCCCACTAAAACATGTTTAAGAGAGTGATCACTATTGTACACAATTTTAAATTAAATGGTTACTGATCCAACGAAAATTATTTTTAAATAAAAACACTAGTTGAAATTGGTCTACTAATGATACTGTACAGTTAAATGTCACTTTAGATGGATGAATAAATTGTAAGTGAGGAAAGATGATATGTTTATCATTATCATATTTTTCTAAACGAGAGAGATGATGTGAATGATCAGCATAAAATGCACTTTACAAAGAACTCTTCCACATAATGATTTTCACTTTAGTGTTAAACCATAGTAAGCCGTTCATTTGAAGAATACAAGGGATGATAACTGGCATGTTTCATGTTAGAGTATGCAATGGATGTATGATCGGCCTTACATGCATATTGCCAGGACTTATGTTAGGGTATGCATGACAATACACAATACAATAAATGAACACTGGATTCATGTTAGGGTATTTTAATAATACACACTACAATAAATGAACACCGGTTTCATGTTAATTTATGCATGATAATAAACAATACAATAAACGAGCATTATATTCATGTTAGCGTATGCATAATACACAATACAATAAATGAACACTGTATTCATATTAGAATATGCATAATACACAGTACAATAAATGTACACAGGAGTCATGTTACAGTACACATAATAATACACAATACAATAAATTAACACTGTATTCCTGTTGGGCTGTTGGACACAATACACTAAATGAACACTGTATTCATGTTAAAGTATGCATGATAATACACAATACAATAAATGAACACAGGATTCGTTTTAGAGTATGCATAATAATACACAGTACAATAAATTAACACTCGATTCATGTTGGGGTATATATAATAATATACAATACACAATAAATGAACACAGCATTCATGTTAGAGTATGTATAATAAAACACAAAATAAAACACAAAAATAATCTAAAATGTACAATACTAGTTTATAATTGATAGCAGGATTTGTGTTAAAATACGGATCAATAATATACAATACAATACTAGTATATAGTTGATAGCAGGATTTGTTACAATACAGATCAATAATATACAATACGATACTAGTATATAATTGATAGCAGGATTTGTTACAATACAGATCAATAATATGCAATAGAATATTGGTATATACTTTAAAGCTGGATTGATATTGCAAGACACATTAATAATGTACAATACAATACTAGTATATAATCAATAGCAGGATTTATGTAACAAGACACATTAATAATTTAAAACATATCACTAATGTATACTCGATAGCAGGATTGATGTTACAATACACATACATTATATACAATACAATAATAGTATATAATCGGTAGCAGGATTTATATTACAAGACACAAATAATATACAATAACAATATTAGTATATAATTGATAGCAAGACTTATGTAACAAAACACATAAATAATATACAAGACATAAACTAGTTTACAATTTATGTTATAATACACATTAATAATATACAAGACAATACTAGTATACAATTTGATAGCAGGAGTTATATTAAAATAAACATTAATAACATACATTAAACTATAAAATAGGTTTTATATTGCATAATGCATATATTAAACAGCACTGTTAAAAGATATGTTTCTGTATTACAGGTTTTACAAAGGAAAACCCAATGATGTATAATAGTGGGAAGACTCGAGATCATTCGGACATTTCCAGAGGATCCACAGTAGTTAAGTATGGATGTTTTACTAACATTACTCATGGTAAACTGGTATGGAATGGATCATCGGTTAGGTTTGTGAATACTGGAGGTAAATCATGGAACAGACTCAAAGCTGAAAACATTTCCTACCCTAAATTTTTTAACCAGATGGTTGTAAAATCTTCAGATAAAATTAACTTTTCGGTGCCTGGTGATTCTGGGGCATTAGTATTTACGTATCGTACAAGTAGCAGGGACTTGGAAGCGATAGGTCTGCTTATTGGTGCAACCACCCATAGATCGCCTGCACGAATGCATATAGTGACTCCAGTTCAAGCTGTCTTTCAACAACTTGGGCTAGGAAACGTAATGTTCAAACGTTTTCCAGATATCAAAGAGGGAGAGCAAAATCTTGGCATGAATGACATACGTTATTTAAGCCAACTTCCAGAAATCCATCATGAAATATCTGAAACAAGGATAAATGAACTAAGAGAGGAATTAAAAGAAGTTCTAAGAAAGGAAATAAAAGAAACGACAACATTAGAAATTAATGCAATAAAAAGGGAAATAAAAGAGGAAATGAAAGAAATACGAGAGACAGTAATCGAACAAATCAATGCCAATAAATGTTCATTAGAGCAAACAATAACTAGACTACTATCAAAGTCTGGAGGAGATGCTGAAAACGGCTGATGTTATGTATTTGCACTACCATCATCACTGATACGTATCATACTTCAAATTACATTACCATGATATTATATGAAGATACTTTCCAGTACATTCGTATGTACCGGTCACAGACAAAGAAAGTGAAATATACCTTCAAGAGTAGTCATTGCATTATCTAGATAAATAATTTCTATTGGATATTTTACACGAAACAGTTATGTTTTTTGTCCATGAAAATTAGTTCATGATTTTATTTAGCATTTGTGTTTGCATTTAATCGCGTAGCAACACCTTAATCAGTACATGAACGCTGAGAACATATGATGCTCTCCGTTTAGGGAGGTGCAGAATCCTTCTCAGTCCCATAGGGTAAATAGGGAGCCATCACCCTATTCTTCCTAGACCTCAAGCAATGTTGTCAGATGTTAACTACAGTAGTGCCTCTGCTGCGGACCTTATATCCGTAAATATATTCCACTTGCGTCCTCTCCATCTAAACTTAAAACTGTCTAGGCATCCATTTAATGCTTATATTTATCTATATCTGGATTTCCATCATTAGCTGATTTGGTGCATGCATTTGGATTGGTTTCTCAGAGGTTCCATTACAACTGTATGTTTTACCGACAAAAGGTTACCTCTATAATGGATTTTAGATGAGAATCTTGGTAGTTATGTACAAACAAACTATAAAACATGTTTTAAGTCTTAACAGTAAACTGTCTCAACTTCAAAGTCTATAAGAAGGCAACTTATTATTTCCTAAATTAGTATTCCAATGTCCCTGCCAACTTTGGACCGTGATTCTTTGCAACAACACTGTACCAGAAGGAGAGTAGACTTACCACTACAGTAGTAGTCCAATAACCCTGCCGACTTTGGACAACAAAACAGCACCGGAAGGAAGGTAAACTTATTGCTACAGTAGTAGTCCAATATCCCGGCTGACGTTTGAAAAGTGATTCTTGGCAACAACACAGCACCGGAAGTTGGGTAAACTTATTGCTACAGTGATATTCCAATATCCCTGCCGACTTTGGGCAGTGATTCTTGGCAACAACACTGAACCAGAAGGAGAGTAGACTTGTCGATATGAGAAGTTGCAAAGGTATGATAGTTGATTCATGATTTCAAGATGAAATAAAGCATTGTTTTTTATTTTATGGATGTTAATTCAAGCAGTCATTTTCTGCTTCATTCCATAGGATATTTATTAACATCTTGGTATTTCATTTTTGTATATAAATAATGTTTTTCTTACTCTTGTTAGAAACAGATTAATTAATATGTATTGTTTTCCATGTGGACCGGTTTGCTTTGAGTTTGTCCGGTTTATATTTATTGATGACTATAAGTCCTGTAATCTAGACGTGCAAAAATGGATATTTTACCTGAACCAATCCAACAAATCTAAAGATCTATACGATAGATGGAAAAAAATTAACTACTTACTTTATATGTGCACTCTAAGACAAACGTGGTTAATTATGTATGGATTATGTTGGTGACGGACTGTGACAATATCAGAATAGGATTCATGTAGTTTGTTCCCGACAGCATCGCAAATTTTATCCTATATGTAAGCCAGTAAATTTTCAGGACTGCGTCCTTAAATTTGGCTACAGGTACCTAATACATTTTAAGTATATCATGTGAAAAGAAGTGATGCTAGCTGGACAGTTGACCAAGTAGGATACAATTTGCGATGCAGTGTGGAAGAAACTATAACGTTGTAGTGTTGACTTGTGACAACATCCATTATGAACGCAGCTCCTGTAAGGGTCAGAAGCACACTATTTCGTTTTCTGACTCTAATGGAAGATATTATTTGCTTCATTAGTATATCCACTCTATACACGATACAAAACGTAAATTGGTGAGATTGGTTCATTAACATTTGTAATGGTAAAGTTTGGGTTTCTACCAACTATTTTCGTCGTAGCTGGTACCAGGTACATGTAATAGCACAACCCTAGTTCAAACGCTTTTTTTCTGGATGAAAATGTCCATTCATGTCCCTGAACATAACTCGTATATATTCAGATGTCAGTTGGGATTAAACAGACCTGCAATTTAAACAGACTTTCACATGAAGAGTCATTCCACAACCTATTTGTGGACACAGCTGACATTACAGCTTTCATCATGTCGATGTGGATACCAGAACGTTCAGGAAAACTTTAGTTCTTTACCAAGATGGAACCTCTTACATCGAGGTTAAAATGTTTTGATCCTTTGCTGCCTCTAACTTATTTGTCTCTGGACAGTGTGATGATAGCTACATTTTGGTAATCTCATCATTCCTGTTCTTTATTGTTTTAACTAATGAATGGAATAATTGCATTCAAGCCAAAGTGGCATATGCAGGCGGATACAATCTAACAGTAATCCGCACTTCTACAGTGAAGGTGATTATTATTTTATCCTCCACAAGTGGGATATCAGCCTCCAACCAATCTTGCAAATTAAGCTACGCTATAAGAACGGCTTAAGTATTACCGTTATTAAACTGTGTGGTGGGTGAAAAGTAGTTTTAATAAAGTAATACTTATTGATGTTGTCAGATTCCCTTTTATCCCGTCACACACTGATGTCGAACTAGTTTTAAGGATATATCTGTGGGTATTTTTAAATTGTAAAATGGAGTAATGACACCAGGCATGTATTATTACAACATTAAATTAAGTTTCACCTCCACCCCTGATAAGACACACAATACAATTATTGGTTTAAATTTAACTTGCAACTTCCGAAAATTATATTCATACACATCTTGTTGCTGTGTGTTTAATACCATTTTCCAGCACAAGACAGGCTAGATATGGTACCCACTATAACTGTTGGAGAAAGCACCAGATACCCGTTGACACTTTTCCTCTTTTATAGAAACGATAGATGTCATCTTTTGAAATTTGTAATCATTTTTGCTAAAAGAATTTTAAAGTGTGTAGATATTAATAAGTATAAATAATCCAATGTCCAATATGTCTGCAATCCCAGCAATCTAGAAAATTACTAGATTCCTTATGAACATTAGACTATACTGAACCAAGATTTGCAACGAGTGATTTCTTTTAATGTCTAGTTGGTCTGAAAGAAAAATGGTGCTGAGCTTATGGCTAATATGGTTACTTGAACGGCCATCTTAAAAACGCATTTGCAATTCGTCTGAATGCATGGGTCATATCACATGTGGTTTAAGCTTGAAGACTTTAAATGTCTTGCTCTCAAGTTTATCCAATAATACCGTATATATGATCATTACTTATAGACTTTCGCATTCAGATTCTTTTATACCTTGAAGTATCAACATAATTAAAATAGCATCATCAATATTAAAGCATTGTATATAGACAGCACACTTTTGTTACACAAACATGTAATGAAGAAATGCAAGGCTGAATATCCGGAGCTGAGAAGCATTTGCAGATTTATTTTGGTCGATGAGACCAATTTCCCGAAGCACGCATGTGTTATTAATTACTTTCAAGACCGGATGATTATAATGCACTTATATCTTGTTCATCTTGGTATCTTCCTCAGAAGCTTCATTAAAATGATGGGTCGTCCTTTCAACACAGCTCAAAATACTTTATAAGATGAATATAAGAGTACTGTAATACAGCACCATGACCACCTGACCGTGGTGACACACAATTCAAGCTCATGATCATTCAGCTAAAGTCACACATATACATGTACACGAGTTAAAGCGAGTGTTGAATATAAATATTGTTCAGTATATTCTGTGTGTGTATTCTGTTTCTAAACCACATGTATTATTCCCTTTGTAGCAAGAGTTTTTATAATGTTACAAAACGAAGTTATTAGTTTGTTTGTTCATTATGGTTTAACGCCATTTTTCAGCACAATATAGGCTATACAGGGCGGCCAGAATTAATAGTGGAGGAAGAACCCAGACAACCCCCGGAAAGAACCACCGACCCACGAGAAGCTAGTGGCAAGCTTTCTCGCATAACTGCATTTGCCGAATCTTAGACTCGAACACACGCAAACAGAGGTGAGATGGCAGTGGTCAGTAACGGACAGCGCTTTAGACCACGCGGCCACTCGGTGCCCCGAAGTTATTAGTAATAATATATATATTTCATTCTGGTTATTTATTTATTTATTTATTTATTTATTTATTTTATTTATTTATTTATTTATTTATTTATTTATTTATTTATTACAAGTTTTATGACCCTAATAATGTTTTCGTGCCACTAATAATACCTAATTACGCTTACACCTTTGTCGACAACAAGAACAGTCTTAAAGACGTAATAATGGACTTGATAATGTTCTTTTTTATTGTTGTCAGCATGTCTTTATGGGTTGGAAGATGGAAATGTTGTTGTGATAAGTGTATAATCTTGTAATTGTGTGTGTGTGTTATCTAATATTTAAAGTGTTATAACTTCTACTGATTATTATCACCGCATTATCACTAGTCATCTAGAATGAAGTCATATTGACGTCGTGTTTGTAATATCTCATTGTCAACCATAACACTTGTGGTGTAACCATTGTTTTTTCCCTCAGCTTGATTAACTTTTATTCTTGACATTATTTTATGCTTTTCTGATACATTAAATAAAAAAATATAATATAAAATATCATAAAAGGTTGAGTTGCTTATTATTTTCACCCTTTTAGGACCACATGTCATATAAATCTGAGAATATTCTAAACGGAAGATAGCTGCTTAATGACCAATGATTGGTGCTAAATTAAATGGTGTGGCTCGCACATCTAAACTGGTTGCCACAGTGGCGATCATGAGAACCATGTTATCTGTACCTCCTTTTCAATGGAAGGATGTATCAACATGAATGTTTGGTGAAAGGCGTCTTCTGTCTAGACTTAATGTAATAGTCATTAATTATTCTCATTGTAGTGTCATCTACATGTATTGCTAGGTTGTCCTAAATATAAATGTTGCCTCTCAGACATTCAGTCAGTGGCTGTTTTGAAGAAAAAAAATGTATCACTATGTTTAGAGAGTAATTAAATTAGCATAAAGGTTTCATTGATAGACTTCGTGTTATGCCCCGTTGGTTTTTAACAAGAATTATGTAAGACTGGTTGTGCATGTCTGCAATCTATGTGAAGACAGAGGAGACGGGCAAATTGTCATATGTCATTCTAAGAAGTTTCATGCAGAGCTAAATCAAAAGAGATGGGCTATAGCTGTTTAGACATAAAAACATACCACTTTCATCTAGCTGTAATGATGGCATGGATTGAGAGGACTTCGGATGATTCGATTCTGAAATTGAGATAGAGGCTGATTAGTGACATTGCAACTGAAACCACTGAACTACACTGGACGGCTTTGAAGGACGCATTCCAGGCCAAGGATATTGTAAACAAATTGGCACGGATGCCAGGGGCATGAGGGCCACACTGATTAATCTGCCAGTTGAAATCACTGATAGTCAATTAAATCTTCCTCATAAATATAATAACGTAATACAAGCAGAAGCCATGAGTTAGGATGCAACTGTCCAGCAACAGCAGATGGTGCAATCCAGGAGGCAGAAATAATTACATCCGTTGTGTGAGGTGCTAGACAGATATAACAAAGAGAGGTATATATCGATGTCGAAATGCCAGTCGATGGAACAATCTTTTGATGTCCCGAACAGCTACGCAGGATTGGACGGATTTAAAGAAATATGGGGCAGGCAAATCAACCTTGGAGTTATATCAAATGTTGGAATCTCCAACCCGTCTGATTCACCACAGAAAAGTTGTCCACTCCGAATGTTTTGGGACGAGCACGAGAGCAAGTCTGTATAAAGAGTGAAGGAGTAACATCTTTACATAAATAGTTTGAGTAGTAAAATGCATTTAGAATAAATGAAATATGTAGAGTAGTAAAAAGATGGTAATAAGTTTAGAGGCAGTAAATATATAAATACTAGATAAGTGAATATTACAGAGCATGGTTAAATGTAATAGTCACCTAGGAAATACTGTAAGATACATAGATAATATATATTTTTATAGGTTGAGTATAACAGTGTATTTCGTGAAGTTGTACATACATTAGAGTGCAATATAGAAGTTGGTTGATAAAATAACACTTGGCATTTGAGTTGCATAATTATTTTGCTTTTGTAATAATCTAAATCTATTGATGTAACGTAAGTGCGTAATGTTCATGGGATGGGGCAACATTATTTATAATAATTATTTTTGTGTGCAAGCTTTTTGCAATGAAATACGTTCATAAAATGGTAACCAATTTAATATTGAATACACATTTCAAGAACATATAATTTTAGACAAATATTTACGAGTTTGTTTCTGTAATTTAGCAATGCCATATGTAGAGTGACACTGTGGTCTCTGGAATTTTGCAATGCCATACGTAGAGTGACACCGTGGTCTCTGGAATTCAGCAATGCCATACGTGGAGTGACACCGTGGTCTCTGGAATTAAGCAATGCATTATGTGAAGTGACACCGTGGTCTCTGCAATTCAGCAATGCCATACGTAGAGTGACTCTGTGGTCTCTGGAATTCAGCAATGCTATACATAGAGTGACACCGTGGTCTCTGGAATTCAGCAATGTCATCCGTGGAGTGACACCGCGGTCTCTGGAATTAAGCAATGCATTACGTGAAGTGACACCGTAATCTCTGCAATTCAGCAATGCCATACGTAGAGTGACTCTGTGGTCTCTGGAATTCAGCAATGCTATACATAGAGTGACACCGTGGTCTCTGGAATTCAGCAATGCCATCCGTGGAGTGACACCGTGGTCTCTGGAATTAAGCAATGCATTACGTGAAGTGACACCGTGGTCTCTGCAATTCAGCATCGTCATACGTTTGAGTGACACCGTGGTTGCGAAAAATGGTGCAATCATAATCTAAAACCAATTTGTAAAATATAGCTATCATGTTATAATTTTAGAATAAGTTTAGGAAAGGAAATATAAAACCAAGTGAAATCCGTCTATTCATTCCATAACTACAGATACACATGCAGTAAATTCAATAGATATCTCCACATCCATCCATTTGTGTAAGTAAGATTTTAGTCCCCGACAGTAGTTAGGAAATGCAACAAAAAAACCATTGACCTGTGCCTAATACAGAAGCAATACTATAAACCAGTTAGGTAATTAAGCAGCTAAACAGAAAGACAAATATAATATTAGAACGACTCCTGAGACGTTCAAGATTCTAATATCATTCAATATCTCTTACTTACCTATCCAAAACAAAATGTCATGTGTTAGCTTGGAGCGTAACAGGAGCTGAAAGGAAACAAATCGTACTCTCACATACCTTACCTACCATCCAAAACCCTACAACATACTATCCATTACACCATCTATACTATCCAAAACCCCACAACATACTATCCATTACACCATCTATACCATTCAAGATCCTACAACATACTATCCATTACACCATCTATACTATCCAAAACCCCACAATAAACTATCCATTACACCATATATAATAGCCACAACCCCACAACATATTATCCATTACACCATCTATACCGTCCGAGATCCTACAACATACTATCCATTACACCATATATGCTATCCAAAAGCCCACAACATACTATTCATTACACCATCTATAATATCCAAAATCCCACAATAAACTATCCATTACACCATCTATCTTATCCAAAACTCCACAACATGCTATCCATTACACTATCTATAATATCCAAAATCCCACAATATATACTAATAATAATGAAGAAATTGCATAGCGCATACTATTTAGAAGTTCTAAGCGGTGTGATCCATCAAGAATACATTAGTTGAGACCAGAGAAACATTAATTAGATTTATGGAGACAAGCGCATTTCATATCGCCATAATACCGTGTTCGGTAATGTTCCTTTAAAGTGAGAATTTTGGTTCTAATTAGACCTTAGGCCAGATCGGACTGTTTGGGGCACAGTAACTTCATTTTAATGCAAAAGTTGTCAAAATTCAGTCTTCGCAGCAATTGTGTTACCCAAACTACCAGGTCAAGCTGACCCAACTTTGGCGACTCTGAAAGAATGGTCGACAAAGACATTTGATTCTGATTGGTTACGTTAAATAAGGAGCGTGTTTCACACAAAATTGTATAGGGTTTAATATCGCCCTTATTTAAATTGTAATCAGTCTGAGCTTTCTCCTGCAATAAGGTGAGAGAGAGAGACAGAGAGAGAGAGAGAGAGAGAAAAAAAAAATTCATGCGTAAAATCGCGTGGTTCATGCAAGCCGCCAAAAGTGTTTGGATTGACGAATACACAAAGGTAGTGTGACAATTCCATGTAATTTATTGATGCGATTTATATAATGTTGCTGAGTCTATAAGTCCTTGCATGAGTTTTGGCTAATACAGTTGTATAATAATGTGCTTTTGAATTATAGCGATGTTGAGTTATACATAGAAGTCTTACATTAATTCTAATATATGTTTGATGACTTGTTTAATTTGTTGTCTAATTTGCATAAACACTAGGTTCTAGGAATATAATGCATTACATCAGCTAATATGATTGAGAGAATCCGTGTGAATTCACCGAATTTAAATTTCACGAACGATTTAGAGCGAGTGGCGGGCTCAGGACCGCTTGTTCTCGTGTGTGTTGTTTTGTTGAGGGATGTTAATGCGTGATGAATTAGCCATTCGACTAAATATGGTCTTTCGAGGACACGTATAGTCGATTAATAGCCTTATCCTTTGTGTAATACTGATATAAATATCTTATACTGAGCGGGGATAATACAAGTTCTCCCGTGTATCATATATAACGGGAAGTTGTCTATTTTATATTTATTTAAAAGGGAGAAAATAGTTTCTGGGACGTATTGATGTGACATTACCCTGAGACGTATGCTGAGGAAACAACAGAGGGAAGTGCATTGAGAATATAATCCAATGACGAAATACGGCCTCGTTCTAATTTCTGAACGTATTCAGAGTGTATCATGAGACGGATGATAGACAGTATCATCCCTGAGATTCAAAGTTATGAATAGAAACAGAGGAAGCGGAAAACTGAGGACTGGCGGGTTATGAAATCGTACAAGGCCTTGACTTCGATTGTTTCACTCGATCCTATGCTGAACTAAAGCTATCATAAACAGATCGGCTGAATTATTTAAATCTATTTGCGTTCTCTTGTAATTTGGTGAAAATGTTTATTTCTAATAGCAGAGTATATTCCTAATCGAAGTAATTTCCACAATTGTTTATGTAATTGATTAAATTGTTTGTTTATCTTTACGGGGATTTGTGTTTGTTCAATATATCTGCTTAGATCTCTATATACATTTCCATCTATAAGTTTCGCCAATTATATTTACTCGAACCGGTGATATTATATCGAGGGCGGTCATCTCCTAGATACCAACTATCAACGAGGTGGGGAAATATAATAGTATTTACACATACTCGAAACCACCAAGTGGCAAGGGTTTACATCAATAGTGATATGATTTCAGAAAAACAAAAAACAAAACTCAGGAAATTGGAAAACATATGCTAAAAATATTTAAGGTACGAAACATTATTAGGTCCTTAGTTTGTTTTTGAAGTCGAAAAGGTTGAGTTTTAAGAGCACTTTTGAAAGGGAGCACTGTCTTTGTGTCTAATTTCAATGGGCAATTCATTCCACAACACTGGACCCTGGTATGGAAAAGAACGTTGTCCATATAATTTCGTTTTTATAGTGCTAATAATGAATATACGATTGTCAGAAGAGGAGCGTAAGTATCTTGCTGGTGTGTACACATGGGTGAGGCCGGATAGGTATGTTGGACTGGAGTCCATCAGTGAAACATAACTCAGAGAACACATTTTGTGCTGATTTTGGATTGAATGATAACCTTGTAGGATAAAGAGCAGTGCTGAGGCGTGCTCTGATGGAGGTACTCTAAAGATGATCCGTGCAGCTATGTTTTGAATTGTTGGTGTTTCTGGATTAGATATTGTGATGAACCAGACAGAGTTGAATTAAAATAGCACAGTCTTCAAAGTACTAATGAACACGCAAGTGTTTTAGTGGCATCAACTTAAAGATATTTGTGAATGGACAGGTTTCAGGAAGTAACTGATTTCTGTACAAAGTGCAACTTGTTAACATGTAAACAATTATGTGATACTGTTCAAGTTACGTCTTCCTCTGAGGCTTCTCTAAGGTCAAATATGTAAATGTCTTCTTACAGGTATGCAAATCAGTCACATATTGCACATTCTCATGTATCCACTGCATCTGTTAATTGCACAACAGATGGATCTTGTATGTTATCTTCTTCATGTTTGTATGTAATAAATCAAGGCAATGTGAAAGAAACCTCTCAAGTCTAAAGCAATACATTGCATTCTACCTTGCCAGCAAATCAATCCTCTGATCAAAATTTGGTCTCTTCAGACGAGGTATGCAAGTAATAAACCTAAATATTCAAAATAGATTTGTCAATATTCAGCCAATATTCAGTCAATTTGTTTGATCTATGAGAAACCTTCCTTTCTGATGATAACCATAATATGGCTATTCAAATAAAGGAGATAAACTTTGAAAGATAAGATAGGAATTCCATGTGGGGTTGGTTTATTCTTCTCTATGTAGACAGTTCATTAATTATAATAGACATGTTGATCTAGAGACTATTGGTGTGGAGAGTAATTGAATCAAAGCAACCCTTGCCCAATCGTAGCCAATACTCTTATGTTCAAGTTACATACCACCTAGTTCCATAGTTGATTAGATTGATAAAATTGATGTGCAACTTCAAAAAGCATTACTAATGGAAGAGAAAAACTAACATTAGGACATTACAAAATTAACTACATTAGAACTACACCATTAACAACGATAAGTAATTGTGAATCTTAAAGGTTACTCAGTTAATTAAAACTAGAGTAACAACTAAAGGTGCTACAATCATTGATCATCTCTATACTAACAAATCCGAAAACATATGAACTAAATGTGTCAGTGTTTGCAGTGACTACTACCCAGTCTTTATAACTAGACATGTTCCAATATCATCTAGAAATGACGCGCCCATTGAAATACAATATAGGGACTGTAAACAGATTGATGAGGAAATGTTCTTAAATGATTTAGTTTGCAAAGTTCTCCAATCAGTCTGCAATAAAGATAATGTTAACACTGCCGTAGACAAATATCATTTAATGTTCAATATAGTTTTAGACAAGCATGCACCAATTAAATTGAAAAGGGTTAAACACAAAATTAATCTGTGATCTGAGAACAATGAGGTTAGGCACCTAAGAGATAATTTCAACAAAGACAGGAAAAGCTATATAAAGTGGAAGAATAAAACTAAGCACCTGATAGATAAGACAAAGGAGAACTACGATAAACAGGCTATTGGTGAAAGTAAGAGTACCTAGACATTGTGGAAGCATGTTAAAGAGCTGAAATAATCCACGAACAGTTGTCTCTCCTTTAGACTTAATCAAATTGAAGAATTAGCAACATCTGTACAGGACGTTGTGGAAATGTTCAAAATTTCTTCATAAGTATCTCTAGTAACAGTATTCAGTACCAGGCTAACATGCCAATTGAATTTGATGCTCTTCTGTCATTTGTAAGAACGAAAATTCCTGGTGATCAACAGTTTTCAATAGCTAACGCAAATATATATTTCAATTTCTCATGTGACACATTCTGTATCATGTGGTTCTGAAGAGAGAGAGGGAATCAACACGGCATACAGGATACCGATCTGTATCCATTCACGAAAATAGGCGCTCTATCTGAGGTATGTCTATGTAGGTTATTTTGCGTGCTTTGGTGTTAGTATTTGGCTGACTTTATCATTGCTTGAAATTAGCTTTTCTAAAATTTCGTTGATATTCGCACTGTCTTTAAATACAGCTCGTGCCATTTTGTTTTCCCAGGTAATACATTTAACAACCCGTAAGCTGTGCACACGATGTTGTCCAATTTTGGTACCCAATGACTATAAATTGTCTCATCTACCTTAATTGTGCGATTTTATGTTGCATATTTTCTACTGTTTGCTTGTGAATTTGTTCTTGCAATCAAAAAAGGTGAGTTTTAAGAGTACTCTTGAAAGGGAGTGTCTTTGTGTCTAATTTCAATGCGTAATGTTGTTCCACGTTGCTGGGTCCAGGTATGCAAAAGAACGTTGTTCATTTGACTTTGTTTTCATAGTGAGAATAATGAGTATACGATTGTCAGAAGAGGAACGTAGGTATATTGTTGACGTGTACACATGGATGAGGCCAGCTAGGTATGTTGGACTGGAGTCTATCAGTGAAACTTATTACAGAAAAACATATTTTGTGTTTTATTCGGGATCGAAGGATAACCTGTGTAGGTAACATAGCAGCGGAAATGTATATTCCGATCGTGGTACTCTAAAGATGATCCGAACAGCTGTGTTTTGGATAGTCTGGTTCCCTGACCGCTCTCCACTCCGTTACTCTTCGTTATGAGGGTCAGGTAACAGCCTCCGCCATGTTGAAATTGCGCAATGTTTATGGAAGGTAAACACGCATTTTTATCAGCATGGCTCACAACATGAAATATTCTCGCATAGAAGTGTTAAAAAGTGTGTCCTATGTGTGGAAATGATGCACTACGATGAGTTCTACTTGTTAGTATTCTTTAAAATCTGTGTCAAGTCGTCGTAGAACTTTGTGCAGCGTTTTAAATTACGAATCACGCGTATGTGGGGTGGGGTGTAAATACTATTTTACTAGACCCTGTACATAACTAGGCGCGGCTTAGTCTTTTTATACTGATCTTTTCTTTGCAATATTACAGTTCTATTGTTTGCAATAGGTATTGGCCTCAGTACATCCTTGATTCTTAAATTATCACCATGGTTTTGACAAACAACACTAACACGTCCAGGACAAGTTTTGACAAATGCATGATTAATATGTTGTGTTGTTATGTAGAATGACGTTGAGCTTTCAAGTTCTATAAGTAGAATACCTGTTAAAATATATTTTTGACCTCATCTTTAAGATTTACAGCATATTTCCTGCAAACTGCATTTCACTGATTTCATTCTCTAACACCCCCACCCCCCACCAAAGCTTCCCACCCACCCGCACACACACACATTCCTAGCACGAATTTAATTCAAACATGAGTGTAATTGTGACATGTCAGCTGTTGCGTGCTCACTCAGGATGTATGTCTGCATCCACATTTTCCTCCAAAGCTGCCAATTACAGGATGGTTATCAATGATGTTAACAAAGGACAGTCATTTCATGTTCGTTAAAAATGGTTGTCTATGTCTGATTATTAAAATCATGTAAATCAGCATTCATAACTTACATGTTGATGTCTTGATATAAGCAACTGTATAAAATGTATGGGTATCTATTTTGTATTATGTAGTAGAGGCTATATAATGGTACTGTACTCTTTTGTTCATTTGATACATTTTGTTTAAAAAATATTAGATTTTCTTTATTACATATAGATTATTTGCACACTTAACAGTTACAGATTTGTAATTATTGAAAATCGGAGATGAAGGTATAACTTGTACATGAAAGTCTGAAAAATGTATTGAGGAAACAGATTACCATTTTCCATGTGTTCAGTAAACATGAAATAATTGTGCACATTTTGTCTTTCATTTATTATTGTGTTAGATATCATCTTGAGCCTGCTTTTCAACCAAATGTGATAATATAGCTTGAATCTAAAACTATTTGGATATATTTGATAGAGAAGCTTATGATGAAAATTTGAAGTATCAATAGTGAAGCACTTTTATAACACTATTCATAATAATTCAAGTTTGGATATAACAGGCTAGTTTCACAGCTTCGAAATGTACCATTACTATATCGAGCTAGATAACATTCTTACACAAGATATTAACCAGTGTTATACAGGGGTTCCCCAGTTTTATCTACCTGGCTCCATTTGCATTAAAGTAAACACTCAAATTTTACTTGCTGACCAGTTTTATTGAATGTGAAATTTATTGCTGAAAAATCTATCAAATTGGTGTTGAAAAATTCAGGTTTGCTTTACCTTAAAAGAATATTTTTCATTTAAGATAATCAGCAGCTGTCTCAAGGCACTAGAAAAACATGACACAGTTGCTATACTACCAACAGGATATGGAAAGTCACTTATATTTGAAATACTGCCCTATCACACACAATATGTACTTGCCAAAACATGCATTGTCATTATAGTTGTGCCATTAAACTCAATTCTGCAACAAGAGATCCAGAAGTTAAAACCTCAAGTTTTGCATCTTAAAACCGGTATTGACTTTGAAGAAACAAGTCATATTTCCTATTTTATTGGTCATCCTGAAGATGCCATATATCATGCTGAAAAGCTCGGAACAATATCAACAAGATATGACATCACATATCTTGTAGTTGATGAGGCCCACTGCATTTTGGAATGGGGGGAGGACTTTAGGCCAGAATTCAAGAGACTTGCCAATATAATGCCTAGTATACAAAACTGTCTAAGAGTCCTTGCAGTTACTGCAACAGCAAGTCAAACAGCACAGAGGGACATTCACAGAAGCCTTGGAATGAAAATGTTTACCATTGTAAGCACCACACATGTTCTGAATGAAAATATTTCCATCAATATTAGGTCTCGTATACCATCAACTGGGGGAAGGCACACTGTAGAAGGTGCTTATGACTATGTGTACAAGCCTTTACCATTAGAATTGCACAGAAATAAGCATGATTTTCCATTAACAATTGTATACTGCAAGTTGCAATGGTGCGCATATGGCATTGAACTTGCCAAGAGACTACTTGGATCATCATTCTGGATGGATTGTGAAAGACCTGAGGAGACTGCATGTGTTGTACAGTTTCATTCCCAGCAACCTGATCATGTAATTACTTATTCCATGTTTAAAACCCACATAATGAGATATCATTCAACCAGTTAGATATATGCTGTATTTTGTTTCACATTTGACTGTCAGTGAACTCTGTGGCAATTATAGCCAAGCTTGTTATGGACTACTCTGTAAAATAGGCATTATGCTAGTAGTTTAAAAATAAGTTGCATTGCAACTGGTTTCAGATGGCTCCATGTTAGACACATTAAATTATTGCTTGTGATGGTCATGTTTTTATATCAGTTTCTTTTTCATGACACCATGGCAAATTTTGTTTAAAATATTGGATTTTTTTCTAGGTGATATTTTAATTACCAAATTTCAATGTTTCTGGTGGAAGTAAATCAGAAATCATATTATTTTTACTTTAAAACTGTAAGTATTCATTTGATTTTCATCAGTGAAATTAAACAACGAAACAAGGCAAATTAAAAATTATTGACTCGGAGACTGAAAACATTGCTTTGCACTATATATATATATATATATATATATATATATATATATATATATATATATATATATATATATATATATATATATATATATATATATATATATATATATATATATTCCCCCATAGGTCAATCAGGAAATCCTGAAACAATTATCCCATGATGGGACTCCAGTTCGACTGGTGTTTGCAACTATAGCCCTTGGCATGGGATGTGACCTAAGGCAAGTGAAGAGAGTAATCCATGCAGGTCCTCCATCAACTCTTGAAGGTATAGTAGTGATTAAGATCCAAACATTTTTAATGTTAATTTTTTCCCCTGCAACTAATGTGACTCAAGGCATAGGACAGAGGAGATACAGACTTACTGTCAGTTCATGTGACCATTCAACATCATAGCTTGGTTTTATTTTTATTTTTTAAGGCTGAAAAGCAAAACTTTTGTATTTATGAAATTATATTTGTTTTTGTTTGGGGGGGGGCAGTACCATGCTTGAAGCTAATAAGAGGAAGTGTATAAAAGCCATGTATAATAAACATATCTGAATATACATGTTTAATTGTTTATATTCAAAGTTACCTTTCATTATGCATTTGTCTTTATCAATATTTAAATCCAAAAAGTGGCTCCTTACTTTAATAGTTACTGGATCAATTGTTTTCAATCATAGGTATTTCGAAACAAATTTAATATGAATTTTTTTCATTACAACACAACTATAACTCTGGTGTAAGCATGTGTAGAAAATGTGTAATCACACCACTTAATACTCTCATCCTTTCTTTGATTTTTGTTTCAAAGCCTACACACAGGAGATTGGCAGAGCAGGTAGAGATGGTTCCAGAGCCCAAGCCATTTTGTACTATAATGCTACAGATTTGGCACAAAGACATATTGACAAGGCCATCAAAGATTTTTGCAAGTCAAATAAGTGCAGAAGATTGTTTTTATCAGGGTACTTCAGTGTGAATTTCCAGCCAACTACTATTCAGGAATGTTGTGACATATGTGCCAATTATGAACAATTTGTGAGACCCATTATCATTCCATCCCTGGAGCAAAGAAACTAAGTGATGCATGCAATTCAAGACTATGTGACAGCAGATGGTACAGGATGTTTGGATAAACACATCACATATTTAATTTCAAAAACTTTTGAGTTCTGCAATACTGTTCAAGAAGTTGAATTTAACTTTCACCTACCACCATTAGTAGCATCAGCAATCCAAAGTATCATCACACATGTACTGCAATAAGATGCATGTTATTTATCTCTGTCAACTGACAATTATTGTATCTATGCTCTAAACCATTCTTAGTGTATAATCGTGGTTAATGAAAGAAAGGCAATTTTATATTAATACAATTATTTACAATCATAACTTCCAATTTTTTAACATTTTTATCCACCAGATTTCTCCTTGTATGTACATTAAAGTACCCAGTTGCACCCATTTACAGAATGGTCCTTGTGTTGTAATCTTTAATACAGTTGACATGTAAAATTCCAGTTTTGTACTCGTAATATTCACCTTAATAGTAATAAGTATAAAATAAACAATACAGCCATTGGACAAGAGTATTTTATTCTATTTTTGGTGTGAATGAAGTGTCAAATAATACACATCATTATTAAAATCAATGCTACTCATTTGCATGATTAGAATCAATCAATCCATGAAAAGAACTTAATGTGCATGCCATATATCTATCCATAATACAGTAATTTAAAATGATAGCATACACTAAAAATGTTCAGACCTAACTAAATAAATGTAAAACATACAGATCTATAGACCTTTTGACCAAATATTTATGGAGACACTATCACCATGAATTTGATCTGGTTATTCTAACTTAATAGGAACTTTTGTTCTGACTGACTGCCATCTTTTAGAGAAAAGGAAATATAAATTTGAATCACACTTAGAAGGGCTATCAAAATAACTAAGCTTTAATATTCATAAGGCTTAAAGGTATAGCCACTTGGTCCATCATAAAATGCTTACTGTTAAAACACCATGTAAACCTATTTGGACTTGTGAACAATATAATGTAATGCAGTTTTATCCTTGTTCCACACAATGTAGTGTAATGTTCAGTTTTATTGCTGTTTTTCACAATATAAGCCTTAGGTAAAGCAGGGTTTTATCCAAATTCACCATAATGTAATGTAAAGAATTTTTATCACTGTTCCTCAAAAAGTAATACAAAGCAAGGTTTTATCCATGTTCCTCACATTGTTATGTAATGCACTTTTATCATTGTTCCTCAAAATGCAAAGCATGGTTTAATCCATGTGACTCACAAATCAACTTGTACAAATACTTCATCATTATGTTAAGAAAAATAATTTATTTTCCTGTCTCATAATCAAAGATAAATTTATGGTGCTGAATCCATGCTTCATAATCTTGTTGGGATAAAGATCCATCTGTAGGAGCAAGTATCTTTTCAAATTTATGAAAAACTCCCAATTTGTGTCTTAAATGGACGAACATCTCTCGGGTCTTTGATAATAATCATCTCTTCTTCAAAGGCCTTTTTTTTCTTATGCAGCTGAGCTTGAACAATAACACCAGCAGCATGGTCATACTGTTCTGCAACATGGGACATACCAGCTAGAGCTCTTGATTTTCTTGAAATTGTTCCCATGATGTTGTTAGACCCAACATTTTTAACTAGTTTCTTGATTTTCCTGACAATATGTTCCATTTGAAGGTCAGCAGGAATATGTGAATCTATTTTGCCCTCAGTGTTCACAAATAAACCATACAAAGACTTGTTGGCAGTATGCAGGCTATATGATGCTTGTTGGTGGGAAAGAAAACGCAAAATTTCAAGTGCATATTTACTGTGTGAATTAACTGCCTTAAAAACTGCCATCATGTACTTGAGGGTAGTTAGTAACCTTGACCTGTCAGGTACTTGGCACACATCAAGGAACTGCATATACAGCAGTCCTAGCTGTAGCACATTATGAGCATAATGCTCAACTCTGTCATGCTGAGCCTCAGAAAACACTAATATCTTTTGCTTTTTTGGGTTGAAGACTGTTGATGTTGATCCATTTGGTAGTAGAAGTCTTAACGGAGTTACAATCATTTCTTCAGTATCCACCTGTATTCTATTGGTAGCATCGGTGTTTCTACCCATGACATATTCATCAATGAATCTGTCCATAGTATCATTGAACCAGTATTCCATCTCCACTATGCATGCTTCTTCTGGTGGAATGTGATTGGTCGGGGGTATCTGTCAAAGTCTCCAGACCAAAATAATCACAGAGAGCCTCAACAATGTAGCCTTTAATAAAAGAAACAGTGAAGTCTTTGTCATGATCATAATGATTTCTAACATCTGCATTTACTGTTTTTCTACTTAAACGAATTCTTTCTGCATTCATTGTGCCTTTGTCGAATGACTCCTCCTTGTACAAGAACTTAAACATTACAGTCGAAAAATTCATAGTAGTATGCCACATTTCAAATGTGATAGAGTAAAGGTGATTCAGCTTCTCTTCGGTGAAGCAACCAGATCTAAGTCTTTTGCCACCTGAGTAAACCGCTCTCTGGTAAGCTGATCACCCCCAATGTGTACTGGCAATTTCTCTTTACCAGCAACCGTATATATTTCTTCCACTGCTGATTCATATTTGTCCAAAATAGAAACAACATCTGCATACTTTTGCTCATTAAGTGGAAGAACTTCTAAAGGCACCACTACATTCTTCTTTGTCATCTCCTCACTGTATGTACCCATTATATGAGTCGGCTGGGTCTTGTAGAGAAAGTCCAACTGGGGAAGGAACTCCTTATCTATCCTTGATATGAGAGCTTTGTAATCATTCTTTAATCTTCTTTCATCCTTGTCAGAAGGAATAAAGTGATAAAACTGTAAATCTTTAGTCTTTCCCTGAATTTCATGTGGCATTTCATCAAAAGACTTTGTAATATGGTAGCCGACCCAAACCTGTTTAACATTCCACCATGGTGATCAGTTCTTTCATGTTTGTCCCCTACAGAAACATTAATATTATCCCCAATAATCCTGAAAGGCTGGCCATTTCTGACTCCTTCCACAATATCATTGTAACAATGCTTCCCAATATCATCTATAATGTGGTTGGCAGTTTGGTAGGATGTAGTCACACCTACTACCTGAAGTCGGTCAAAGACCTGGTTGCAAAAATATGACAGTAATTATTGCACTGATCATCATATGCATAGTATATTGTTGACAAATTATGTTCTGTATTTACTTGATGCCAAGTCAAGTCCAACTGCACAGACTCAGAACTGCTGTTGCATAATGTGTCGAAAGATATGGCTTTATGAAGTCCGTTATGAGTTATCTGTAGAATTAAAATATACTTTGATCAACAGGTTCATTTTGCAAAGGCAAATAGGGTTCTGTGTTGTTTGCAGATGGAATAGACTTCCACGTGAGTATAGACAGTATAAGATCAATGTGTCAATATGGGTTTATTCCTTACCAATAAATTTGACTGTCATACAGGTTCATGGAAGACAAAGCATACTTCCAAAGAACTCTTATAATATAAAGTTATAATGAACATTGACAGTTCAAAGAATAAATCTTTAACATTTATCAAACAATAAGTAAAACAATGTTTTATATCTGCGAAAGGAGTAAAATAAGTTAGTATGTCCAATATAAAGTATGCAGTGTTTTGATCTGTAATAAGAAAGAAAAAATACTCAGTGTCAAAAATAATTGTTGCATTACATCATGTCACTGTTATCAATCGTATATGAAAAAAATATGTTGACATGCTAAATAATAAATGTCACTCAGTTACTCAAGGGTATATTTTTTATCAAAGCAAGAAACATCCATTCATTTTGCATATTTTACCAAAGAAACTATTATTTATAATGACCTGATGTGTTTCCTCAACCTGTGATTGTTATTTCCTCTGTAAAATAATGAAATGTTGCTTTACAAAAACCTTCTGTTAGTAGGCAAACATCACTTTGTAATGATAAGCAGGACTTTCCATCCAGTGACAACAAAATTGTGACATCTTTGTACAAAATTAGTATGCCAATGAAATGTGGAAATTTAGACCAGCACTTTCCAAAGGCATAATACTCTTGTCATACAGGGCAAATGGAATGTCTGTGATATTGAAGAAAACTAAAAAGAAGAAAAGAATCAACAGAAACAATAAATAAAATATAAATAAAAATGTTTTCACATGCAGTCATTTCAACATTTCCTGTCTTTTAATAGGCAGACTTAAATGATAAGGGGCTAGCCAATTAGTACATATGCATGGGGGGGGGTAACCCAAATGCATACACTTGCATATGGGGGTGGGTTCAATTGATAATGTACGTACGCATAGGAAATGGGTTGGTTGGTGAAACCACGATAATAATTTGTCTAATACATAACCTGTTCAACATTGTTCAGTCAGCATTTTAATTTAAGTTGACACTAGACAAACTTTTTAAAGTTACGCAGCTTATTTCTTTGATGCATCCAGACGTTCAATGTGTAAAACACATTAATATGATTAATACTTGATAACTGCTTTGTGGATTAAATATAGGCCATTCTATAGAATGGGGAGGGGTACACATCAAGCGTACGTATGCAGGTGGGGCGTGTGTAAAAAAAAGTATGCATGTGTACAGGGAGGGGAGGAGGGGTAATGCTTTGCCAGATCTTTGCGTACATACTAAATGCATTGCCCCTAACACAACAAAACAACGAAAACAAGTATAGAAATAATGATCTCATAATTTTGCTGCAAAAAATTCCAAACAGATGCTGTTTTAATATAGACTTAAATTACCAGATACTAAGAGAAACTTCAACACTGAAATGCCTATGTTCTTAAAGCCACTACTTAAATTCATCACAATACATAAGCCAGTCCCAATTTGAGTCACATATATTGCAAGTATGACAAAGAAAAAATGAAACTCTGGTCCAATAAGTATTCAGTTTTATTTTTTCTGATTTTCTGTGAAAAGAAAAAACTCAATAGTACTATTTGTTACATATTTACAGTTACAAGCATTACTAATAGAAAAAAGAAATAATCAAGATTAAATGGCACATTGAAGATAAAGTTATTCAAAATGATAAATTCAGACCAATTGAAAAAAAATTAATTTTCACTCAAGTGTTTTAATTAGTAAATTACTTTTGAAATAATTATGTTTAGTTTTCTCTAATATTATAAAGATATACATGTAGTAAATGTTAAAATGGTACCAAATAATACTTCTTTTTGACTGATCAAGAAATGCTTTGTTAATACACATGTTAATGTATAACACTGGCAGAATCAGTAAGTGCAAACAAAAGTAATTGCAAAAAGGAATGCAACATGTAACACAAATTTTTATAAAAATTAGAACAAAGAAACGAGAATATACCAAAATGATAATCACGTTTTCATTGAACACATTCATCCAATAAGGCAACTGTCAGTACCCTCTGAAGTCTAGAGAGTTCATGAAATCTGTAGGACATTAGAAGGCTGTAAACAAGTCCAAGGCGTGGAATCAGGTCTTGTATTATTTTAATACTACCAACTCTGCTTGTTGGCACTCAAACAGCCAGAAGGCTCTCCAAAAGAAATGGCTGACATGTTGCTATTTCGGCCACTAATTTTTGAAAATCAAACTCTTTTAAATTTGGATAGTCCTTTTGAAATAGGTAACTGTTGTCTGATCTAACACACTTTTCTGATGCACTTTTTCAATATCCATTAAGATGGAATTCTTTACTGCCATTTGGATACTTTTGATTTGCAGTATTGTTTCAGCAATTGTAGCTGCATCAGTATATAGCACACAGTGCAATAATTCTGCTCTGTCTTGGTTTGAAATATCCCCATCAACAACAAACCTTTGTCTTAAAACATCATCAATCAATTTTTCTGCACCTGTCTGCTGCTCTATGTTTTACTGTGTGGGATATTAATAAAACTCCAGTAATGAGAAGAAGACCTATAAAAAAATTGGATTACAGTCCTGAAAATGAATTGTGTTTGTTTCACAAAAGTTTCTAAGGAACTGTATATCACCTGCAATATGCTTATCAGAAATATCCATTTTAAAAGTGTTTGTGTGTTTGGATTTTTAAAGCAGCTTTATTAATTTAGCTATGATGTCTGCAGTGTGGAATTTTATAATGATGTCTAGCACTGGGGCATCATGCTGCAGACATGCAGCATCATGTCCCACCATGTCACAATATCCTGACACCAGGCCAACCAGTCCTAACACTAAAACCTTAATACTGTGCACCAAGTGAGACAGCTGTTAGCACCATTGTTATAAGTCTTTGGTATGACTCTGCCAGGCTTTGAACCCACAACCTCATGCATCCAACGTGGATGCTTTAACCTCTAAGCCACCGGAATGGTCCCTTTATTAAAAGTGTATGTGACCTTGACCAAGGGTGGTAGGTGACTTGATGTGTAGACAATGAAATGACACTTAATGATGTTACTGACCAAATATTGTAACTATCCCTCAGTGTTTTCTGAACTCATAATCATGCAGAAAAACTGACACTAAAACCTTCAGCAAAATGCTGATAGTGGTGCAATCGCTGACAGACAAAACAAGTTACATATATATCCCCTGCTAATGCAGGTTAGGCAATTTAATTCAAAATAGGGACCAAATTATATTCATTAATGCAACTGAGTTGCTTGAAAGCTTATGTTAATAATAACAGCCATTGGTGAAGGCTGAGAGTGGCTTTTGAGTAAATTGTAAAGTACTTGTAGTGATAAAGCTTCAGAGTCTGTGTTCATATTTTGAGTACAATCAGTATAATAAAGATATTTGTGTTTATATTTTTTATAACAGTAACCAGTAACAGTAAGTATTTTGACTATTTTATGTATATACCTGATTTTAAAAGATACTTATTTCATGATCTTAAGAACTGGGTACCTTGAGTAATTGTTTCTTCGACTCGTGTTGAGGGGTCTTTCCAGTTGGCGATGTGGAATCTCTTTCTCTTTCTCTTTTTCCCTTTGGAACATTAGGCATCTTTGAATAAGCGTGGTAGAATGTTGGTATTCTCTCCATCTTCAGGCCACCTGCATTTACACATGAGGTGGTGCCCACCAGTTATTATATACTGTTGAGAGAGTGACATATGTATGGTGAAGTTGGTAATGTTTGTATTTAAAACATGCACAGTGGAGAGAATGTTGGCATACCTCTATGATACTTTAATGTAATGTGGCTGAAATTTTCTTTGGATATTGTACTTTTGGAAATTGTAAATGATCAAAGCACACTGCCAACTAAAATGGCTACTCCCTTGTGCTAAAAAAAATCAACCTGAATTAGTCTAAAGTACACTATCCATAGCAGCTATTAAAAAAGGGAAAATGAATTTTGCCAGACTAGACGATACCAGCCCCTGAAAGTGAAACCAAATATATAAAATGTGAAAAAAAGTTACTGGGAAATAGCTCTTTTTTTCATACAATTTAGGGAAATAGCTCTTTTTTAATACAATTTACCTCTGAAGTTCAGGAAGTAAAAATGACAAAGTGGAGCTAGTACTTTTTTGAAAGGTGCACATCTGGTGCAAGTTGTATACTCTTTAACCCACATTACACCCATCAATCATACACCAAAATAAAAGGATTTAAAGGTTCTTTGAATTGTACCTAAGATACACAAGGTCTTTTTTAAATAGCCAGTATAACCAGTGAGGAAAGCTGAGGAATTTCTTTTTATTTAAAATGCGAACCCTATGCAAAATATGAAACAGTAGAGCATGACCACAGTATCTCTTATAAATTAACCCACCAAAGTCTGTTTCGATCATGATGGATGATATGTGTGTCTGATGTGATCTGTTCATTAAAATGTGCAATTTTGCTGTGCAAATCTTTATGGAACTAAACCGTGTACACTTTACACACATACCAGTAATTGGTAACAGCCATATCAAGTGTGAAATAGAAACTGGCCACAGGAAAGGTGGCTGTGTTATTTCATGTGGATTTACAAGTGACCAAACATAGGATTAACTCTGGAAATATAATGTACATGTCATCAACAGAACCCTTCAGCCAATGGTAGCTGCACAGCCACGAGAAATACCAGTATATGTATCAAATGTACACCAGTGCAGCCAAATTTGGAAGCAGATAATTGCTGCTTTTAATATATATATATATATATATATATATATATATATATATATATATAACAAGTATAGAAAAAGCAAAATATATCTGAACAAGAAACTTGGGGGGGGGGGGCCGAGAATGAAATCAATGAAATGCAGTTTGCAGGAAATATGCTGTAAATCTTAAACATGAGGTCAAAAATATATTTTAACAGGTATTCTACTTATAGAACTTGAAAGCTCAACGTCATTCTACATAACAACACAACATATTAATCATGCATTTGTCAAAACTTGTCCTGGACGTGTTAGTGTTGTTTGTCAAAACCATGGTGATAATTTAAGAATCAAGGATGTACTGAGGCCAATACCTATTGCAAACAATAGAACTGTAATGTTGCAAAGAAAAGATCAGTATAAAAAGACTAAGCCGCGCCTAGTTATGTACAGGGTCTAGTAAAATCGTATTTACACCCCACCCCACATACGCGTGATTCGTAATTTAAAACGCTGCACAAAGTTCTACGACGACTTGACACAGATTTTAAAGAATACTAACAAGTAGAACTCATCGTAGTGCATCATTTCCACACATAGGACACACTTTTTAACACTTCTATGCGAGAATATTTCATGTTGTGAGCCATGCTGATAAAAATGCGTGTTTACCTTCCATAAACATTGCGCAATTTCAACATGGCGGAGGCTGTTACCTGACCCTCATAACGAAGGGTAACGGAGTGGAGAGCGGTCAGGGAACCAGACTATGTTTTGGACCCTTTAAGGTTTTTGGAGTAGATATTGAGTCGAACCAGACAGAGTTGAGTTATAATAGTCCAGTCCTGAAAGCAGTAATGAGCACTCACGTATTTAAGTGGCATAGCTGAAAGATATTTGCAAATGGAATTGATGCGTCTCAGCTCAAGAGATGCAGCCTTGCATATGTTCAGGTTCAAGACATGCTGGTGCAATGTGAGAGCACTGTGCAGAGTAACACCTAGGTAACACCTAAATATCAAACGCTTGCCAGAAGTAACTAGAGATCAAAGATAAAAGTAATTGTTCACCAGATAGGCACAAAGAACACCAACATAAAATTCCGAACAAAGTCAAAAGTTGTAAGAAACGCACACAAAACAAACTCACCAGCAAACATATCACTCGTTGAAAACGTATGTCTTTAAAACATACCACTCAATGGACATATAATGATTTCAGATCGATGTAAAACACTACTCAATGGACACACGCTGATGTGTTGATCTTTTTAACGCGTACCACTGGATCGCCACATGCATATAGTAGTAGGGAGGGCGAATCAGACAACAACTTTAGAGGCGTCGACGAGGCAATCTGAGGCTTCCTCGTAAATGCTTAATAGAAGTGTCAATTCGGCAAAACAAGGTTGTTTGTGAAATCGAAAAAAAAAGCGTACACGGGTAAACTAGAGAGAGGTGAATCAGACGTGTCGACGAGGCAAAACAAGGCTGTTTGTGAAAGCGTCCACGGGCAAACTAGAATCGTAAAACAAACAGACGCCATGTGGTTGTCTCCCCACCCCCTCTGCTGCTATGTGGTTAATCGAATATTTTATCAAGTCCGACACGATATCGCGTCCGAGGATCTGATAAATTTATCGTCACTAATCCGTGTGGGATTGACTGAGCGTGACAAAAGAAATTTCTAAGTCGATTATGGTCCCTATCACCCCCACACCAAGTTTGCCAAATATTTCTAAGAGTATGTGTGTCAACTCTGTTGAATATACATAACAAACTGCAGTTATCTCTGATCACCTTCGGGATCTGTGTGTAACGTTGAGTGACATATATCACATCAGTGTTTTTACGCCTGCCTCTGGAAAATATCCTAGCTGGATTATTTTGATTGTCTAACATGATATTATCATACACAACTAAATTGTTAATACTTCCGTCGATGGAATCAATGCTTGATGCATCTTCGATATCAGTGATAAATTCAATAATATCATCATAGATTTCCGATTTTGCTTTCTCGTTAAAATCCTTTAACACTTCGTAGCATCGCTGATCGTCTACACTCGGAGCCATCAAATATAACTTATCCCACGCCATCCTTCTTGTTATTAAATTAAGTAACAGTTGTGTTTTACCACTTCCAGATGGCCCAATTATAATCGCGCGAATAGAATTTGGTAACATTGCATGGTGTTTAATAGGTTGCCGTCGTCGGGTAGCTGAATAATCAATTACATTTATGTTACTATAAATATATTATGGATCTATATTGTGTGAAATGTAAGGCGCGTACTGGCACAGATACCTTGACGACGATTACAACTAGCAATAACCGATCAGCGCTTTCTGGTAAATGCGTACAATGTAATACAAAGAAATTCAAATTTATTTCTACGAAACCTTAAAAAAAACTCGGAGGTGATATTGCAGTCAAGCTAAAACTCCCAGGAACGCCATGGGCAATGTATCCGGGAGAAAAACAACTTCCAGGGTATAGTTATTGTGGACCCGGGACTAGACTCGATATTAGACTCGATGATCAAAACCGACCCCGACGTGGTGAAGAACCAATAAACGCTATTGATAAGGCGTGTCATGCTCATGATGTTGCATATAAAAGCAGCAATCTGCAACATAGACATCTCGCAGATGTGAAATTAATTCACGCGTTGAATTCTATCACTGATAAAGCCTTCAAAGAAAAATTAGCATCATGGTTGATAGCATCGGCGATGAAAAGTAAATTGATGTTAGGTTCTGGTAATTAATAATAACATGGAATCTATTTATTATTCTCCGAGCAGATACTGGAGAGGCAAGACGGCAATTAGTAAACTCGCTAGCGCTGCAAAAGTAAAACATTCTACAGCTGCTAATTGGTTATCCAAACAGGCGATATGGCAAATTTATTTACCATCGCCTAAACAAATTAACTACTCGCATTTTGATGTGACTGTCCCTAATGAAGTTCATCAGGCTGATATACTATTTCTGCCGCATGATGGTGGTTACAAATACGCGTTAACGTTAGTTGATGTTGCGAGTCGATACAAACAAGCAGAGCCGTTAGCGACGAAATCATCAACAGTAGTAGCTTCTGCGTTTGAAAGTATTTATCGAAGGGTCCTCTGCGCTGACCAAATCTATTACAAGTTGATCCTGGCAAGGAATTTCAGGGTGTGGTTCTATCAGCGATGAAAAATCATAATACCGCGTTACTGCCGTACATCGCGATCAGGCAATTGTTGAACGATTTAATCGGACGCTTGCTGAGCGGTTATTTGGATATCAATACGCGAAGGAATTCATTCAACATAAACGATCTCGTGAATGGGTCAAGAGATTACCAGCTGTGATTACCGCGCTGAATAAAGAGATTGCTAGAACAATCAATATGAAACATATCGACGCGATTAAAAAAAAAGTTTACACCTAAAAATCCACAAAAAGATTTTTCAAAACAGTCAATATTCGGTGATGTCGCTGTTAGGTATTTATATGAACCAGGAGAGCTTGAAGGTGGTAAAAAAAAGAGCTACTGATCCTATTTGGAGTGTCACCGCGCATAAGATATCGAGTATAACACGATCTACGGGTAGACCAGCAACCTATAGATTGGATTTAACTGCTCCTCAGCGTGGGTTTACTCGACAACAACTGCAAGTGATACCCGAGGATACTCAATTACCACCGCACGGTCTTAACTAGCACCTCTTCGTCTGTTGCATTCAAGACAGGTCAGCATCACATTATCGCTGGTATGACCTACACTGCTATTCTTTCTATCTACGGTGAATTGGCGAGAGTCTTTATCCGACCAACTCCAACTCATTATCCAATTGCAACTCGCGCAGTGATTATTCTGCTGTTGTTTCAGTGTAATTATTAATTCAGCATTAATGTCAAATTCTCTATTATTTTTTTATCTTGTTGTTTATAACTAGATAGTTTCTTTCTGATTATGTCCTTGACAACGTTAACGCTGACAATAGTGTCATTATCATTTAAAACAACTCTTCGAAGATGATTTATTTTTCGTACTCTGGACACCGCAAGATAAACTAAATTCGACTATTCGATGCGATTATCTATGATCCAAACAATTGTGTCTGATATAGTCAATCCCTGTGAAGAATGTATTGTCGCTGCGTAACCTAGCGTCCACGGGGAATTATAAGCGCGCAATGCATCTTCAACGACGCTGATATCAACCAACACAATATCATTTAACACTAAATTCTGTTTCGTTTTCAACCCAGGAATATCAACTTCGATATTCTGTCGCCGTGTATCCTTGGGTCTATAACAAATGGGCACTGGAAGCGTTGCAAATTTTTCTTTATGCAAATGAAATAATTTCATCTGAAGTATGTCTCTGACTATTTTTCTGCTTGCCACTATCAAATCGTTTGGTTTCCACGTTTCCCAAAAATCATTTAACGGCGTTTCTGAAATTATTTTACGAGCTATCTCACACTGGATTCTATCCGGTTGTAATCTAATTTGAATTCTCGTAATGGTTCATCAAGTGCTCTATAATCAGTGTTAATCTCTTCATAATAATCTACAAAACCCTTCAGCCACTAATGTGGATATAAACCGACAAATGACGGTGGTTGACCGTGATCAGCACATATAACTATTTTTGTATTCGCTAGTATCGGCCAATCAAGAAACTTTTGTAATACGTCCAACAACACCGTGCATACCTCGTCCCAAATTACGAGGCTAGGAATAAATTTATCGTCCATTTGATCAGGAGTCCACGTGTCATCTTTCCATCGAAAAAAACTGTGATAGGTACATGCCTGAACTCCTCGTTGTATCATCTCTCTGGCGAGTTTGTGAGTTGGTGTTAGCACAATCATGTTTACCTTTTCACGTAATAGTTCAATTGCACGAGTCGTCTTTCCTGATCCACCACAGCCGTTTAAATAAATTATTTTATATCTACAGATCTGATCAGAACACGGTGGTGCATTAGAACGCTCTGATATCTGATCACGCTTCAAGTAATTATCGTCCACGGCGACATCTGCTGATACAATATAATCATGCAGCATTTCCCGTTTAATTCTCCATGATCCCCATTTTTCATCAGAACTTGTAAATTCAGATACTAATTTTTTATATTTCGCATCTATGTAAAATGAATCAGTGGCGACTCTAACTGCGATGTCAGGTAATCTTTTTATCATCGGAAACAAATTAATACAAGCTTAAGCCAACATAGAAGCTCTCAAATGTGTATACTGCGGATTGTAACCGTCGTTGTAGGTAACAATGGTACCTAATTTACATCCATCAGACAGAAATGCGTCTTTACGATTGACATATATTCTTTTATTCCTTACATCCGCAATTATAAAATCATATTCAGCGTCATCCATAATCAACCGTGAAGAACATCTTGTATTGTCGTTGCTACCGCCTTGAGTAAATTTGCCAATTATCCTTCGTCCGAGATCTTTTGTGTATCTGTTTTCACTTTCAAATGATTGTTTGGACCGTTTCAAAAGTTCTTCTTCGTTGAGATCCGGGAAGTGTTTTCGTTGTTCACGTTCTATTTTATCTAGGTCAGGTTGTGGTAACCAGGCTGATTTCTGACTCCGATAGGATATAATTGCCTCACCGACAACCAACAATGTTAGCATATCACAATCAATCATATATCATAATAGCACTATTGGCATCCAGTGCTCTTCAGACATGTGTCTACCAATCCAAACATAACTACAAAGATGAAGTCCTGTATCCAATTCAAATGATACTACACGAGCGAATCCGGTTAAATCAAAATCAGGCAGCAGACCATTAATGGCAACGCGAGCCATTTCAGGCGTGGGATGCAAAAAATCGTTTAAAATATTCGCTGCATTCTCCGTATCCGAGAAAACTCCCGGGGTAGCACGCAACCATATCAACAACAATGACACCTTCTCGGAAATATTTTGTATTCCATAGTCCGCAGTGGCCGTACTCGAGACAGCTCAATCTGACATCTGATAGAAACTCACTTCTCGTTGGTTTCCACGCGTTTTTCTTTCTCGCGAAATGGGCCACAAGAGACGGAATTGTAAAACAGTTTGTTAGTAATTGTTCGTTATCCTCCCCCAGAGAATTCTCTGGGAAAAAAATCGCTAGTTAGTTTTTTCATCCTATTATGTAGTTTCTCAGTGCGTTATAATTCTCCGTGTGGTCTTACAAATTGATCGAATCTGCATTCATCGTCTTCAAAACTATGAAGTAACCACACTGACACAGGATCGTTTTTACTTAACGCGTGAATAGCGTCAAATAATTTCTCCTCAGAGAGAGGTTAACCTCCCAACGTAGTTCCGGGTATATATTTTACTGTTCGTTCCCGTGGGAATATTGTTACTGCAAACGTCCACGCGTGTTTGTTATGATCAATAATTTGCATTGGCGCTCCTTGTGATTTATATCTCGATTCGTGTAATACTTCTCCGTTTATTGTCGTTACTGATATTGGGAATCTTAATGATGTTTCTAATTCAGCTATATCCTGAATTGTTGCCCCATGTTGTTTCACTGTTAATCACCATTCATTTATTTTTTACGTCTTAGATCAGTCAATTTATTTCCTGGGGATGCATTTCTGAAGTGTTCTATTACCCGCTCTGCTACACAATTCAGCGACGTCGATGTTTTCATTGGTGCTAGTTTTGCAATATCGGGTTTATTATTTAACAAATATACCCCGGATAATGAATTTTACTCTGAAAAAGTACCTCTTTCCGCCAAGATGTGAAATTCTCTCGGCTGCTCTTTCGTTGTTCATGGTAGCATCGATGGTGGGTACATTGACATCATCGTGTATAATTCGAAATCTTGACCAAGTATTAGATGCTCCATCAAAATTGAATTCAACAAAGCAATCTCTGATTTTGCTCAATATGGTTCTGTCGTCTTTTAGACCTTTTGGAATATCATAACCTCTATCGAGATTGAATTTAGCATTTTTCCAAGGCGTAATTTTAAATAATCTCTCGAACTCCTTCATGCTATAATTAAAACAAGTATTTAAAAAGAGAATTTATTATTATATAATGAATCATTGCAAATGTCGCATGATTGGATCAACGACTCCGTGTTATAAATCATGCAGAAATGAATTCTGTGGATATCATATGCAAAGCTTTCGTCGAGGAAGCCTGGGCCCGACCCCGTGTATTCGATGTGTGGTAGGGGTTAGAAGGAAATCGGAGTTATGTCTACGTTGTGGTGGTAAACGTTACAGAGAGTTGAAGCGTTATCATGACAAGAAAATCAAAGATTCCGTTAATGACCCTGACGCTGTCAACGACAACGTCAACGACAAAATTATAAGAACACCCCAAGACTACATTGGAAGATTCTCAAATATAATTCAGGCAGAAAATGAATTAGACAAACAATAGTATAGTATATAAATGAACCAAGAATTCCGACCACATCCAGTGATCACAAACTGCGAAGCGTCTCGTGACGGTATTGTCAGGCATTGCAGGCGTAAGAAATCAGTTGGTGTTGTGACTAATCAAGGATATTTGAGGTTTACTGCTGTGAAGAAGAGATATTATAATCATCGTTTCGTGTATGAAGTATATAACGGACTGATCAAAGATGATCTTGTTATTGATCATATGAATAATATTAGGACTGATCATTCTTTATCAAATCTACAAGCTGTTACACAACGTGAAAATACTAAACGAGGAGGAACCGGTACTTGTAAATCAATTGAGAAGAGACCTGTAAAATCATTTAATACGGCAACTAATGAAGAAATAGTTTTTCAATATATGAATGCAGCCGGTAGATATTTTGATATTTGTATGCCCTCAGTACGATTTGTTTCAGAAGGGGTAAATCAATCAGCGATTTCAAATCGTTTTAAAAACAGGATTAAGTTTACTTATGTTTGAATTGTTTTATACTTTAGCATTAGCGGGGGATAACTCGTGTAGGTATATTACACCGTAACGAGAGTTACCGTTGAAAAACTGTCACCGTTTCGATGGTAGTTTTTGATTGGTTGAATTTCGCTGTCATGATTCTCAGTGGATTCGCGCTTTGTAAGAAAACAAATCAGCGACGCAGTGTTTACAAACAATTGTATTCTTTTTTTAGTGTCTTTTTCAAGTATTTAGTGTTAATTCAGCGCTGTCAATAATCAGTATTATACAAACGAAAGATATAACGATTACACACCTCTTTCTTTATTAATTTCCGCTGATTTTTCTTGGTTACATATATATGAGAAATTTTTCTTTATATAATGGGCTTTTAAGCAAAGCTCAAGTTACGAAAACAAACCACACCGTCACGTAGTTCGAATTTTTCATTCAAACCGGGTTCATTTTGTAGGTTTGTTTTCGTACTTGAGTGTAGTGTAGCCCGTCATCCATTGTCATATTATTGTTTGTACCGTCCATTCATCCTATAATCTATTGTTTGTACCGTCCATTCATCCTATAATCTATTGTTTGTACCTTCCATTCATCCAGAATTGTTACCGAGTGGATGGTGGATTAAATGAACAACACAAACACAAGTGTGAAAGATAATGTAAATTTATGAAATAAATTAATAATGAAAAATAATGATGTATCAACACAATAACTCATGCGTTCAACCCACAATGACACTCACAACCATTCACAATACATGAATAAATGAAATATTAATACAAAATAAAACACAGATACAAAGGAATCTCTTGGACTATACACAGATCCAAAGAACCTTTACAAAAGTTATATTAACGCAAGTATAAATCACGATAATAAACACAAACGACAAACTATACAATCGCACGTATGGATTGCGACAACTAGCACGAACATATACAGGTATTCAATCAAGTTGCTAGCTTTTATTGAGAATCATGCAATGCCTTGAAATACTATTGCGTTCTGAAATAACCATGTAAATACAACTATGTATTCAATTGTACACAATTGCAACACACACATGTGTCTCGACCCTGTATAACCGTACGATTCACCCACAGTTGAATCGCCGCCCAGTTTCCCCGAAGACCTAGGGTTGACCAATACTTTTATCGGCCGTTTGCCCTTCACGGATCCACCACAGTTATACGTACAGACAGCATACAACATCTACTAGAACCAACGTTCCTAAATACCCTAGATGTCGCCCCGGATGTTTATAACTCTAGACAGCTCCAACACTCGGACTTCTAGCTTTCCGGATATTTACACGTCACGACAGATGTAGACGAACAGACAGTTCGACAGACAGACAGATACTTCAATTCGATTGCACAATAAATCAGCAACAATTTCAGCTACGATAACAGATGTTATCAGAGATGTTCCGCAATAAATCAGCTATAATTCAGAGATGTTCTCAGTGATGTTATCAGAGATGCTATCAGAGATGCTATCAGCGATGTTATCAGAGATGCTATCAGATGCGTTATCAGATGTTATCAGAGATGATTCGCAATAAATCAGCTATAATTCAGAGATGTTCTCAGTGATGTTATCAGATGTTATCAAATGCGCTATCAGATGTTATCAGATGTTATCAAATGTTATCAACCGACGTTATCAACCGACGTTATCAGCTACAATATAGAAACCAGACTAATAACAGTTGTCTCAAAGAATAATCTAAACCTTAGATCACGCTATTGCATTGAAAGTCTAATGGTGACTAGTAATTCCAAATATTCCACGTTTAAAATCTGCATTGCAATAAAGGCATCATTATATAAAATGATAAACTGAAATTCACAATAAAACGAAATATAAATTTAACACTCACCCCTTTGGCTGGAGATTAATGACAGGCTATCTTTCCTACGATAAGATACTTTTGGTCCCGTAATTATTATGATAAATATTCTGTCTTATATACTCTCAAATAGGAGAGCAGAAATCACGGCAAGATTACCGTGCACCCCATGATTCTTGGTGTTCCCTGACAGGCACATGCAAATCGTTACACGCCGCTTACCTTGGAGAAAACCACTTATTCACCCCAGGCAATGCATGTACGACGAAACCAAGATAATGGTGAGATTAGTTTGTAAATCAAGAAGAAAATAAATTTAATTTTCGCCTAATTCTGTGACAGTCATTGTACATGCCATACCGTCCATTCATCCATTGTCATTGTACATACCATACCGTCCATTCATCCTATAATCTATTGTTTGTGCCGTCTATTCATCTTATAATCAGTCCATTCATTCATTGTCATTGTACACATACCTCATCCATTGTCATTGTACATACCATACCGTCCATTCATCCATTGTCATTGTTGTGTTGTATTGTCTTGCATTGTCCTCGTTGACGCCCACCCCCCAAAACATATCTTCGATGGATTTTTAGTTCGTCGTTGACGAATTAGATATCATATTGGGGAATATGCTTTGTGGCATGACATGGACGTCAAAATAAACAACAACCATGGATGCAATTAGCTCTCTGTCACATTTAGGGTAACCCCGTAGGATAATTTAGAATAAATTATCGGCCAAAAGAAACGGTCATAGGGTCAAATCTCAGCTAGAGAAAAATACTCTGATATATATAACCAACAGAGATAAAAATATTCTCAAAGAAAGAACCCTATGAAAGACACAAAGGTCTAATAAGGGACCCAATGAATGATAAACGCTCATCATTGGTTGTTATTTATTTTTATATTTAGAAATATATAATTTTATATAATATATGAATTCTGAAACTATTGATGAAATCTTATCTGAAATATCGAATCTTAAAAATTAAAAAGCACAATTGTCAGAAAGACTAAACGTTGATCAAATTATATCAGAATATCAGGATATAGAGTTAGCAACGAATAACAATAAATACACCCTTTCGAAAAAATATGCTTTGATAAAGCGAATTCAGAATGCCATTCAACAATCTCTTGTATTTTGTGAAGATATCACGGTGTTCGTCCCGTTATGTATTATCGTGGAGCGAGTAAGAAGAGAATTAGGCCGTGAGTATGAAACCAAGCAGATAGTGAATTCAAAAATCAGAAGTATTGGAGCGCTGATATGTCAGAATCAAAATCCCCCCCCCCCTTCAGTAGACTAAAGATCACTAAAACACTTCACAGCGCCATTGTTAAACAGGTATAAATACCTGTCGACAAGGACGTTTTAGTAGACAAACAATATCAATGACGCGTTTTAGTACCAGGAAGTTGTAGAATTTTTTTTTTGAATAAAATCTCGTAGTATACTAATTGGAAAATTGAATTACTGTTTCAATAATGACCATTGAAGCATTAACCACGAGATCGGCGAGAGTAAGATTTGCAGCTATTAAAAAGTTTATTCCACCTCGTGATCGTGTACGCGAAAAATTACAACAACGACAACATCTTCAGACTGAGTTCGCTGATGAGCAGCTTTTCTCACCAATAACTAAGACAACGAAACAAGTAGTGTCAGCAATCTCTGAACAAGGAAAAAACAAGGAGATACTTTTGTCCCAGTGATAGTAAAGATAGCAAAAGGATCCAAGCAAACAAAAAAATCTTTAAAAACACTTCCTGGTGATATAATGACTGCTTCAAGACAACAGGAACAACAACAGCAACAACTTCAAGAAGAAGTTGAACGATTACGTGATATTGATATTTCCGCCCCGGTTGAACAACAAGAACAACAAGGCGCTGTTGCAAGAGAAGACTATTCTCCCTAAAATATATTTACAGCTGATGCGTTAAATAGAATCAGAGGAATCAAAACAGACTCTGAATTAGTTAAATTTACTAATAATATTTTTTTAAAAAAATAACAGAGATGACTATTTAAAGATGACTATTTAAAAGATGATAAGTCTAGAGATTTTATAAAAGACAACAACACCTGGGCAAATAAGGTGCTTTTAGCTAACCGGGGTAAAACTAAAATAACAAAAGAAATAAGACCTTATTATAATAAATTTCTAGCTATGGTAGGAGGAGTCACACAACCACAACCAGCATATACAGCAGACCCAATCCCTAGTGAAATAAAAATAATGGCAGAAGCTGGTACAACTAAAAGAACACCCCCTGGAGGAATTCTGAGAGAAACTCCGAGAGGAACTCTGGGGGAGGGATATTCTAAATGTGAAAATCAAGGATTTTCCCATAGTGAAATATCAGGGAGTGGTTAAGTTAGTTGTCCTGGTAATATTTTCAGTGATATATCACGATCAGAAGTTCTCATTGGAGGAAAACGAGCAGGAAATAACTCCCCCGAGATAATTAATGAAGCAGCTGATATCTGTATGCGGTTATTTCGCGGTGGTATCATGGACATTGCAACATATCGAGATTTCATTGACGAGTTAGTCGATAGCCTACGGATGTTTCATCACCACGACTAATTGAATTGGAAACACTAGTGTTTTATAAGAATGATCATACACTACAACCATGATAAACCCGTTAATGTCTACGTGGTAAACTCAAGATTGCCAGAATACCGAGCATACTATGGAGATGGTCTCGGTGATACCATTGCAGGATTATTTGCAAGAATGGCTCCAAAAGTAGCACCGCTAGCAAAACAACTATCAATGAAAGCCATTGATGTTATTCGTGATAAGGGCATTAATTTCGTTGTTGATGCTGCCGGGAAGGCATCTTCAGCCGCGAAAGATAAACTAACGGCATTAGTTCGACGGCGAAAGAAATCATCACCGTTACCGTCTACGGCAGTGATGCCTGCAAGTGTTAGTAAAATAATAAATAACGCAGTAGATCACAAAAACTAGCGTCATTGACCCCGTTGTTGAAATCCGAAGGATTTTCCAATGAAACTCAAAGAGTTTCCGATCAGGATAATATAAGTGCAAATATGATAGCGGGATCAATGATAACAGAACAGCGACTACTATCATTTATGGATCAAGGAGGAAAATCATTGCTGAGTTGGCTAACAACAACAACGGATACCATAGATTCTAACATCTATGGTACACTTACATGGCACTTGGCATCACAACATGGTGTTTCAGCTCCGCGTCATATATTTGTTGCGTTACAGAATACTGAGCGATTAAACAATCAAAAACGCAGCCATACGATATTTGATCAGATAGGTGTCAATGAAGTCTCGTTGAGAATAAACGGACAACAGGAACCATCCGAGGATATACTACAAAATGCAAGAGAGTCCCGAATAGAATTCTGGATTTTTTTTTATCAGCGCGTATTTCTTTGGCAGCATATATTTGTTAGTAATAATAACGTATTCTATATCTTGAAAGTCAGGCATAATTTGGTTAGGATTGAAATTGTCAGATATTTAATATCTTGGTTTTTCAATTTGAATTTTCAGCTATAATCTTATTCATATTTTCAGAATTCATATATTATAATACATATTTTTAATACAAAAAATATATATTTTTTCAAAAATGAACCCCGTTCGTAGTAAGTTGTTTGATCATCTTACTCACGCCAAGGAATATTATGCGATGATGGATATATAATTAGAAATTTTATGATTATATAGAATGAACCCCGTTCGTGGTAAGTTGTTTGATCATCTTACTCACGCCAAGTGATATTATGCGATTATATATGATGAACCCCATTTGTTCGCCTTAGGTGCTATTTACATCGAAGGCGTCCAGAGGTTACATATACGACAATACATCTCATAAGGTCTAACCAGGTGTTTTCACATCTAACCAGATCCAGAGTTATCACGAAGCATATTCCCCTAAGAGTGAATCTAACTCGTCAAATAACGGATTAGAATCACAAGAGGGTATGTTTAGTGAATAGACAGCACAAATAATAGATTATATATTATATTATATTATATACAATACAAATCCAAATGGCAGTTGTATAATGAATGGATGGATATATACAATAAATGAATTAGATGGGATATTGGATGGATATATACAATGAATAAATTGGATGGATATATACAATGAATGAATGATAAGGGACAGCACAGGGGACAGTACGATATATAACATTAAATGAATGATGTCAATGAATGATGACACTCCTACATTCAAATTGCAACCACATACACACCCCACAAAACAACCCTGGTGTGAATGAAAAATGCATTCACATCACAGTGTGATGTGGTTGGTATATACGGTTGCAATTTGAATTTCTGAGGTACCCCTCCCCCCAATTAAAACCATCTTTCGGCATCGTTAGCAAAAATGCCCATTACGAGTTTCGAACCCGGGCCGCTAGTATGACACCGATTGAGCTAACGGTTCTTATATACAGTATATGTTTTTGAATATAATATATAGGTAGGCTAATACAATCAAACGGGAACAGGTGTGATGACGTCAATGGATCAACCGAATTTATCAAAACCGAATACTTAAAAGAAAAATACAATTATTAGTAAAACCCTATATTTTATAAATAATTGTATTTTCTGAACTAACGGTCTTATAATATACAGGTAAGCTAAAATACAATCAAACGCGAACAGCTGTGATGACGTCAATGGATCGATCATAAAGCTACATGCATTAAGCTCTTACCTATGGAAACTGATTAGGCTTGACAGATTTTGCCTGGAATGAACTGACTCAATGAACAAATATATCAAAACCAAATACTTGAAAGAAACAAATAATTGTATTTCCTGAACTAACGGTTTTTATAATATACAGGTAAATTAAATATAAAACACGAACAGATGTGATGTATACGTCAAATGCTACAATTGTATTATTTTTAATCTACTGACATTTAAAGCAGAGCCGAACGCTGTATATTTGATTTGTTTTCAGATACACTAACTGTTTCACAGGTGTAGTAAATCAATAATTAACAGGTGTTACGCGTGTCAGTAACTAAAGGCAGCCGATCAATACTAGCTCGGGCTAAATGTGCAATGAATAGCGTGGAATGTATAATGGAATCATAGTTAGTTTTGAATTTATATATTATATTTATTACAGACAATATTGAAGTAGAACCAAATACTTAAAGAATACACTTGTTTGTAAACTTCATATTTTATTAGTTTTTCTTAACAAAACAGATAATTGATTATCCTACTGAATTACAATCTAAGGGATATAACTATTTTATGGGCCGTAAACACACCTAAACGAGTTATCACCCTTAATACTATATAGAATAATGCAAAAACATAATTAGGCATACGAAAACTGAATCCTTTCTCCAGTCTTTTTTGAAATTGCCGTCTTGGTTATATTCTCTGCTACTCTTCGTACTGAGGATTCACAAATATCAAAATATCTACCAGCGCTATTCATATACTTAAATATAATTTCCTCGCTAGTTACTGTATTAAAAGATTGTACAGGTCTCTTCCCAATTGATTTATAAGTACCAGTTCCTCCTCGCTTGGTATTCTCACTCTGTGTAGCAACTTCTAGATTATCCAATTTGTTATTATAAGGATTGGAATCAATGTGATTGATAACAAAACCATCCTCGATCAATCCATTAAACACCTCGAAGACGAATCTGTGATTGAGATATTTCTTCTTCCCAGCACCAAATATCAAATATCCCTGATTATTCACAACACCGACCGATTTCTTCAGCCTACGGTTTCTGACAATACCATCACGGGGCGCCTCATAGTTTGAGATTACAGGGTGTGTTCTGAATTCTTGGTTCATTTATATACTATTATTGTTTGTCTAATTCATTGTTTGGTCGAATTTTTACATTTGGAAATCTTCCGATGTAGTCTTGAGGAGTACTTATTATTTTGACACTGTGAGAGTCAGAGTCATTGATGGAGTTTTTGTTTTTCTTATCATAATAACGCTTCAACTCTCTGTATCTCTTACCACCACAACTCAGACACAACTGCGATTTTCCTCTAACCCCTACCCCACATTGTAAACAGGGTAGCGGGCCAAGGCTTCCACGCCGAACGCTTTGCATATGATACCCACAAAACTCCTTTCTGCATGATTTGTTACACAAGGTTACTGATCCAATCATAAGCCATTTGCAATGATTCATTATATAACAAATTCTCTATTTAAATACTTGTCTTAATTATAGCATGGAGGAGTTCGAGAGATTATCGAAAATTACACCCTCGAAAAATGCTAGATTTAATCTCGATAGAGTATCTGATAAACCAAAGAGTCTAATAGGTGATAGAACTATGAAAAGTAGAATCCGTGATTGTTTTAATGAATTCAAGCGCGATGAAGCATCTCACTGTTGGTCAACATTTTGAATTGATGGTCGTGTTGATGCTACCATGAATGACGAAAGAGCAGCTAAGATAATTTCACATCTTACGCGGAAAAGGTATTTTTTTAGAATAAAATTCATTATCCGTTCAGACACTGGAGATTGGATTATCAGGGATAAATTTGAACCAATCTTGAAGGATAAAAAAAAACTATCACTGTGAATCAAGATTCCAAACCAGGAATTTTGACTGGAATTGACAAACCATACTACAAGAGATCTTATCCTGTAACAGCAGTTGTGTACGGGATATATCCGTTAAATGATAAACCTAGTATTGAAAAACTAGCACAAATGAAATATTCTTCGTCGTTGAATTGTGTGGCAGAACGAATACTAGAACACCTCACAAATGCGCTCCGTGGAAATAAATTGACTGATCTAAGACGCAAAAAAATAACTGAGTGGGGACAAACAGTAAAGGAGCACGGGACGACAATTCAAAATGTGGCAGCGTTAGAACGAATACTAAAACTCCCAATATCGGTAATGACGATAACAGGCGAGATATTATACGAACCGAAATATAAATCGAGAGGAACTCCAGTCAAAATTATTGATCATAATAAACACGCATGGACATCTGCAGTAACAATATTTCCGCGGGATAGAACTATAAAATATATACCCCCGGAATTTTCCGGGGAGTTCTCGGGTGAAGAGAAACTATTCGATGCTATTCACCAGTTGAGTAAAAAGGATCCGGTGTCAGTGTGGTTACTTCACAGTGCTGAAAACCCTGAGGGTGGATTCGATCTGTTTGTAAGACCAAATGGAGAATTATACCGCACTGAAGCCCTCCATGACAAGATGAAAAAACTAGCTGGTAATTTCTCGAAGAATTTCGACGACGAACAATTACTAACAAACTGTTTTACAATTCCGTCGGTTGCAGCTCATTTTGCGAGAAAGAAAAACTCATGGAAACCAACGCGAAGTGAGTTTCTATAAGATGTCAGATCAAGCTGCATCGAATACAACCACGGCGGATTATGGAATACAAAATACACCGCTGAAACCATTATTTCCGTTGATATGGTTGCGTGTTATGCGGCGGGTTTTCTCGGGTACGGCGAATGCGCTGAGTACTTTAAACGATTTGGACATCCTACACACAAGATGACCCGTGTTGCGATTAATGGACCACTGCCTGATTTTAATTTAACCGGATTCGCTCGTGTGGTATCATTTGAATTGGCTACAGGACTTCATCCGTGTTGTTACGTTTGGATTGGTAGACATATGTCTGAAAAACACTGGATGCCAATAGTGCTATTGAGATATATGATTGATTGTGGTATGCTGATATCGTTGATTGTCAGTGAAGCGATTATATCATATCACGCGCAGACTGAGGTTTGGTTACCACAACCCGATCTAGATAGTATAATCAGCGAACAACGAAAACAATTTCCCGATCTTGACGAAGAATATATCGTGAAATGGTCCAAACAGTTATTTGAAATCAGAAACAAAGAAGCAAAGGATCTCGGTAGAAGAATAATTGGTAAATTTACTCAAGGTGGCAAATACGACAATAAACGATATTCTTCACGGTTGATTATAGATAACGTCGAATACGATTTTATAATCGCGGATATAACGAGTAAAGGTATATACGTAGATCGTAAAGACGCTTTCTTGTCCGATGGAACAAAATTTGGTACAATTGTTACTTACGCAGACGGAGAAAATCTTCAATATACACACTTGAGAGCGTCTATGCTAGCTTACGCTTCCATCAATCTATTTTCGATGATAAATAGATTTCCTGACACCGCAGTTAGAGTCGCCACTGATTCATTTTACATAAACGTGAAACATCGAGAAGCAGTGGCTGAATTAACTAATTATGACGAGAGTTGCGGGTCATGGAGAATTAAGCGGGAAATGATGCATGACTATTCCAAATCAGCAGATGTTACGATTGAAGATAAATATTTAAAAAGCAATCAGTGTTCAGAACTATCTAATGCACCGCAGATATCTGATCTAATATGTAGATATAAAACAGTTTATTTAAACGGCTGTGGTGGATCAGGAAAGACGACTCGTGCGATTAAATTATTTCGTGGTAAATCAAACAAGATTGTACTAACACCAACACACAGACTCGCCAGAGAGATGAAACAACGAGGGGTAAATGCTTGTACTTATCATAGTTTTTTTCGATGGAAAGGTGATGAATGGACTCCTGAACGAATGGGTGAGAAATATGTCCCCGGCGTCGTAATTTGGGATGAGATATGCACGGTGTTATTAGATGTATTACAAAAATTTATTGATTGGCTGCTACTAGCGAACACAAAAGTCGTCATGTGTGGCGATCACGGCCAGCCACCGCCATTTGTCGGTTTATCGCCACATGATTGGTTGAAGAATCATGTAGACTATTGCGAAGAAATTAATACCGATCATAGAGCACTTGATGATCAATTACGCGAGTTCAAAGCGCTAATTAGATTACAACCTGATAAAATTCAATGCGAAATTGCGCGTGAAATAATTTTGGAAACGCCGCTAAAAGATTTCTGGGAGGCGTGGAGACCAAATGATTTGATAATCGCAAGTAGAAAAATAGACAGAGATACACTTCAAATGAAGTTATTTGAAACGCATAAAGAAAAATTTGCAACACTTCCAGTACCGTTGTGTTATAGGCCTTCGGATACACGAAAGCAAAATATCGAAGTTGATATTCCAGGACAGCGTGAAAAGCAGAATTTAGTGTTAAATGATATTGTGTTGGTTGATATCAGCGTCGTTGAAAATGCATTAGTCGCTAATAATTCCCTAATAAAAACCTAATAATAGGTCACGCAGCGACAATACATTCTTCACAGGGATTGACTATATCAAATACAATTGTTTGGATGGTGGACAATCGCATCGAATGGTCGAATTTAGTTTATCTCGCAGTATCCATAGTACGAAGAATAAATCAACTTCGAAGAGTTGTCCTTGATGACTTCGTCATTGACGACGATGTTAATAACGCTATTGTCAACGATGACTCTGTCAAGAATATAATCAGGAAAAACTATCCGGTTATTAACAGCAGGTTAAAAAAAATAATAGAGAATTTGACGTTGATGCCGAATTAATTATGACGTTGAAACAACAACAGAATAATCACTGCGCTAGTTGCAATTGTGTAATGAGTTGGTATTGGTCGGATAAGCAATCTCGACAATTTACCGTAGATAGAAAAAATAACAGTATTGGTCATACAAGAGATAATGTGATGCTGACTTGTCTTGAGTGCAACAGGCACCGGGGTGCCAGCACCCTGGGTGCTAGTTAAGACCACGCGGCGGTAATTGAGTAGCCTCGGGTATCACTTGCAGTTGTTGTCGAGTAAATCCTCGCTGAGGAGCAGTTGAATCCAGTCTATAGATTGCTGGTCTACCCGTAGATCGTGTTATGCCGCATATATTATGCGTGGTGACACTCCAAATAGGATCAGTAGCCCTTTTTCTGCCACCTTCGATCCCTCCTGGTTCGTTTAAATACCTAACAGTGACATTACCGAGTATTGGTTGTTTTGAAAAATCTTTTCGCGGTTGTACTGGTATAGACTTCTTTTTAATCGCATCGATAGGTTTCATGTTGATTGTTCTAGTAATCTCATTATTCAGCGCGGTAATCACAGCTGGTAATCACTTGACCCATTCACGGGATCGTTTATCCTGAATAAATTCCTTCGCGTATTGATATCCGAATAACCGCTCAGCAATCGTCCGATTAAATCGTTCAACAATTGCCTGATCGCGATGTAACGCAGTATGTCCTCGTCTGATGGTGACATTATGATTCTTCATCGCTGATAGAACCGCACCCTGAAATTCCTTGCCAGGATCAACTTGTAATAGATTTGGCCAGCGCAGAGGACCCTTTCGATAAATCCTTTCAAATGCATCGGCGACTTCAGTTGCTGATTTTGTCTTTAGCGGCTCTGCTTTTTTGTATCGACTCGCAACATCAACTACGGTTAGCGCGTATTTGTAACCGCGTTCATGTGGCAGAAATAATATATCAGCTTGATGAACTTCATTAGGAACGGTCGCATCAAAATGCGAGTAGTTAATTCGTTTAGGCGGTGGTAGATAAATTTGCCATATAGCCTGTTTGGATAACTAATTAGCCGCGGTGGGTATTTTTTCACCTTAGCGGCGCTAGCGAGTTTATTGATTGCTGCCTTGCCTATCCAGTATCCGCTCGGAGAATAATAAATAGATTCCATGTTGTTATTAATTACCAGCACCTAACATCAATTTACCTTTCATAGCCGATTTTACTAACCATTAAGCCAACTTTTCTTTGAAGGATTTATCAGAGATAGAATTCAACGCATGAATTAATTTCACATCTGCGAGATGTCTATGTTGTAGATTACTGCTTTTATAAGCAACATCATGAGCATGACACGCCTTATCAATAGCGTTTATTGGTTCTTCACCGGGTTTGGGTTGGTTATGATCATCGAGTCTGATATCGAGTCTAGTCCCGGGTCCGCAATAACTATATCCTGGAAGGTGTTTTTCTCCTGGATACTTTGCTCATGGTGTTCCAGGGAGTTTTACTAGCTTGGCTGCAATATCTCCTCCTCGTTTTTTTAAAAATCCTTGGAAACAAATCTAAATTTTTTTGTACTACATTGTACACACTTACCAGAAAGTGCTGATCGGTTATTTTTAGTTTTAATCGTCAAGTCATCTGTACCAGTACGCGCCTTACACTTCACACAATATAGATCCATAATTTATATTATAATAACATGAATGCAATTGATTATTCAGCTACCCGACGACGGGAACCTATTAAACACCATGCGATGTTGCCCAATTCAATTAGAATGATTATAATCGGACCATCTGGAAGCGGCAAGACACAACTGCTACTTAATTTAATAACGAGATGGATGAAATGGAATAAGTTGTATTTAGTCGCCCCGAGTGTAGATGATCAACGATGTTACAATGTATTAAAAGATTTTAACGACAGCGCGGTAGAAGAATCCGGCGAGGGTATTATTGAGTTTATAACCGATATCGAAGAAGCACCGAACATTGATTCCATTGATGGAGATATTAACAATTTAGTCGTATATGATGATATCATGTTAGACAATCAAAAGAATCCCGCTAGGATATTTTCCAGAGGCAGGCCTAAAAACACTGATGTGATATATGTCACTCAACGATACACTCAAATTCCGAAGGTGATCAGAGATAACTGCAATATTCTTGCCGTATTTAACGGAATTGGCACACATACTCTTAGAAATATTTGGCAGACTTGGTGCTGCGGTGATATGGATCATTATCGATTTAGAAATTTCTTCAGTCACGCTCAGTCAATCCCACACGGATTTGTGACGATAAATTTATCAGCCCCTCGGACGCGATATCGTATCGGACTTAATAATATATTCCGTTTAAATTATAGTGATTTTCATCGTAAAAGAATTGTTAACCCGGAGCAGCAGAGGGGGTGGACTCCAACGACAATGGCGTCTTTTTTTTTGCCAATGGACCCCTACGAGGTTACCAAATCGACCTTTTCTATTAAATATTTACTAGGAAGCCTCACTTTGTCAAATAGACCCTTCTAGTAAGTATTAACGAGAAGGAAGCCTCATTGACGCCTACAACGTTGGTCTGTCCACCCCCTCTGCTGCTTGTTAGCTATGTTTAGAGATAAACGCGTCGAAAAATTTAATTCATGCAGATTTGATACAACAACTGTTTTTTCATGTCTTCTTGTTAACTATATACGGCATTTCGGTATCGTGTCATTTTCAATCAGCGCATGTGCTTGTAACTCCCTATAACACAACACCAAAATTTTTTTTTTAAAAAATAAATAAATTTTCGTCGAGTATATATTCACCCTGCTGCAAACGTTATCATATTGGAAAGTTGTTTCATTTTCTTTTTGTCAAGCGTAATCTAAGAGTTCGTCCCAATTTAAATACTTTTAGAACATCAAACTATATGTGAATTTATATTTTTAAAATTAAACGCTAAGATATCGGAATCATTTACCATTACAGGACTGCTTGCCTGCATTGGATTCATACAAACCTGAACAAAGTCATTTAAGATTATCTCACTTATTAATCTTTCTTACAGGCAGTAGTATTTTCTCATATCTCATACTGTGTCCAGTTTAAAACAAAAGTAATGCAAAGGACTGTGCAATAATCTATCTATACATTTAAAGGCATACAACCTAAGTTTTTCGATTTTTTTGTTCTTGCAAATGCATGATAATATGAAAAATATAGTACAAAAAAAAGAGTAATTACATGTCATTTAGTTTCATAAAATGCACAATTGTAAGTTTAATCAATGAAAATATAACGATTTTCTGTACGGATTGCTAATTAATTATGCAGAAACGGAATTTACCGATATTCACCGAAGTAGCAGTATCACGTGACGCGAATCAACAAATATGGAAGTCGAGGTACGTATGTGTTACTCTTTTGATGTAATTATTGTCTTGTTCTTCGTATTTCTTCGTCTATCCTTCTCCTTAGTTCTTTATAGTCACGCACAATATATGTATATTGCTTAAACATTTCTCATTATATATAATAAATTACAAGAAGTAGGCAAAAAAGTCAATGTGATGGAGGATCATGACAATAGGGGGTTCCATTAAGGGACAATTATTGAAATTACCATTCCGTATAACTTGTCGTGTTTGTGAGATTGTGTTACGTTGCAAGATAAACGAACTAAAAATATGATAATTTGTATCATTGTAATCAGAACCACTATTAAAAGATCTCGCCAAAGTCGTCTCTTTGGCTCAGAATAAAGTTAATCGTTTTGCATCACCATCTCAGGCTCACGCACAGGAGTTTGACGTTTTATCAATAAAGTACGGCGAAATGTCTGACAACATGAATTACCCTTATCATATATATATTATTGATAAGGGTAATTCATGTTGTCAGACATTTCGCCGTACTTTATTGATAAAACGTCAGACTCCTGTGGACTCACGTATCAATAGTCCTACATGTAAGACATATCACATGTAGATTTTGTTTAGGTGCTATACTAACGTTTCAGATACTAGATGTGATTTTCACATTTGTTTTTACGCTTAACTAGTAAAAATAATAATAATAGTGTTGTGGTCAAGCTCCATTCTAAATAAATATTCATTTCATGGCTATGTAAGTAAGAAACATATGGTACAATGTTATGTGATAAAAGTATTAACTTCCACAAAGTGCAGTTAAAAAGAAAAAATACCAACACACACACACACATTACAACTGAAAAACTTCTGATTTTTCTGCCTTTTATCACATATGATATAATGATAGGTTTCAGATAACACTGCAAGTGAATCAGTATCACGGACGTCTTCACTTCATGACAGCACTGACAGCAGAGACCGTCAAATAAGAGATGTTAGAAGACGACGAGGTATTAGAAGAAGGGAATCTATTAAACTTGGAACAGGAAGGGAGTCTATTCGAAGGGGTACAAGAAGAGAGTCAAGTAGAACGGGTACAGGAAGGGAGTCAGGTAGTAGGGGTAGAGGAAGAGTTACAAGGCAAAGGAGAGGAAGAGGAAATCAAGGACCATCACTTAGCAGGACAAAAGTGGCTCTTACAGCTGAAGCTAGAGATCACCAGTTGAAGGTAAACATGATTTTTGTTACCCATTAAAGTTAGCTTTTGTATTAAGACTTATCAATTCATGATGTATTCTTTGTCAGTTTATTTTCTTTATTATGTTGAATTAATTTCTTACAGGAATGAATAGCCAGTTTGACAAAGGCAGAAAAAGATGACATTTTGGCTCGAATATGCCAAAAACACCCTAACCTGGTCTTTGAACTAATAGACGGCTCATCAATGGAGCAACAAGGATATCATCCAATACCAGGAGGTGAATCACCAAGTTGGTGCTCATGAAATGCCAACTGATGAGGAAAAGCAGTGCTGCAAACAAACAGAGGCAAACTGCTTTTCAAGGCTTCCTGTAAGTAATTTTTGGGTAAATTGTATCTTTCTAGTTCAACTTTCTGTAAGTCTCATGACTGTTATCAGCCCAAATTGCTCATCCAGAGTTAATATTTTTGTTACTTATTATTTAGTATTTGTGAATTAAGCAGCTTGTTGAAACACTTGTATATATATAGCTTTTAGTTCTTTGGAATACTTAATATTAACATATTTTAATGTTACAAACATCTTACCATTTTACTTTGGGCTGTTTGTTTTTTTGTGTCGCTGGTCGATATAAAACCTTTAGTATTTTAAACATGTGTAAGTACAACCTATTGTATGGCGCTAAATAGCCCAAGTGTGCTGGTGAGCCATTAAAAAACAAACAAACAAACAAACATCTTTGGAATACTTTTTACTGACAATTTTTTTAAATTTCTGCAGGACTTCGATTTGGTTGTATTAGATGAAGTCGTGCTCCTTGTTGCACAGAGGTATAGACAAGATGTCCTGGCAACAGAAGAAGATGACGATTACAACCGGGGGAAAAGGCATACTGCTTATAGGCAGTTTATTTTATGGACTTTTGGATACCTTGGTGCAGGCAACAGACGTGTTATTCCAAGCTGTTGTGTATGGCGTATTAGGGATAAATACCCAGATAGTTTTGGCCAGTACCGTGGCTTTATTCAGGGAAGACTTGGGTAATCATTCCAATGATATGTGAATAATATAATCTGTGTTGATTTTAAGTTGTATAAAGTATTTATTTTGTATTATGCAATTTTTATTTGCTTGAACAAGTTTTGTTAAACATTTTTTATAGCTACCTACCCACTAAAAAATGAGTACATGTATTGCTATGTTTTAAAAGCAACTGTGAGCAGACTATTTATTGGTATAATACTACTGGTATTATTCAGAAAATTTATTAAAAATATAGAAAGTTGACTAGCAAAGTCTGGGGATGAAAAAGATGTAATAAGGAACAAAAGTACATGGGTGAACACGATTTTAATCGTGCATATACACATTAAGTCCAATGATAAATGACATTCATATTGAGTTCAGAAAGCAAAACTTATTCAGTGTATCATGAATACAGATTGGTTTGTAAATATCAACAGAACTACAAATACTAGGATACTATTCCATCCAGATACTGCTCATTAGTTTCAAATCAAACAAAATGGCTCTGGAAACTTTAATAAAGTTTTTAAGATTAAAATACTAGCAAAAGTAACCTTGAATGCTATATCACATATGTGCATTATCAGCCATCTGATTACTAAATCAAATATACTTAACAATTAAAGCATCAAATTTTCATTTTTTTCAAATGTGATCATTCACCACATAAGTAAGAATACCATTTATATGAAATCCCAGATGAATGTACACAACTGCATACACTCTGTTAAACTGTTATATATTATGAAATTTACTAAACGTATAGAAGTACAAATGTGCATGTACAGACATAACTTTAATTAAAGAGTATAGCCAGGCATTAAACACTGAACAATATCATCTGAGAATAAGTATAGCATACACAGAAATCTCTTTCTCTCTCTACATTATAACTACAATATTACTGCTATATTAAATATTTAACAGCAGTTTGTTTTAAATATAAAGATGGACCTATTAGCTGAAGTCATTCATTATCAATGTATCCAGAAGTGACTTGTCCATCAATCTCCATGTTTACATCAATGGAGTTATTTTACCACAGTTTATGATAAGATCATTGTTCCACAAAAATGACTTTTATATGATAAACTAGTGTACCATTACTATAAAAGATTGTTTACAGACATCCCAGTCCAAACTACTAGCAAGTTCTATAGAAATTACATTTATGTTTTATTATCCTGCATTTGGTTTCTATGATTTTGACTTGAGTGATTACAATTTACTCAATGCCAAACCTTAGTACATTGACAAATCAAAATACTACACAGAAACAAATATTGAAATTAAGCCCAACCCCCACTCCCATGTGTGTTTCCTACTGCATTTCTCTGAAAATTAGGGTAGCTATATATATAAAGTACAGGGCAAAACTGGCTCAGAGATATATATATATATATATATATATATATATATATATATATATATATATATATATATAAAATTCAGGAATGCAGGAGTCATGCTACCAGGTGAAGACGACTTCATCCTGATTTTTGACACGTAAAATGACTGCTTGTAGTTTAAACCTTCCTTGATGTAGCCATTAAGTTCTGGAAGTGTTGTAACACAATGCAAAATTATTTATGCAGTGTTGATACCAATTAGCCTACACAGACAAACACACTCTTGCACATTCACAGGCATGATTTAACTGCCAACTGACCATTAACCCAGTTTGCAGCAATATATCACTGCTCAATTTCATGTAATTGGGCCTACGGTACTCTGATGAAAATATACCAAAATCTGTTTTAAAATTGTAACATCAGTGTGTAATTTGGATTTTTAACATTCCTTTAAAAAAAACGTTCAGTCATATCGCTATGATGTTTGCAGTGTGGCAGTTAATAGTGATGTTTAGCACTGAGGCATCATGTTGCATGACATCCCACCCAGTTACCTTATCCTGACAGCAGGATGACCAGTCCTAATACTAACCTCTTAATGCTGCGCACCAAGTGAGGCAGCTGTTAGTACCATTTTTATGTCTTTGGTATGACTCAGTCAGGGATTAAGGCCTCCACTACCTCTTGCATCCGAAGCGGATGCTCTTATCACTGTCACTCGAGCGGTCAACACCAGTATGTAAAAAATAATTTGTTGATAAATAATAACTAGTGAAGAGCAGTTTCTAATGTATTTCTTTTCAAAAAAAGGGAGAATTTTTATTTTCTTTATAAAATCAGTTTGAAACCGTACATGAATCTGTAATGGCAGACATACCATTTATTAGATTGTATTCTTAAAAATTTGGGTATTTTATTATGCAATAATACCGACTTGCAATTACATGATTTTGATCTTGTTACTTCTATAAGAATAAATGAATTACAATGTATAGTTTCTGCTGTGCTTTGTTTTTAAATCATATGGCCAAAATACACTGCATTTACCTCAATCCAAACATACATATAAGACAAGTATAAATACAATGGGTATGAAAAGTTAGAAGAGGTCTTACACCTTTTTGTTAAAATGCATTTCTAAGAAAGTATCATTTTTATGTCTTCAAAAGCTTTAAGAACATAACCAACAATGGTCAGAAAATAAATTGCTAATTAGAAGTCAAACAGATGCTGGACTTTGGCTCATGGTAGGCACTACAAGAAATACTTAGTCAAAGTCTATATGGGTCTATGGTTGGGATCATGTTTTAATAAATAATCACTAGAATAGTCTCTCCATAACAATTTGATATCAATAGGTGTTACACGACTAAAAGGCCTAAATCATTTAAACTTGAAACGAGAAAATTTTTGTTTTGTAACAATCTCTTCTGTATGCGGTGGTGGTATTGGAGCAATTACAGCTGATATCCTTCTAGGATCATTCTTTTCCAAAACAACTGGCTGATTCATGCCAACTCTATCATTTAACCTCATTTTCAATATTTTCATAATTATTTCTGGAATATGCAGGTACTGTTTATCAGCTTTCTTTGGGTTTGCAGACCATCTCCCACTTTTTTTGTTGAATGACCTTTGGTATCTGACAAGAAAATGCAAACATTTCACTGACAATGTCATTTCATATTATTTAAATTTGCAAAAGGTTAAATATATATTGCATACAAATATATGTTACAAATCATTTTGCTCCTGATGAAAATATGAATATAGCAAACCTGTATCTTGCCAAGATATCATAAAAATATTAAGATTATTTACAGAATTTTATAATTACATTAGACTAATTCTAACCAAAATTGTTTTTTTGAAATTAAGTTATAAAAAGTTTCTTCTGTAAAAGATTATCACACATAAATGCCTATAAACTTTTTGGTAAAGCATTCATATTTTAACAAAAAATGAATTATTATTATTAAAAAACAGAAGAATAAAGTTTATTACCTTGTTGTTCCATCTCTGTTAACAATCACATCTCTGTCAACATGGTTGTTATGATCAAGAGCTGCCAACAAATTCCTAGCTCTGAAAGCTGGTGGCTTATATGAATGCCTTTTGGAAGCATACAATAAAATCAAATTCTGGAAATTCTCCAGTTCTGCTGTACTTCTGAAACAAAGTATGATAACTAAATAAATCAATTGATTCAGATGCAGAAAACTATTTTAAATTTATAAATCCCCATAAATAAATATGTTTTGATGAAAATTCAAATGTACAATAGTATTATATAGACAGAAAAATATAGACTCATTCCACCACTACAATTGTTTTACCTTTTCACCTGAAATGGGGGTAGGGTAACACATTTGGGGGCTTATTTTGAATATATTGAAATACATCTGGTTCCAAGAGTTGTTTGCTTAGATATATGCCTCGGTGTGCTAGAAACATCGTTTGGCACCTGCATGAGGGTAAAAGATTTTTTCTGACCCATCATTTTCCTTTCCTGGCCACTTTTTACTACCAATCCCCAATTTATCCTACTTTTGCAAAGCTTCGCCTGTCTGTGTATAGCTCATACCAGTCTGAATTAGATTGCAAGCAAAAAAGTAAAAAATCCAGACACAAAATCTGATTCCAACAATGGGCAAATTGTGGGTGTAAAATAAATCGGGTTTAATGCAAGTAGCCTTATCATGCCTTCAGGCGGGATTGGGGTTGAATGAGTCAAGATAAAAAAAATGCAGCACATAAGTTTAGAAACTAATATATTTTAGTAATGATTGTTGCAGCTAAAATAGCAGCAGTAAAACATCAAAACACTGTTTCACACTTACCGAAAGTTAAGGTAGTACGGAATCCGATTCAAGAGCCTTTTATCCAGAACAATTCGGCGCAGTGCAACATGAGGTGGACTGTCCTTTTTGAGCCATTCTTTACTTCTTTCACTGGGAAGAGGTCCATGATTACATTCATTTGTTCCACTTGGACCATGTGGTAATAACCATTCATGTTCGTTTACAACATGGTGCAAAATACCCCTCCATACACCCTATAAATATGAGACAATATATATAATGTATTTTAAGCTTTAAATGTTGTACACAAAAAAGAAAAAAGAATGGAAACATTTTACTGAAAAAAATCATCCTTACATCATTATAATGCAGCAAGAGTGTTGTATATGTACTTACAGTAAAATCCTCCCTGGTGTCAGAAATTTGAGCACAGTGCCAAAAATGATTAACAACATCTTTGGTCCACTCCAACAGTTTTCGATTTTGTTTCTCTTGACCAGCCTACAAATCAAAGCACAAATTATTAGTTCTCATTCAAACATTTGATCTTTGATACATATGAAACTTCACTTTTATGTTAAATATTAGATTACTTTTGTGCAAGTTCTATATCTGCTGGTAATTACTACAATTTTTCAAATTTCATATTAAAATTGTCTTGTGACTTACTTTAATTATTTTCTTGCCTAAATTCTTTGCTCCATGCCATACATCATGTGAATGCTTGATTTCTGGAAAGTCTTTTTCTGAGGATTAAAAGAAAGACATCAGTGGCATACACTTGTAAGTACCAAAAAATATCACTAGAATAATCTGTCATAATTTAAATACACTTATCATTAGAAAAAAAAAGTTTCTGATTTTATCTTCAATGCTTCAGAACTAACCAAACATCACAAATAAATGATCACAAAATTAAATAAGTTAGTGTAAGGGCCATCAATTTAGTACATAGGTGGGAGATGGTAACACAAATACATACATTAACGTACGGGGGTGGGCTACTGATAATGTACATACACAATGGAAATGATGAGGGGTGAAACTTCAATAATAATTTGTATAATATGTAACCAGTTCCACTCGGTTCAGTCAGCATTTGAACTTTTGCAGACACTAGACAAACTTTTTAATGTTACTCAGCTTATTTCTTAGATGCAGCCAGATATTCAAAGTTAGTGGAATATCTGTTTTATTAAACACATTATTATTAATCCGTTTTTACTTGGATTAAATATAGGCCGTTCTATAGAATTCGGGGTATGCGTCAAACGTACATATGCAGGAGGGTGGGTGGGTAAGAAAAATATGCACGTTTACAGGGGGAAGGGTCAAGATTTGCTGAATTTTTGCGTATGTACTAAATGGATGGCCCAATACCATATTTACCAATACAATATATATCCTGTTATGAGTAATATGGTATATATATATATATATATATATACATATATATATATATATATATATATATATATATATATATATATATATATATGTATATATATATATATATATATAACTTAATGTGATTTGTTTTAATGTGATTAGGTTCCAAATGTAAACCTCACACCATTGATCACTGTTAGTGTATGCATGCAGCACAAACCAACATTGATCTGATTGGCAAAGGACATTAGAGTTTCAGTTCATTATCACTCCAATATCATATACATAATGAAAGAGGAATACACATTATTTTCATGAAATGGCATTAGATTGAATTTCGAAATTAGTTATTACTCAGGATTATGTATATTTCTAGTCAACATTCAGTGCATGTTTACATCACGTTTTTTATATTAAAAAAGTTATCATAATTTATATTTCTTGTTTATTAAGAAAAATCCGAGTAATTAGCAAAAGCCAACTTACTCATCAGAGCAGTTATCTGTAAATGTGAATCTGTGACGACTTCTACAATTTTTATTTTCTTTTCCTTTAGGAAATTCAGCTTTTACAAAGCATGCCTTTTCTAAGTGTGTGCTTTTTCTGTCTGTCACTCTTTTGTCCATTGTTATGATGCACACAAATTTCTTGCTGGAATTTTCCATGAATGTGTATGTGCAATACTGGGCTGAATGTCCAGGGCTGTCCATTCTACCATCCCCTAAAAAGCAGTAGGTATTGGCTCGAAATTTCATATAAGCATTTTAAATCATTAATAATAATAGAGATCTTATAATAACAACTGCCACATTTTTTTAGTAACTTATTACATGATCAGAGCTGTGATGTAGCATGAAATTAATGACTAAATGCTGAAATCCAGCATTGTGTGCCTAATTTTCAAAATATGTTTAAAAGCTGACTGACAACTTTCAAGTCAACATGTTAAGATCTGATAAGATAAAAAATATTTTGTATAATGTATAAAGGTAAGCACATTGATCACTTGGATTTATCTTCGTTCATCTTCCAAGAATAATACTGGTTACAATCTATATCAAAACCAAGTACTGAGCATGATGAAAAAACAACAGCAATTGCTAAGTTTTCTTATTAATGTTAGTGGTGTTTTCATGATATTTGGAATTTAAAAGGACATGTATATTTTAGATATACATTTAGGCTTCAGATAACTTTGAAAATTATATATATATATATTACCCTGTAACTAGAATTTGACTTACCAAGAATTACAACTTCCTTTCCCTGTAATGATTGCAAAACGTGTTCCTGATGGTCAATCCAGTATTGGTCAATGGATGGAATTAAATACGTCCTTTGAATTTTATGAAAGGTTGTAGAACTTAAAATGGGTAGATTCAGAAATTTTGAAAACATGACCATCTTCTGAAAGCTACTCCCAGACAATAGTATGGTAGATGCCAAAAGTAAATCACCACCATGTAGTTGCCGATTCAGCAGAGGCTGTGAACACCATTTCTTGGCACAATGTCCATTTTCACAAACCTACAGATAAATATAAAATCTGATTTATTATACATACCATAAAGAGTTCTGCTTTATATTTAGAGTTACAATTTTGTTTAATAAATAGGGATTTCTACATATATATTTGTATATTCCGCCATTTACTTAATATGAACCAACTGACATTTACAGCTTACATATATGTATGACCACCAGTATAGTATGCATAAACAAGTCAAACAATTCAGTAACACTAGTTTATATCTAGACTGATATGGTGACAACATGTCGAGCAACATAACTTGAACAACATCTTAGTTTGCAAAACTCTGATACCTTAAAGAGCATGTCTAACAGTTTTTCTGGTAATGGAGTAAATGTATCTTTGTTAATGCAAAAGAAATATTTATAAATCTTATGATAATTGCTATATAAATAATGCTTAAAAATTCATATTACAATGGAATATAACTTATCTGCAATCTTACCCATTTTAAATATAATGCTTAAGAATTCGTATTACACTGAAATGTAATTTAGCTGCAATCTTACCCATGTTAAATATAATGCTGATCCAACAACTTGTCTGCATACTGATATTTCTGTCCCACATCCCTTGGATCTGCAAGTAAGCGGGACATTTGTTTTTGCAAGAGTCAGAAGTGCACTGTAATAAACTAAAAATGGACTGTCACCAACAAAGTTAAAGGTATCGTTAACAGTACGGATACGCCAAATATCAGGTTCTTCTATTTCTGGTTGATCACTACCATCATCCTCATCATTTGTGTCATCTTCTTCTTTAGCGTCTTCCAAACAAATGTAACTGTCTGGTCTTAAAAGATAAAAAGAATAATATTTATGAAATGTAATAAAATGCTTTAAGAAGAGAAGGTTATATCTTATAAAAATTTAGAATACAAATCAATATTTGTTGGTTTTCACATACATCAGATTTTGATGAAAAACATCCAATGATATTAACGGGCAGTATGATAGTAGCTTCATTATCTTTTCACTATCTATTACACAGTTACATACATGCTAACTTTCTAATCACATAGAAATTCTATATTGAAAAGATATAATTTTCATTACCTTAATGAAAGATTTAAACTTGGCTCATAGTCTTCATCTGACATATGGTCATCAGCTTCAAAGTTACTCTCAGAAACTTCCATTGAAAGACTAGAAGAAAGAAAAACAATAGCGCAAGTTCATGCTACAAATGTTAATTACCCTCTCTCTCATACCAAGCATTCTAATTTTGGCAGGACATTTTCATAACTTTTTGTGTTTGTGGGGAAAGCATATCAGATATGGGAAAGTAAAGTGGTTACTTTCAAAAGAAAAAATATGATACAAAAGTCAGAAAAATATAATTTTTAGTCTGTCAGTTTTGAGCTCTGTTGAACAGTTAAGTGAAAACAAAATTCTTAAGAGGCCATCCATTTAGTATGTACGCAAAAATCTGGCAAAACATGACCCTCCCTCCCAGTACACATGCATACTTTTTTTTTTATTACACACGCCCCATCTGCGTACATGCGTTTGCTGCAACCATCCCCATTCTATAGAACAGCCTATATTTAGTCCACACAGAAAAGATCAAGGATTAATAAAATTATGTGTTTAATAAAACAGATAGTCCACCAATGTTGAATGTCTGGCTGCATCAAAGAAATAAGCTGCATCATTTTAAAAAGTTTGTCTAGTATCCACTACAATTCAAACACCAACTGAACCCAGTCAAGCAGGTTACATATTAGACAAGTTATTATCGAGGTATATGTGTACATACATTATCAGTAGACCACCCACTCCCATATGCAAGCATATGCATTTGGGTAAATCCCACTTCCCCCTCTATGTGTATGTTCTAAATGGACAAACCCTAACTATGTCTTTAGTGTGGTTTGTATTTATAATACAATATATTCATTTTCTTTCTATGACAGCTAGTATATATTCATTATTTCAATTATGCATCTATAATATATTTAAGATATATTGTAATTACACATTTTTAACTTGCATGTTCATACACATAAAAGAAATCTTTTGTTGGAGCATTTCTGGTTCATACACAAATACCATCCACATGTATATATAAAATTCCATTACTTTTAGTTTAGTTCTATATGCATGTATCATAATGGTTGTTTTTTTAGTATGCTTACACAAATACTCTCCTTTTATGTATCACAATTACTGTTGTTAGTATACTTACTCAAATGGGTTGATAAAACCTATAGACTTTTCCATCATAACACTTTTCTTCTCCTGAAGTAGTTCAACTCCAGACAAGGCTGAAGCACTAAAAATAACAATTTTAAATTTGTAAATACTAATGTTGAACTTGGAAATCTTTAGTTATTTTTAATCATTCAACCTGAACAAAGCATTATCATTTATCATGGTTTTTATGATGGGAATGAGATATAATGCTTCAACAACAAAAAAAAATAATATTAATCATAATTTATTTGCTGAGGGTGACTCATTTAGTCCAGGACTATTCTCCTTCAAGGCTCTTTAAGTAAAATAAAAACTGCATTGGACACAAATCATGCAAACAATTTACAACAAAAATTCTATTTTAAATAAAACAAACAATATTTTATTTAAAATGTACAATCTTGACCAACTGCTAAGTATTTCACTAATACAGAATGACACATTTCCAGGTAATAAATACATTCCTTAGATATGCATCTACCAAAACATTTTTAAACAAGTAAATACACAGAAAATTTAATAACATGTAATACTTACACAGATGCCATATCTGATTCTGATGTGGTTATATCAGACACAGCAGGAATTTTTATCCTATGAATAGTTGGCCCAGGTGTAGAAGTTGTGGCCATGTCTTCTATGACATTCCTCACTGTTTCTGGTCTTTTCCTGGCACTGCCGATCAATTCATAACTAATTTACCCAGAAGAAAATAAATGTTTCATTAGACACAATAATTATATATACTCTTTAATAGTATGGCTATGCATAAAATATTGCATTACTTTCCTTTAGTCATCACCATTATGAATATATATATATATATATATATATATATATATATATATATATAAACTAGTAGTGACTGCTTGCCTCTAAATAAAGTTTTATGTTTGCTGCGAAAATGACGATCCTTAAAATACCCTTTGGTTGCCTCAAAAATAGCAGCAGTACATGTCATTGTTTACACGCGTGTCCAGCGATATTGTTGCAGGGTTGACATTTTATTAAAAGATAAATGTAATAACCACAGTTTATATAAAATATGTTAATTTAAGACATTTAATAAAGAATTAACTATACAGAAATAAAATGGCGATGTCAAAACTTTGCTGTTAATTACAAAATTGAGACTCACCTATCCAGCAAGAATTTGGCGACCTCTGAATTAGTTTTCAGGCTTAAAGTGGACTTCAGTTTATTCCATCGTTCATGCTGGTCACCAATATAAATGCGTGTGCTGCCATAATTTGACCAGAGATCTTTCTTCTTCTTTTTTCTTTCAGAATCTGTAAGTTTGCGCTTTCTACCAGCTTTGGGGCTAGTATCATCCGCCATTATTTTTGTAAACACGTGTTTGCGCATGGCTAAAATTCTTAATCTTCGGGAGAGGTCAACACAGAGGTTACATGAATAGAGGCGTGGCAAACAGCGAATTATTGTCTGCAGACAATAATTCAGAATCGCGTTTTTTATCACAAAATTTCCGATACTAGCCTGATTTCGGCCTCAGAAACAGCCTGAATCGTAATTATTCATCTAATTAAGTAATCGTGAACTGAAAAAATAAATATATAATTTCATTCGTTTTTACTTAGGTTGTATGCCTTTAACGTGACATTCAATAGAAACAATACTTTGTTCTTTGTTAACTGAATGTATACAATAGCTGACTAAATTCCACATGCCGAGGCAATATTTTTTCTTTACAAACGGAGCTATGTAACTGATCGCTTTGAAATAAGGTATTGTGAGTTTAGATTAGCTGATAAATATATTGAACAAAAACGAAAGAGCCCCGAGTGGCAGAGTGTTCTAAACCACTCTCCGTTACGTAAACTGCCATCTCACCTCTGTCTGCGTTGGTTTGAGTATCAGATTCGACCAATGTGGGTATGTGGGAAAGCTTACCAGTAGCTTCCCGTGGGTCGTGGGTTTTTCCGGGTTTATCCACCACAGTTAATACTAGCAGCCATGCATAGCCTATATTGTGCTGAAAATGGCGTTAAACTGTATAACAACAACAACAACGTACACATCCCATGCATACACACACACACACACACACACACATACATACATACATACATACATACATACATACATACATACATACATACATACATACATACATACCGATCCTTTCATCTCAAGAGAAACCATTGATGTGTTCTCAGTCACAGTGACCATTCCCGCAGACCATGTAATCTCATGTGTATAGTTTTCTTCCTAACCCAAATGTCAGCCGTTCAGAAAATGTGTTCTTGACATTTGCTCTTCATTTTATATTTAGGTGTAAAACCTAAATTTGTTCTTTCAATTTCAATGACCTTAACCGTTGTATTTAGATCCCCAATATTAATAAGATTATACTTTAACTAATGTAATCCACAAAGTTGCATAACCAAAGATATAAAATTTAGCGAGTTACTGTATGGTAACAATTTTCTTATTTCATTCACAATGACCTTCACGTTTCACTTTTGATCCAGACATTAATGGTGTTCCTTTATACTACTGTTACATGCAGAGGGATTTCACTTGACCGAGCGGTGTCAAAAACCTTTGCACGAATCCCGCTGGAAGTCATATGTTTTCCCAAATTTCCAAAGACTTCCATACAATTTGAGTTGTAAATGGGAAAGTCAGACGTGTCTTTGTATACTAAATATTGCCCTAATCATTTCGAGACCACAGATAAAAGAACTAGCAAAAATCCCATTAACAGCACCTTTGCGTGGTTTTTCTTCATTATCATCAGATTTCCGTAACTCCATCCGGTTATGCCATAGAAAATACACTAGTATCCCCTTTCTCACTGGGAACTATTTAACTGCGCCATCCTAGGCCAGTCAATACACACATTTATCGGCGTATCACGCTTATATAACTACGCCTGTTTTCCACTATGGACACATAAACGGTATCTACCAATTCCCAACTTATGAATTCCGTTGTGCAATTTACTGGTTTCCTACCGTAAATACTGCCATATCAACCACAATACTATTATTCACCTCTAGATTTTAATATGGACTATGTTATACCAGGAACAGTCATTCGGTTTGGACCTAAATTCAACATTCGGCTCCGTGACGTTTACTTCTAATAATTGGCTAATTGTTTCGGGCTAGGAATATTTTCATGGCGCTGAACCCCAATAATCATACAATTAAATCTAAGAATTGCTTACAAACGGAGCGCTATCAAATGTGGATACTCCAAATTTATTACACAAAAAATTTCAAATCGGGGAAAAGATTGATTTCATCTATGTGAAACATAAACTATCAACGTAACAAATATTTTTATTTCATTTCAAGATGCTATATAGACAAACGAGAGAAATCCAGAATTCCATGTCACCAAGTAGCACATCCTAGTACTTATGGAACATTTGAGTATCATTGCTAAGCCAGTTTTATACTATGCACTTAAAGTCAAGGTCAGTTCAATTGATAGTTTGTATTTGGTCTCAGTTAATAAGTCTTCAGAAGCCATAACAACTATAAAAACAATATATTGCATTAAAAATACAAGGAAGCATTACATTTGTATCACCTTTGAATCTTTCATGTTTACAAGCACACACAAGGTAACATTCAAGATGATAATGATGCAACTATATTTTATTTTGCATGATTTGCAGCAAATTCTCAATCAATTGTTCTTGTCATTGTTGAAAAGGCTATACAATGCAGGCATATTGCTGATGGAGGAATAACAATGGAAAAACACTGGTAATAACAATTGAGCCACATGAAACTACTGACAAGCTTTCTCACATATTTTCATTGTCCGAGCCTATGACTCTAACCTACAGAGAGCAAGGTGAGTTGGCAGTAAGTGGTAAAGATGAGCTAGTTAGACCACTTAGCCACCTGGTGCAACAGACTTAATTAACAAGGCAAGAAATACAAATAAACATTATGCTTAAGGCAGCAATTAACAAATACTTTTTTTTAAAAACAACCTGACTGCAATATGAAATTTGCACTTAGATTTAAGCATGTCCCAATATATGACAACATAATATAAGTTTGAAAGTTAATAAATCAGGGCAAATCCATACGGGAAGCATTCTTGAAATTGTGTTCTGTTTTGTTGTTCTTCATCTATATTGTTTTGGAAAGAAAATATATTTAAACATGTTTTATCTATGTTGGATGTTAAGAGTTAGCTGATATGGTAGAAACTGACGGCTTGCATAATGTTGTACTTTAATGCAATATAAACATGTTGTAAATTTACACACGACACAATGGTGCCTTGATATGTAATTAGTGGACCAACGGTAAATGGGTAGGAAGGAGCTATTAAGAAGAATTATCATTTGTATAAACTGTCATTATGCTGCATAATGTTGTATTGTTGTTATATTAAAATATTCATGTATACCGTATTATACTAGAAGATTCACGTGTCCTCAGTTGTTATAATATAATTTATATGTATAACTGTCTCTCTTGTCTAATTCTAAAAATATTTCGGTGACTTTTTTCTGGGACAAGAATAATACATAATTTAGATTGTGCCCCATAACTAATTGTTAAACGTAATGTTACTTAGATAATATATCCCAGAACTTACGAAAATTAACAAATTGTGTTGAATTTGTCCTTCACTACCTCCTCATGTTAAACAAAGTAAGTAAATATAACACTGTTCGTGGTTATAGTTAGTATGTGTACTTCATAAGTAATTAGAATGGGAATAAAGTTAACAGAAAAAATTCGTGGATAAAGACTTTTACTGCTGTCAATTATATAATTAATGCCTTTTTTATATCAAATATGGCTACTGCTAGGATGAAGAGGAACAAACTTGAAATGCTTTCGTTCCAAAATGCTCAGCGGAATGAAAACATACGAGACAAAAATCACAATGTTAATGAAGCCTTTCAGTTTATGCAAGGCCGATATTACGGAAAATATTTGTTAAACATTCACATGACCTCTCAAAACAATTTAACTTATTTTGACTGAAGACATATATAAAAGCAATTATACGAATTAGAATATGATAGAAGGCATCCCACACCAATTTCAAAATAATTCCACTATCTTCTAGAGTAGACATGTGAAAATGTACTTAGAAAAATGCAGCCAAATTTGGCTGAATGACATAAAGAGCATTCAAGATTTGATAAAATATTGTTAGTTAGCGCTAAAATAAAATAGCCATCATTTTTAAAAATAAAGGCAAAAATGACTTCAAGAAAAACACCCAACATTCTTTGGGCATATTTGGTATACATGACATTCAAATGTCTCTGTGATGCTAACTATGGTAGCAGCTGCTGCTAAAAATAGAAAAGTTCTTTACAGCTTCTCAAAACCTGCTTCACAGAATGTGACCAATAGAAAGACAGTGTCCTGGCTTAAAGATCTTAATATGTATTCCATTGGTTGCAATGTGGTTGCCATTGCCAAATATTGAAATCTATTTCAGCAACTTCATATCAGACGACAGCTCAGTACAATTTAATGTTTGACAGAGAGCAGTCTGGCATAAATTTCTATCAATAGTATAGGGTGTGTGATCAAACAGTGGTGAGGAAAATAATCTCTAAAGAGCTATTTTGGTAAGACATGCATGGATTTTTTGTTTCTCAATGTATGTATTGAATAACATTTGAAGAAAAAGTAAAATTACTTAAAGTGTTTCAAAAAGATAAAGTTGGTCACAATGAATTTGATACAATTATAAATCCCCCAAATGAAACAATTGGTCACTTTAACCTAGTTTGTTACTCTAATACGTTTTGCGTACAGCTTAGCCAGCTATAAGGATATTATCTAGATTGAAAGTTATCATGATATTTTGGCATGATTATGCTTCTCCCCAAGGAAACTTGGTCAAATAATGTACCATGTCACTAATCACATATCAAGCAATTGTTTCTAGGGCAGGGGTCTTTTCATTTGTTATATTTCCTGAATGACTTCTTTCCTCAAATACTGCCAAAGTGATTAGAATTGGCCTTCATTAATGGATATAATTTCTTTGAATAAGTACATAATAAATTAATTAAATGTGTATCTAGTAAACTTATAGTATTTGTTTTGAACAACAGCTGTCAATTTTGTAGCATTTTCTTAACGAAATCAACTGCTTCAGATAGCACGCTAAAATGTATTTGAACATACGTAAATGTTACTTTGAGCACATAAACATAAAATATAGTATAATTCAATGCTTAATGTATCAAAAATATAATTATGGAAGAAAACAATCTCATATTTTCATCTATGTCCCAAAGAATCACATGTATACTAATTGGGAATTTTGTATTAATTGCTATAAATAAGTAACATTTAGCCATGTAATGTTGGTTAACAAATATTACAATAAAATCAGTAAAATAGGGCACGATTAAGAGATATCTTCAAATTGATAAATAACAGCTTAAACTGTAATCATGCAAACAGGTATGATGTGTAGTTTCAGGTTACGGTAATTTCGGGATACGGTAATTTCGGGATACGGTAGTTTCGGGATACGGTAATGAAAATTTGGTGCACAAACGTCAAATTAAGAAAATAAAATTTTGAAATCAATGATAGAAGTTTATGCTCGTTCAAGGACTCGACATTTTTGAGAAATTGATGCTAGTTGTCCTGAACAAAGTTTGTTACTGGCACGTTTCGATTAGATTGCAACTAAAGACAGGTATTCCGCCCATGCGCAAATAAAATATATTTTTGAACTGAGTTTAATTTATAGTCTAAGTGTATATGCACATATAGTTATACTATGTCTTATCAAATGAAAACGGAATACACATTTCATTGCTGTCAAATGCAAAGTGAATTAATTCAAATCCATCTATTACTCAGGAGAAGAAATATTATCTTGCCCCATGCTTTGACAATATACTCCAAAAGAGGTTATTTGGCATGTGTTACATCCATTATGTGCTGTGTCTTCACGGAGAGGTCTCTACCATCTTCGATATTCCACAGACTACTTGCAGCATATGTGTCTCACTGGCCGATGGCCACAGAGAAGAAAAATATAATTGTATAACTGACCTATTGTGGCTTTGGCGTTTGTTCGCTGGACAAGTATCACCAACTGATCCTACACTTTAAGCAGTATATCATGTTTGTGAGAGTCACACGAATGTGTATCAAGAACAAGACTCCATCTTCGAATCTAGCTATATAAGTTAGAGAGTTCATCACTGCCAATTACCGCAATATCATTGCATACCTAGACCAAAGCTTGCAGCTTGAGCACTATATACAATGTCCAGAACACAACGGTGTCAGTGTCAACAGCCTGATCCATGTAACCTTTCTTAAAGACAATGAAAAAGTGATTTCCATAGCAACATAATTGAGTCACACAATCTATTACAATTCTGGTCAGTGGCTGCAAGATTTTCATATTATGTTTTCGAAGATTAAAACAATTTTATGATTTACTTTTCCTATAAATGTTAAAAAATATTTACATTTTTGTGTCATTAGATAATAATAGAATTAATATTCATTTGTCCAGAGTATTTTGTGTCAGATATTGATAATGATCAACTGTTAACTGTTCGTTACATCCTTACACCCAAAAATGTTTTTTTTTTCTTCATAATTTTAGGGACAATCTAGAAATGTGGATGTTTGTAAGTTTGTTGTTTGTTTGATTAGGATTCTTTACGTAGCTTTAACAATATTTTAGTCATATCGCTACGATGTCTGCAGTGAGGCAGTTTATAGAGACGTTAAGCATTGGGGCATCATGCCGCAGACATGTAACATCCAGTCACATTATCCTGACACCAGGCCGACCAGTCCTAACACTAACCTCTTAAAGCTAAGCGCTGAGCAAGGCAGTTGTTAGAACCATTTCGGTAAGTCTTTGGTAAGACTCGGGTCGTGGATCGAACCCACGACCACCCGCTTCCGCGGTGGACGCTCTAACCACTAGGCCACCGGAGCGGTTCTAGCGGTAAATATGTACTAATTTTACACTGAAGACTTTTGTACACTTGGAAGTTCATCTTTTAGGATAAGAATTTTTAAAAAAAGGTATGAATCTATAAAATGAAAGAGAAAAGAATGATCACCCTATTTTGATCCATACAAATTAAGCGCTTGCTTGCGTGCCTGTGTGTGGGTAGGGGAGGGGGCGGTTAGAGGTGTGGGTGGGTGGGTGGGTGAGATAAATATTCCATCAACCGTTTCCATAGAGCGAGTGAAATCAAAGCTGTGGAAGTAATTTACTCGACGACCATGCCCGGTCTGAAAATCGGGTTATCGTGTGTTAAAGTTTTCAATGAAGTAAATTTGCCAGTATATAAAATCAACAATTCAGCTGTTTATAAAGTTTGGATAGGTTAATTGGGGATATATGCAACTTTGTGACAGTGATTCAATTTATTAAAATGTTCCTCTCAGGGGCCAGCTGCTAGTTTGTATGCAAAGATTTCATGCCACAATAACTAGTCTAGTATAAAAAAAATCATAAAGAATAAAATACAAAGGTCCATATTTTTGGATGGGCATATTAAAAGAAAGCATAAGAATATTATCCACTTGAGCAGATAAATCAACCGCAGTTATATCAGAAGTTTATGCACCTCGGCCTCAAATTTATACCTGCAATGTAACGTCCAAAGGTCATTTTCGACACTATGTGATGCTCACGGTCCAAACACATGCTCATTTCCTAGATGATAATTCTGAAAAACAGCATCTGCTCCATAGGCAGATCCAATTAAAAACAGTTGTCATCCAAGCTGGTATTCTAAGTGTCTCGAACACACGTGTTTACTGTTATAGGAGGCAAGTTCTTCTACTTAGTCGACTATTGGTATTTTAGAAAGTACATACGAAGCAATTATGGAAGGTGCCTTACACCAATTTCAAGAACAACAGAAGCCTAAATCACCTAGTTTACAAATATATCCATATCTTTAATTAATAAACAATAAGAGCTGAAACAAGTCACACCATACACTTACAAAAGTTTACAAAACTACCCCTTTCCACTTTATACCGAATCGGCTTATTTGGAAATATGCGTCATTGTGACATTGATTTAATTCATTGCGAAGCTTATTGTAACACAACAATATTTTATTTGGAAGCAATCACCGACAACGTCCTGATTATAATGATAACAATATTGCCGCCAGCATGTGGTATTTAGCCAACAATTTTAGGTGATCTGTATAAAAGACGAGGCGTCGACTCGACTTAATATCATACTAGGTTATAGAAGGTCACACACTTCATTTAGTGCTTATTGTTTCAAAATGAGACTAGATCTGTGATAGGAGAATATAGTATCACCTACGTGAATGAATAAAGGAAAAATAAACAAAGGGTTGATTTCGTGGTTAGTATCTGTCAACTCTGTTAATCTGGGTATGTTAGTCAACTAAATCCAAATGGGAACCAAAGTAGGTGAACATTTTTTTTTCCTACGGTTATCACGGGACTTGTATACAGGTTTCAAAATTTGATTATCATTAATTTATTTAAAAGATTATTCGAGTTATTCCGTTCTTTCATTACTGAGGGAAAATACTGAAGTGCAGGTACGGTGAAAACATTCTGTCATACGTAACACAAAATTAATACTGAAGGAAACCTATATACAGGTAATGCAGCGCACCTGTAATAAACTGTACATGTATATAGTGATCTCCACCGTGTCATCATTATGATATAGGTACGTACAGATTTAAGACAGATTTTGATACAAGGATTAGTAGATATAAACTTTTCAAATCACTTTTTATTCTTATTCTTTCTTTTACTTTTCTCATTTTTACCCTAAATACTTGTTAAATTGCCTAAATTGTGTTTTAAATGATACAAAAGGTCTGGTATTCTAGAAGGATTTGGCTAACTGTTATAACGACATCTTTCTTCTGCCAAAAAAAAAGAAAGAAAAGAAAAATGCAAAATAAAACGCAAATTCCACCCTGTTGCAGAAAAGTGCAAACTATATCGCTTCTTTGTTTTTCTAGCGCTCTTGTACTAAATATGAAAGGATCAATGAGGCCCAATTTACATATTATTGCAAACGTTTGCATACAAATATCAAGAATTATTTCAAAGTCTTGATGAATATGCATATTCTTCTGTTTGATTAAAAAAGTTCAAGAAATGCTTTTTAAAAAAGATAGAACATGAGCTTCCTAAGTTTATTTTATATTAGTATCCGTGTGCTTTAATGACTGCACAGAAGAAAAAAAAAACAACTTGATATTAGATGTAGACCAATACTGAATTCCAATCTTATATGTAGTATTAATCTTTGAAAAAGTCATAATTGTACCATGGATTGAAACATTCCTAGCCGGTGACCAAACTGAGAGTATACGAAGCAAATTACCCCATGGATGTTAGTATCTGAACAATGAACATTTCAATGTGATAATACATTCGGCATAAACTAGATAATGTTACATGCTTCATTATATAGTTTTTATTATAACGAGATATAAGATATACTATTTCAAGTAATATATATTAAAATCTTATTGATTAAGACTAGACTGGCGTCCCCATTTATGAAATATACATAGTGATAATATTGTTCACATCTGAACACCTGCATATAATAGTTTACAGCCAAGTTAATGTCATAGTCGTGTCAAAGATTACCGAATTCAAGATCCCCTATATATTTATACCCTGGGTGCTCCATTATTCTGAGTAATTATTTCATTCAGTAAACAAACACACATGCAGAGCTGCTCTTTTAAATTTAAATCGTTTGTTGGCATGCACGACCTCTAAATTTGTGAGGATTGCTCATTGATTAATGTTTCTACTTAGTCGCTTATTATTAATGCTGCCCAAACAAGCCACGGAGAAAAGGGAGCCAACATGACTGATACCCATCCTGCCTCAGGCAGAGAAATGAGCGCAAGGGATGTCGCATTCTCTACTCCCCAAATCCAAGTTTTGTCATCCCTATGTCCATCCAACCTCTATTTATCCTTTCACCTGCTACAAATGTTATGTCGCCTCTATGCGTAGTTGTCTCTTTATTTGGACGCTCACTACGCTAACGCCGAAAAATATTTTGGTTACATTACCATATAAAATATCTAAGTTCAGAATTGTCCTAAAAGGTAGTTTGTTACGTTTCTTGTACATTGCACGGAGCGTACTTGTTGTTTTCCAGGAAGATACCAATGAGATTTGCTTATGGTGACCGTACATATTGTTTTCCGGAAAGATAATGATGAGATTGGCTTATGGTGACCGTATCTGTTGTTTTCTGGAAAGATACCGATGAGATTGGCTTATTAAAACTTTACGATTGTTTTCCGGAAAGATACCAATAAGGTTGACGTTTGGAGACCGTACGATTGTTTTCCGGTAAGATACCGATGAATTTGGCTAACGGTGACCGAACGTATTGTTTTCCGGAATGATACCGATGAAGTTGGCTTATGGTGACCGTAGTTATTGTTTTCGGGCAAGATACAGATGAGATTGGATTTTAAGAGGTTACGATTGTTTTCCGGAAAGATACCGATGAAGTTGCCTTATGGTACCGTACGATTGTTTTCCGGATAAATAAAAATGAGGTTGGATTTTGGCCGGATGATTGTTTTCTGGTAAGTAACTGATGAGGTTGGCTTGTGCTGAAACTACGATTTTTGTTTGGAAAGATACCGATGAGGTTGGTTTATTAAGACGTTACGATTGTTTTCCGGAACGATACCGATGAGGTTGGCTTATTGTAATCATACGGATGTTTTCTGGTACGATACCGATGAGGTTGGCTTATGGCCACCGTACATATTCTTTTCCGGAACGATACTGATGAGGTTGACTTATTGGTGACCGTACTTACTGTTTTCCGGAACGATAATGATGAGGTTGACGTTTGGTGAACGTACGATTGTTTTCCGGTAAGATACCGATGAAGTTGGCTTACGGTGACCGTACTTATTGTTTTCCGGAATCATACCGATGAGGTGGGCTTATGGTGACCGTAGTTATTGTTTTTCGGAAAGATACCGATGAGGTCGGCTTAATAAGACGTTACGATTGTTTTCCGGAAACATACCAATGAGGTTGATGTATGGTGACCGTACGATCGTTCTCGGGTATGGTACCGATGAAGTTGGCTTACGGTGACCGAACTTATTGTTTCCAGAATGATAACGATGAGGTTGGATTATGGTGACTGTCCTTATTGTTTCCCGGAAAGATACCGATGAGGTTGGATTATGGTACCGCACGATTGTTTTCCGGATAAATACAAATGAGGTTTGCTTATGGCCGTATGATTGTTTTCTGGTAAGATACTGATGAGGTTGGCTTGTGCTGATACTACGAGTTTTGTCCGGAAAGATACCAATTAGGTTGGTTTTTTAAGACGTTACGATTGTTTTCCGGAAAGATACCAATACGGTTGACGTTTGGTGACCGTACGATGGTTCTCAGGTATGGTACCGATGAAGTTGGCTTACGGTGACCGAACGTATTGTTTCCGCAATGATAACGATCAGGTTGGCGTATGGTGACCGTCCTTATTGTTTTCAGGAAAAATACAGATGAGATTGGATTATGGTGACTGTAGTATTTTATTCCGGAAAGATACCGATGAGGTTGGCTTATGGTACCGTACGATTGTTTTCCGGATAAATACAAATGAGGTTGGCTTATGGCCGTACGATTGTTTTCTGGTAAGATACTGATGAGGTTGGCTTGTGCTGAAACTACGATTTTTGTCCGGAAAGATACCGATAAGGTTGGCTTATTGTAATCGTACAATTGTTTTCTGGTAAGATGCCGATGAGGTTTGCTTATGGCGACCGTACATATTCTTTTCCGGAACGATAACGATGAGATTGGCTTATAGGTTACCGTATTTATTGTTTTCCGGAAAGATACCGATGAGGTTGGCTTATGGTGACCGTACTTGTTGTTGTACAGGAATGATACCGATGCGGTTGGCTTATTATGACGTTACGATTGTTTTCCGGAAAGATTAATATTGAGGTTGGCTTATGGAGTCATAACGATTGTTTTCAAGAAAGATACCGATGCGGTTGGGTTATTAAGACGTCACGATTGTTTTCCGGTCAGATACAATTGGGATTGATTTGTGATGACCGTACTTATTGTTTTTCAGAATGATACCAATGACGTTGGCCTATGATGACCGTACATATTGTTTCGGGAATGATACCGATGAATTTGGCTTATGGTGACAGTACTTACAGGTTTTCGGAAAGTCACCGAAGAGGTTTGCTTATGGTGACCGTACTTGTTTGTTTCCGGAATGATACCGATAAGGTTTGCCTATTGGTGACCGTACTTATTGTTATGATCTTGATTGGTTTTCGCGTTGCCGTTAGGTATTGTCACCAACAGCATGTCAGTCTGGTTTGTTTCTCAGGGATACGGAGTTTTCGCCTTAAAGAGGGCCTTTTCTAGTCAGAATGACAGCTGTTTTGTGTTGTGCTTGCTATATATATCTGAGTTACTTTTGGGCGGGTTTGAGGTGCTACGTTTTTCAGGTGTCTTCTATACTGAGTATGTTCTATATATGTATATGTCCTTTATCTGGATCTTATGTGTGGTACGAGTGTTATATTTCACGTGTGTGTGCTTCAGATGTATGTGTCTTTTTCTGTGTTTTATGCTATGTGTGTTAAACTGTGTGTGTGTGTGTGTGTGTGTGTGTGTGTGTGTGTGTGTGTGTGCTCTATATGTGTATATCCTTTTTCTGGGTCTTCTGTGCCACAAATCTTATACTGTGTGTGTCAAAAATGCACGTCTTTTTTTTGGGTCATATACTATGAGTGCTGTATTCTACGCGTGTGCGTGTACTAAACATGTACAAGGCCTTTTTTCGGTCTTCTACAATGAGTGCTATACTGTGTGTGTGCTGGATATTATGCTTTTTTGTGTGTGTGCTATATTTTGTGCTATAGATGTATATTTCCTTTGAGCTTGATATAATGATATTTATGCTATTCTGTGTGTGTTATTGATGTACATGTTCGTTTTTCTGGCCTTTTCCTAAGTGCTATACTATTTGTGCAATAGATGCATATGCCATTTTTCTGGGTTTTATGTATTGAGTGCTATACTGTATGTGTGTTATAGATGTGAATGTCCTTTGAGCATGCTATGTATGCTATGCTGTGTGTGCCATAGATGTACATGTCCTTTTCCCGGGCCTTCTACTATGAATGCTATACTGTGTGTGCCATATATGTGCATGTCCTTTTCCCGGGCCTTCTACTATGAATGTTATACTGTGTGTGCCACAGATGTACATGTCCTTTTCCCGGGCCTTCTACTATGAATGCTATACTGTGTGTGCCATAGATGTGCATGTCTTTTTTTCCGGGCCTTCTACTATGTGTCCTATATTGGACCATCATTGCCACACTTAGAATGTGAAGTTGTTCTTGCTGGGCGGGCTTTGGCTATACTTTAAATAAAAAAATATTAGCTATTTGATGTCACAGAAATGGAAGCCATGATATAACACTGTCTGTGTTTAGAGTGGATACATTTCATTTTCAACTAGACCTAAATGCCTTCTAACTTTAAATGCTTGCTTTATCCAGTCCATTGGGATGTACCACAAAATACAACAACAACAATAATAATAATAATAATAATAATAATAATAATAATAATAATACATGTACTAATACTACTACTTATACTACTTCTAATAATAATAAGAAGAAATTATCCATGCTTGTAGGTATTTATGCATGTAGAGTGGTCAACTAATATAAATACGGGCTAGTGTGCGAATAATATAGAAGTGGCATGCACATTTGATAATGATAAAATGGTAGTAGCAACAGCAGCGATAGTAGTAGTAGTAGTAATAGCAGCAGCCTTGCAATAGTAGTAGTAACAGTAGTAGTAACAACGGCGGTAGTAGTAGTACCAGTCCTTGCAGTAGTAGTAGTAACATCAGCGGTAGTTATAGTAGTAGTAGCCCATGCAACAGTATTAGTAACATTAGTAGTACCATCAGTGGTAGTAGTTGTAATAGTAGTAGCAGCAGTCCTTGTAGTAGTAGTAACATCAGTGGTAGTAGTAGTAACAGTAGTGGTATTAGTAGTTGTAGTAGTAGTCCTTGCAATAGTAGTAGTAACAGTAGTAGTAACAACAGCGATAGTAGCAGCAGTATAATGTGAATAGCAACCGTAGTAGCACCAGTGGTAGTAGATGTAGTAGTATTAGCAGCGGTAGTGATAGTGGTAATCGAAGAAGTAGTAGTAGTTCTGGTAGTTGCAGTACTACTAGTATTAATAGTATCAGCAGTAGTAGTAGCATCAGTAGCAGATGCGGTAGTTGCAGAAGTATTAGCAGTAGTACATGTTGCAGTTGCAGTAGTAGTAGTAGTAGTTTAAAAAATCCAAAAAATAATAAATTGTGACCAAACTTTACCCTTCATAAGGGCATAATGTAGACCTAACAGAAGACTCACCCACCCCCAACCATATAAAAATAAACAAGAATATCAAGAACTGCACACTATATGTCTGTCCCATGTTTAATTGACCTCCGCGTGGAAACTGATAGGGCATGAATGACTTGGAGATTACTATGTCTGTCCCATGTATAATTGACCGCATCATGGAAACTGATAGGGCATGAATGACATGGAGATTACTATGTCTGTCCCATGTTTAATTGGCCTCAGCATGGAAAATGATAAGACATGGCTAACTTGGGAAGTAATATATGTCCGCTCCATGTTTAATTGACTCAAGTGTGGAAACTGACAGAGCATGGCAAACTTGGGAGATTACTGACCAATGACTATCAATGACCTAGACCTTTGGTCAAGGTGTGTAGTTATGACTTAATATTTCTGCGAAGCAATCATTTTGTTCTTATTTGTCCGATCATAAAGATGATCTTTGATCTCCAGGCCACATAATATATGCTGTATTACCCTCGAATCCACAAAGTGTGATAAAGGGATGTGACCTCGAATCCACAGTGGTCAAGGGATATGATCTAGGTTATACAAAAATACACGAAATCTGGTCAAAGGATGTCATCTAGAATACAAGGTCTGGTCAAGGGATGTGACCTAGAATACACAAAGCCTGGTCAAAGGATGTCATCTAGAATATAAAGTCTGGTCAAGGGATGTGACCTAGAATACACAAAGTCTGGTCAAAGGATGTCATCTAGAATAGAAAGTCTGGTCAAAGGATGTCATCTAGAATACACAAAATCTGGTCAAGGGATGACATCTAGAATACAACAAATCTGGTCAAGGGATATGATCTAGAACACACAAGGGATGTGATCTAGAATACACAAAATCTGGACAAAGGATGTGATCTAGAATACACAATGTCTTGTCAAGGAATGTGATCTGGAATACACAAAGTCTAGTCAAATGATGTCATATAGAATACAAAGTCTGGTCAAGGGATATGATCTAGACTACAACGTCTAATCAAGGGATGTGGTCTCAAATATAAAGTCTGGTCAAGGGAAGCGATCTAGACTACACAACGTCTGGTCCAGAGATGTGATCTAGAATAAATAAAGAGTGGTCATTGGATGCGATCTAGAATATATAAAGTATGGTCAAGGGATGTGATCTAGAAAACACAAAGTCTTGTCAAGGGATATGAGCTAGGATACGCAAAATCTGGTCAAGGGATGTGATCCAGAATACAAAAGTCTGGTCAAGGGATGTGATCTAGGATACATAACGTCTGATCAAGGAATATCATCTAGAATACACAAAGTGTGTTCAAGGGATATAATCTAGAATACTCAAAGTCTGGTTAAGGGATGTAATCTAGAATCCACAGTCTGGTCAGGAGATGTGATCTAAAACACACATTGTCTAGTCAAGGCATGTGATCTAGAATTTATAACGTATGATCAAGGGATGTGATCTAGAATACACAAAGTGTGGTCAAGGGATGTGATCTAGAATAAACAAAGTGTGGTCAAGGGATGTGATCTAGAATACACAAAGTCTGGTTAAGGGATGTTATCTAGAATACACAAGGTGTGGTATAGGGATGTAATGTAGAATCCACAGTCTGGTCAGGAGATGTGGTCTAGAATACACATTGTTTAGTCAAGGGATGTGATCTAGAATACAAAGTCTAATCAAGGGATGAGATCTAGATTACAAAATGTCTGGTCAAGGGATGTAATCTAGAATACACATTGTCTAGTGAAGGGATATGATCTTGAATACATAAGTCTGGTCAAGGGATGTGATCTAGAATACATACGTCTGGTCAAAGGACGTGATCTAGAATACATAAAGTATGTTTATGGTGACGTCTAGCACTGATGCATCGTGCGGGCAGACATGTACCATGATATCCCACCCAGTCACATTATCCTGACATCAAGTCGACCAGTAGAAACAATAACCTCTTAATGTTTGTTATTTAGGGTAAAGGATAACATACAACTATTCCAAAACATGTTGGGATTTTTTTTAAAAACAATGCATTAGCACTGTATTGTGTAATAATTATTTGGGAGGCTTCAAATCATATATACATTGGATCCATATGATCATTATGAACTTCCAATCAATTAACATCTGTTTTAATCTCCTTGCTAAAATCTAATATATATTTCTTCACATAATCTCATTAAAATCACCAAAATATTGTTTGACAACTTGCACACTATACATGGCTGCTGCTAGCTTTGTAAGAAGTGGACTAAACAAAAGAGAATTTCAACAGCAAAAGAGCTTCTGAAAGGAGGAATTCTTTTTTGCAATTTTTATGAATGTTTCAGAAAATGAACCATATGTGCACTTGTATGCAGATCTGAGCATTTTGTAGAACCCTGACAAATATATGTATACTAAATTCCATTTTTGGACCAAGAGTAATTTTTGCATGATCATGCGGACAATGCTTATAAAAATATAGACACATGACAGATATTAAAAATTGTCTCAGTTCACATAGACATGTTTTACTAACAAACTAATGTCAAGGAACAAATGTACACCACTTCCAACAACCTTCTCTCCACTAGACCTATTTTTGCAAATTTCTTCGATGATAAAGTTCAAACCATTAGAGATTCGCTTGACAGCACCATTTCAACTGATTCTTCACCATACAGTTATGATGCAGAAGTTCAGCGACAACTGTTAGGAGCATTTAAACCTGTTTCTATAGATTTAGTACGGACAATCGTGATGAAAAGTACACCAAAGTCTTGTGAACTTGATCCTTGTCCGACTTCGCTGCTGCTTGAATACTTAGACCCAATATTGCCTCTACTAACTGATGCTATTAATATCTCTCTCTCTCATCAGGGGAATTCCCATCATTTTTCAAAACTGCCATCGTAAAGCCACTGCTGAAGAAACAAACACTGGACCATAACGATTTAAAGAATTACCGCCCAGTTTCTAATCTCCCTTTCATATCAAAAATCTTAAAAAGGTTGTTCTAACTCAACTTGTATCTCATGTGAATTCAAACTGTCTTTTTAGCAATGTACAGTCTGCATATCGCACTTGCCACAGTACGGGAACTACCCTTCTGAAAGTATTTAGTGACATTCTCTCTGCTTTGGATAGTGGAAAGATTACAGTCCTCACTCTCCTGGATTTATCTGTAGCATTTGACACAATAGACCATGATATATTACTTCAACGTCTCCAGCATGTATTTGGCATTCAGAATATAGCCTTAGAGTGGTTCAAGTCCTACTTAGTCAACAGGACACAAATTATATCTGCAAATGGAATACACTCCAGCCCAGTTGACGTTTGTTGTGGTGTTCTACAGTGATTTGTTGTTGGACCTGTTCTCTTCATTCTGTACACTCAGCCGCTCTCAAGTGTCATAGATCATCACCCAGTGTCGCACCAATTGTACGTTGATGACACCCAAATATAGAAGTCTAGCCACCCAACTGAAGTTGATGCTACCATCCATGGAGTAGAGAAGTGCATTTCTGATGTGAAATCATGGATGACACGTAACAAGCTGCAGATGAATGATGATAAAATTTAGGCTATTCTGATCACAACACAAAGACTTTCTCATTCACATCCTTTTCTTCAGACAATAAATATCAGCAACACCAACATTAAATTATCAAAGTCGTTATTTAATCTAGGCGTTACTCTAAACAGTACTCTCACATTGCACCAACATGTCATGAGCATCTGCAGGGCTGCATATCTTGAATTGAGACGCATCAGTTCCATTCGTAAATATCTTTCAGTTGATGCAAAAAAAAACACTTGTGTGTTCATTAGTACTTTCAAGACTGGACTATTGTAACTCAATTCTGTCTGGTTCATCACAATATTTACTCCAGAAACTTCAAAAGGTTCAAAACACAACTGCACGGATCATCTTTAGAGAACCTCGATCACAGCACACCTCACCACTGCTCTGTACCCTACATTGGCTATCAATTCGAAACAGAATCAAACACATCATTTGTTCTCTGTGCTACATTTCAATGACAGACTCCAGTCCAACATAACTATCCAGCCTCACCCATGTGTATACACCAGCTAGATCCTTACGCTCTTCTTCTGATAATCGTATACTAATTGTTCCCAAGGTGAAAACATAGTCATATGCTCAACGTTCGTTTGCACACCAGGGCCCGGCGACGTGGAACAAATTGCCCATTGAAATTAAACACAAAGACACAGTGGTCCTTTTTAAGAGTGCTCTCAAGACTCACCTGTTTCGACTGCAGGGACAAACTTAGCGACCTAATCATGTTTTATATCTTATATGTTTTCAGCATGTTTTTGTGTTTTCCAATTTCATTGTTTTTGTCATTTGTTGTTCTGTAGTGTAGTCATATCATTAATGATGGTGTAAAGCGCTTAGAGCTTCGAAAGATTAGGCGCTATACAAAGTCCTCATTATTATTATTATTATTATTATTATTATTATGGGAAGCAATACCACAAGCACACAGACAACAAACCAGGCCACAAGTATACACTTGCATTGAACCATGCCACAAGCACACACAGACATTAAACCATGTCACAGGCATACACATACATGAACGGAATAACATGAGCACAAACAAAAACTGACATTAAACGATGCCACAATCTAACATAGACATCGAACCAAGCCACAAGTACACACTGTCACTGATCAATGCCATAAGCACACACAAATAATCGAACCAAGCCACAAGCACACACTGCCAGTGAACCATGCCACAAACACACACTGATATTGAACCAAGGCACAAGCACACAGACATTGAACCATGTCATAAGCACGCACAATATTGAATCATGACACAAGCACACACATTGAATCATACCATAAGCGCACACATTGCGTCATGCCACAATCACACATTGCGCCACGACACAATTACACATTGAACCACGAAAACAGCACACACAAACAATGAACTAAGTCACAAGCACACACATATATATTGAACCATGCCATAAGCACACACAGATATTGAGCCATGCAATAAGCACACACAGACATTGCACCATACCACAAGCACAGACATTAAACCATGTCATAAGCACACACAGACAATGAACAAAGCCAAAATCACTAACACATTGAACCAGGTCATAAACACACATATATTGAACCATGTCATAAGCACACGCAGACCCAGATATACTTACCAATGCCATAGGCACATGCAGAGATTGAACCAAGTCACAAGCACATAGATATTGGACCAAGCCATAAGCACACACATACATTGAACCATTCCACAAGCACAGACATTAGACCATATCATAAGCACACACACATTGAACCATGTCATAAGCACACGCAAACATTGAACCAAGCCACAAACACATATATATTGAACCAGCAATCACACATAAACTGAACAGTACCATTAACACATATACACACACACAGATACTGAACCATGTCATACGCAGAAGCAGTCATTGAACAAAGCCACAAACACACACATTGAAACATGCCATAATCACACACGTCACAATCACACATTTAACCATGTCAAAAACACACACAAATTGAACGCATACAGATATTTAACCAAGCCACAAGCACACACATATTCATTCAACCATGCCACAGTCATACGGATATTGAACCATGCCATAGATACAGACATGGAACTACATATACGTTCAGTAACCAAGTAATCTCCCTCTAGTATTATTTATTTACAACATCAATGAAGTGATCGAGTCACAGAATAAGAAGTTAATTGCTAATTAATCCGTCTTTGCTAAGTGTCTAGTATGTAGTTATGTTAAACAAGATGCAGTGCTGAGTGATTTCTAACCCCTCTCACAGTCACAGTATATAATTACTATGACGGACAAATACTGGGGAAATACATATGTATGCAACCACGCAATCAAGAAATTGTCTCAGTATATAAAGACCGGAGAAGCTTCCCAACTCATACTTTACACATCTACTCTATCTTACATTTGTATTCTTTATTTGGAAGTATTTGAAAAGTGCATTTAAAACAAATCTTAAAAATAAATTAAAATATATAAAATGGTCAGACCTAACACAAACACAATATATAATGATTAAATTAATACTGAATATAGATATAATACACACAGGAACTGATCCTTGACCAAGATCACTGAAATTTACTGAACATAATAGAGAAACAAGCCACAAGACATTGTCTCTGAGGATGGATTTGTATGTCATTTTAAATAAAACATACTTGGAACCAAAACAAAGGGACCAGCTACAATAACAAAATGAGTACTACCCACCATAAAATAATAAAAAGAAATTAGAATTGAGCACCCCTCCCGAAATAAAAATACTTATTCTTCCAAATCTTTTTCGATTTGTTTCAGAGAAAAGCACACATACACTATGGGGATATGAAATACCTAAATGCCTTTCATATTTTTGGATGGTAGGGGGGGGGGAGACTTAAAAGGTCGATACCTTATTATAGCTAAAGGATGAGAAGTGCCTACATATAAAACAATATACAGTTCACCATTTGAGGAAAAACACTTTAATGAACATCTAGTTGTTGCGCAACGTGATCAGTGAATTATACATGTTGATCATTTTTACTAGAATATCCAAATAAAAAAATGGAAAACAAAGGTAATGGAAATAAAGTACCGGTAAGCCACTGAAATTAGTTTTGTTTTCCTTTAAATTATTTCATTGAAAAAAAAATTAAAAGAAGTTTTTAAACATCAGATGGATGTATATCAGTATGAATTGTACAATAGAAAATGTAAAAGATAATTATTACTTTGAGATATTGAGGTTAAAGTGTAATCTTTTTAGAAATCAAGTATGTTGTAGAAGCAAGCTATTTTTCAATTTTAGGAAAAACTGGCCATCATCCTGGTTTTGTTATTGTATCCTCGTTTTTTATATCTACAAGGATGTTGTTTTCTTCAAAATTACTCATTCCATATCTGAATATCAGTCTTAGTGGAATCGAAATATGTTCTGATGAGAGAATTTCATTTATTTATTTAGATTATTCATTGGAATTACAGAATGATCTTCGACATCAGGACATGTGACACACATACTTAATGACATACTTTAAATTAGTATTTATGTTTTGGAATGAATACATTATTAAAAGTCATTTTAACGCGAATATTACGCAAACTTTAAGAGAATACTGGAGAAAGAAATAGTTTGCATTAATTTACTTTTGACTTCTATATTATGATATGAAATTACTACATACTGCTCAGTAAAAGATATAAATAAAAACTAAAAAAGGGAAATGGGTCTTCTTAATTGCAGGATATTGCATGTTAGAATAAAGGTTAATGACACAGGTACGATAATTGCACCATGCCCAATCAGGACAAGTCTCTTCAACAATCACTACAATAAATGACTAACAAGATTATCGCACAGTACTACATACGTGATTTTTGGGAAATATCGTGAATCCGTCGCCAACCTCTATTAATGCAATCAGCAAAATCCGAAGTTAAATGATACAGTAATTATGATTTAATTTAATTTAGATTGAATACATTGATCTTGATTACGGAATGAAATGAATCAAGTTTTAATGTCACGTCAGTGGGGGTGGCTTAACTATTTTTAAAACAAACCATTTTCTGATGCGAAGGAAAGAGTTCAAATTACCCTAATAAAAGTTGCCAGAAGTATATATCAGCTTGTTATAGATGCGTATCTGTGTACAGGAAACATGGTGATTTCGAAAGATATACACGTTTGACATCATAAAGATATATTTTCTCGACGGAAGCCGATTGCAGAGACAATGTGCGATCGCTAGAGATGAAAGAAGGGGAAATTGAAGAAACGCTACGAAAACTATAAACAAAAACATGTTAGAAAACACAATGCAAAGGAATCGAAAAGAAATGACCCCCAACAAAATAGAAGTAAGGCTTAAATAAAAAGTAATCACATCATCAAGCCGTGATACGAAGTAAATAAATATTATGAATAAAGCAGATATCAAGATAAAGAGAACGTACCTGAATATATCTGATGAAGTGAAATTAATAAGTACTTAGGAAATCAAATGAGCAAGAAACGGAACAGACAAAACAGAAACAACTTACCAAAACAGCAAATGACCATGTGAAACACACACTACTTATCAGCATCAAAAATTTCTAAATTTAATGCAATCATTAACATAAGCCTCACATGAGATAACCAGCTACTCTACAGTGTGTCATAACGTGAATGTCAACCGTTAAAGAAGTCAGATACTAATTAAAGAGTTATATTGGGAGGAAGAGAAGAAAATAAAAGGAGTAATACCCCCAATGAACACTGCATTGAAACATTTGGATCAGACAGAGACCTTAGCCACCCTTAAGCTGTGTGAAATTGTCATGCACTTATAACAATTATGGGACATCCTGACTGGATCCAGGACGATTAAAAAAATAACAAGTAGAATATTAATTTCCTCCAAAAAGTAAGAACGTGGCGAAACAAGTAGCGTAAAGAGAAAAAGAAGAAGAAAGAAGAACCCAACGGCCTTTTTTATATCCACTCTATTGCCTCGAATAGATCTCAACTCGCTGCAAATATATTTTGATTTTTTTATGTTGTATAGGTATTGTGTGTGTGTGTGTGTGTGTGTGTGTGTGTGTGTGTGTTTATACACTCATTTCACCTACCTACAGTAGCGCGTAGTCAGGTCAACTAGAACACCGTTACTACGTGGTTACCCAATTGAGGTCAGCTACGTGCAATACTGTTGCCATTTTCCCCCAGTGTCCAGTGTCATGACGTCACCCACTACACTACCATATTAAAATCCTATTTACATTATATTTTTGGACCTTCTAAATTGGCATAACCACATATTTCATAATCACTTTTTCATTGTAAATTCTCATTGACCATATGGTATCCCCCCCATAACTACTTACATATGTCAATATCTTTGTCCGGGGCGGAATACAACTTAGCATATTGGCGGATACACAGGTGCTCGCCGCGGGCTTGATGTGAAATAAAAAAACAATAATCTACAGGGTAAAAAATCATGCAGAGTGATACAAAATACCTTAGATTACCCCCAATGACCCATAGTGACATGTGATCTTCTCCATATACTATATAAAAAGAGAAGGTTCGAAAATTACAAATACTTGGTTCAACCCATGACCCTCGATTTCATTCTGCTATTTCCGTATTTAAAAGCACACAACCATTCTGTATGACTTCTTTTACTCCTGAGATATTTTTCTATTCATCAAGCCATCAATGGCTTTTCTACGTTGTACCAAACTGAAGTTACGGCTTCCGAAACGTGCGATTTTTGGGAATTTTTCACCTTCGGACACTTGCGAGCTACTGTGACAACCGGTGAAAAGAGCTACATGTATTATTAATAACCTTTTTAGCCAATCATATTTCGGCGTTGTCGTGCGTGCCTAATAATTGAACTGTTTTGAACTGATTGTTTACAGTATGTGCAGTGAAAGAGAAAATGTCTAATTCTTCCATGGAACAGGATTCCTAAAGTTGAATCGAGTTAATATTAAGTAAAAACTTACTTTTGAATTTACCACTATTCTGTAATTAAAGAATTCGTGTTTCGTAGAACCGCTAACATGGTACATGTGTCTCTATTTCCAGAAATACAGTTCAGATTTTTGAAAACCTAAAATTAGGAACGTTGTATCCAATTTGACATAGTTCCTCACCTTAATTCTTGATTTGGATGTAAACAACATTTTTATTTCATTCTTAGTGCGAATTTCATATAGAGTCACATCGAGACGATTGGAATATATGACCATATGCTTGTGTATGGCTTTTACCTTGATTCAGAAATCGCTCAGTGAAGTAAACGACTTTTTTTTATTAGAATTAAACGATTGGTTTTTGTCAGGGTCATATTGGTAGTACACAAATTTAAGATGTAATCACGTGACCCACGATTTTACAGCTCGAGAATTTCCAAAACTACGAGTAAGATTAATGTATAGTCTTTATCTATATAGACGTTAGTCAGTTTAGACTTACAAACACTTTTAACAACAATTCGTTTTCTTCTGTTATGTCTAGTTGAGTTTTATTTGATTTTTTTTAACTCGAGTTCAAATTGATACTCTTTCATCTTTTGTTTGGAATGCTTGCACATGAGAAAACTTTCTTTTTCTCTAAATACCAACGCCAAAAATAATAATAATAATAATAATAATAATAATAATAATAATAATAATAACAACAATAATAATAATAATAATTAGTAGTAGTAGTAGTAGCAGAGGAATTACTATTACTATTTATAGAATTAGTTTGTCTATTAATAAGAGATTATTTAATCTGTTTGAAATGTAATTTAAATTTAAAATCGGTGTCGCATTATCATTTTGGCTGGAAGAATTTAAAAGAAGATATATTGTAACTCTTACAAGAAATTTTAATTTGCACACAGATTTCCTTTCAACTGGTTACAATTATGTTATGGATGATCACAAATTTGACGAAATTGTAAAGCAATTTGATTCTGATGGTTATGTTATGGTTTTGAAAACCTTAATTTTCCACTGAAATTAAAATAGCATCCTCGATGCCCTTTTCGGTTTTCAAAATCAACACTAGTTGCAATCCTAATTTTCACGAGTTTTTACGCAAGCAAACAGAAGACAGTGAATTTATATTTCCACTTTTTGTTCTTAATTCTCTATGACATATTTGTTTCCTTTACATAACTTACAGATGAAGATTGGTACTTTTTATATTGCAGCTTTATTAATAAAATGAATGTGTACCATTTTCGACACATAATAGATCCAGTATCTACTGGGTGTTGTTAAACATAGTCATCGTGGTAGCTGTAGACTATTAATGTGGTACGTAGAAAGGATATAAAATCGTGATGTGTAGCTTCATATCCATAATTTCTGTCATCTGCTGACATTTAATTGGATCACCACTCTCTGCACCCGTTTTGATTTTGTGCTCCTTCCTTCCCCCCCCCCCCCCATCGTTTCGTACTTACGGTTATTTCTTACTTTATTTTATACTTATTTTCTATTCCAGGCTGAAATAGGCTGTTGCGCAAAGAGGCGTCAGTATCATCAAATTATGGTAATGTTCGCTTTTCTCGAGTCCCTGATCATATGTAACCAGCAAACATTGATATATTGGACATGTGTCAAACAGAAACCGTAATGAATGTTGTTGGTGTAGGGTTTAACGCCATTTTTCAGCACACGATAGGCTATACATGGCAGCCAGTATTATTGGTGGAGGAAGAACCCGCGAAAACCCCCGGAAAGAACCACCGACCCACGAGAAGCTACTGGCAAGCTTTCTCACATAACTACATTAGCCGAATGTAAGACTCGAACCCACACAGGCAGAAGTGAGATGGCAGTGATCCGTAACGAATAGCGCTTTAGACCACTCAACCGTAATGAAAGAACAATCCCTGTGAGAGAAATGTGCACAACTTTTGCTACTTAATTATGGAAAAAATGCAGCTGATGTCCCAATCTGCTCTGTATGATACGTGTAACTTTCATATCCGTCTTCGTCAAGTGATGCGGAGACTGTAAAGCTAAGATGTGTATCATCTCTCAATTTCTTGAGCTCAGTTTTTCATTCCAGAATGTTTCAAGATGCTGAGCACAAAGGTCTTCCTATGTGAACCTTTTATCAGGACTCAAGATCTCTCAGAAGAAAAAAATATTTGTATTAATGTATTAAGTATTCTTTAATTGCACAACACATTCCAGAAAGTCATGAAACCGACAAAATGTTCTGAGATAATTTGTGTCCGCCGTCCGTTTGTCCAACACTAACTTTGAACTTACCGAATTATCTGCATTATTTGAAGTTAAATACATCTGAGAATGAAATATTTTTTCGAGTTAAAGAATATGGAAAGCTGAAGAAAAAACTCTTGATCAGGCTAAGCTATACCTGGAAAATAGACATATTCCGATATGAATAACTGCCCAATTGCTATACATACTGAAATACTCTGTGTGTGTGTGTGTGTGTGTGTGTGTGTGTGTGTGTGTGTGTGTTAGGATCTTTTAACGTAGCTTTAACAAGTTTTCAGTCATATTGCTACAATGTCTGCAGTGTGGCAGTTTATAGTGCTGTCTAGCACTGGGGCATCATGCCTAAAACAAATAGCATGATGTTCCGCCCAGTCACATTATCCTGACACCAGGCTGGCCAGTCCTAACACTCACCTCATAATGCTGAACGCCGAGCCAGGCAGCTATTAGTACCATTTTTGTAAGTCTTTGGTATGACTCGGCCGGGTATCGAACTCACGACCTCACGCTTCGGCTGCAAACGTTCTAACCACTAGGCCACCGGAGCGGTCTGCTTATTTGAAGAAATAGAAAAGAGTGCCGAATTGGAAATAGATGGATTCTACGTAGTCATAAGGGAAAGTAGGACATATAATTCCGATTACGGTAATAGGGTGTGTCTTGATGTAGAATAAAATTACTGAGCTGAATGTGTCAACAGTTGGAAGTTATATTTTACTGAATTAATGATACAACAGATGATGAATATAGTGATTGTATCAAGATGAATACGATGTACGAACAAAGCAAATTAGAGGTTTATAAAATCTGATACTATTAAAGGGGAGGATATATTGCAACATATCAAGTCTTTAGAAATAAAAATAAAAAAAGAATTGATTGCGTGTACAACAGCTTTACAGCATGATGGAAAGCATATAATCAGTCATTAAACTGTTCTTTTTAATTATATGATCTAGTTTGAGTATTTTCCCAATGTATATCGATGTGGGATGGTATACAAAAAAATAGTAAAGAAATTCAGGACAGGTGAATTCGCGTGATATAACACTGACATCTTATCTGCGCATATTGTTTGAAAATATATTGATGACCATAATTTAAACGTATTTAGGTAAAATGAACTTTCCGCGCCCTTATTAACTTTGCAAGGAAGCTGGAGCTATCTATGCTGCATTTAGCCTTCAAGAGCGTATGATGTACTATATAAATCACACTTCTAATACATATGCTGCTTTTCGATCGGCTGTGGCATTTTTGACTATGGAACATATCGTAATATTTGGGAATTAATACAAAAATATTTAGATTAATCGCCTATTGCTTCACATAGTCAAGTGCTTTTGTATCGTGTAGATGACGTATATTTAACACATTTCTGTTATTAAGGGGAGTTGGCAAAGACCGTTCCATGTCCGTTTCTCTATTTCTCGTATACATACATGATCTGTTGAAATCTGTTTATAATTTCAAACTGCAGGTTAAGAATAAATAAGGTGAACATATAGACATGTCTTTCAGAAAAACGATACTACTGTATTAAGTTCTACGCTGAGTGGATTATAGATAATCGTGAATACTGCTTATCAGTATGTACAGAAGTGGAAACTGAAATATAATCATAGCAAGAGTGCTGCGATGATAGTCAGCAAGGAAAAAACACGAAGTGCACTCATCAAATGGAATTAGTTTGGAAATAAAGAAAAATTATAGAGTAAACAAAGGTGAAAGAAGTAGCAGTTATATTATCCCACTCAATGACATTTATTGATTGTGTAGACTAGTCTTGCTATAAAGCCATGCGTGTAATAAACTCACTATACTTAATTGGATTAAATACAAATGGAATGAATCCTGTACTTTCTGTGAAAGTCTGGGAAAGAGTAATATTGTCGTCTGCTTGTATGGATCAGAACTCTGGTTCATTATGACATATCAGGGTACTGAAACATTGGAGAAAAAAATAACGTAGTTCGCTTGAAGAGTTGATGGTTTCTCTGAAAGATTGCCGATTGGACCTACTAAAGGTATGCTTGGGAATGAATAACCACGGTCGTCGGTATTAAGCTCGATGAAATTCGTGCACGCCTTGTTGACAGCACCGCAAAATCAAAACGATTTATGATCGTTTTGTTCATATAACTCCTTCCATCAACTCCATATACACAGTAGCGTCCTAATCGTAGGAATAGGACATGAAAATTAAATACCAGTTTTTGCAAGTAAATCAAGCTATTTTTCAATGGAGATGCATCCAAGAATAATACAAGTTCAGTCTCAACTGCCTCAGTGATGCAGAGTGGCGTACTTTTGTGACATGAAAGGAGTGGGGGGTGGACAATTCTCAAAATGCAATTTTGTCAGTTTTTAGAAAAACATGGTCCTACTTAATTTCATGAAAATGAATAGAGTCTACAAATCTGGCTTGTGCCAGAAAACATGTTTATAGCTTCAGTTTTAATTAGGACAAACAATGAAAGCTATACCTAATCGAACGTGTCGTCAGCCTGCTGAGGAATGTGTGAACCCTTTTCCCGAACCCATATTTATTTTCATGAAATCTAACACAACTGATGGACATTCGTAACAACTGTTTCATGTTTGTATAAATTATTTCAACAGAATATTGCCATGCTTAATAAATACTATAATATTGGAAATTTGTGAAACAACCCCATATCATTGTTTATATCATTCTTTGTCATTATTTTGAATAGAGCTTTCTAAGACTAAATTCATACAGATATAATCTTCCCATGACACCGTTGATTTAAACAAGTTTGATACATACTTTGAAGAGAAGACATAAACACTATTTTTGCTTATCTGAATGAAAATCAATATAGATATAAGTATTAAATAACTTCTAGAAGTTATTAAAGCGAGTTTTGTCAACTAACGCCGTTGACCGACAATGGGGTCAATGCGCAAAATATTTGAGGGATAATTTGGCCTACGCACCGATCATTGCAGATATTGCAGATATGGCCATACATCACAATTAATTTTACTATATGTTCTCTACATATATTTCTCAGCACTGACCTTTCCACAGTGTGACAATCAATACAAATCATATGAAAATCTAAAATACCCCCAAAGATGACTTCACGGTGAAATTCTTGTCAAGGGTTGACCGGCATTTTTTTGAGCTGCTGCACTGTAAACATAACAGCATGTACACAGACCACATATTTCACTTCCGGATCATCACCAAGGCCTTATTACTCCATGTGCACTGTCGCCAAATTACACACTGACAACCACTCTCTCTGCTCATATTCTCAAGAATAAACAATTACCTTTAAATCTCTACCAAATATGCATCAATATAACTCTTCTATCACCACCAAAATGAGAGAGGAAAAAATGTTCTAAAAATAGACTGGAACTACATTCGTGGGTACTGAACTGGAAGTATTAATTGTGGTGTGATTCCTGACAGGCCAAACTTGTTGGGGCAAATTTTAATAAAACTTTTATATTTGAATGCCACACCTATTTGAACTTTATACATGAAGTCTTTTTGAATTTCCTTGCATACAAGACATGTGACACCTGCTGGAAAGTGTGTAGTGCTGGTGTTCCACAGGGTGCACGTGCTGATCCATGTGCTCTTGAGAAACCAAAACTAAATTTGCTATATCTTCCTTAATTATAGGTCTTTTTCAATGCTGTAAAAACCTAATTGTACTACAAGATAAGGCCTGTCTGAAAATATGTTTAAAGTTAATACATTTTGATCAATTAAAATTTTAATGGAAATTTAAATAAACATTTAAATTTATAAACTAAATTTTATTGAAAAATTAAATTTTCATAAAAGTTTGAAAACAGATTTCGTCAAAATTTAGACAGAAAAGTTGATCAATCAATGGTCTTTAAAATAAATGGTGGTTTGGGTCTGTGTAACTGAGAACATTTTTCCCAGGGGTAGTGAAGTAGCATGACTCATAGTGATTTTGGCAACAAACCGCAATATGCCTGTCAAGGTGCATATAGGTGTACACACTAAAGAAGCAACAACAGGTGCTATGTTCCATATTTACTGTGTCAGGTATTTAGGCAGTTATTTGTATAACTAATAGTGCACTCAGATTTAAACATCTGATGGGACCACTTCCATGTTTTATAGGAAATTTGCAGTACATTTCAGTGTCGATAACTACAAAAAGCGACAATAAGATAGGAAAATACAGTTTTTAGGCAGGCTTTACCTTACTGAACAATGGTGCTAATCTCTCTCATAAAGATCTAAGCCATGTCCTTGAGGTGCTGTATGTTAGTATTGTGATATCATGATCACTTATGGCAGTACACTGCATATGTCCTTATGAAACCTTGCTATCACCACCAGACTACTGGAGAGCTTCCAAGCTGATCCACCACTAACACTTTGTTCCAGATACCAGCCTAGACCTGAAAAGATATAAAATGTTTCACTTATATCTAGAAAACAGTAAGATGTATGCAAATGAAGTTAAAATGTGTTAGATATAGTGATTTCCAAATAACATTCAGGCTGCAAGCATAGGAAGTAAATATTAAACTTGACAGAGTGACACTCAGAAATGTGAAGTAATAGTCATGTATTAAAGTAATAAATTCATCTTAAAAGTATATGAAGTTTCTATACGCATATCTGGTCATTTACAGGTTAAATAACTAATCAGGTAGACTATGCATCACAAACTTTAAGGAAATGCGGGGACGGTGAGGTTTGATCATTGGTGGAAACATTAGTACAGGCCAGTATACAGTAAAGTCAAGCGACAATGTAGTAAAAAAGAATATATTACTATAAGCAATCTTATTAATGAGGGAAATAATAATTCTGGATATTGCAAGAGAATACAGCCAAATGTGGCCACACATATCAACTACAGGTACCAATGCATCCTATATCATAAACTAAATGTGAAATTCTGATCCCCAAAACTTGTAAACAAGAATGGAAATTTGCATATGTGGAACATATACAATGTACTTGTTATGATCAAATGTGCAAAAATAATTCCAATGATCTGTTTGAACATTTAAAGTGTATTTTTAAGGGTGTTTGATACCAATTATTAACCTCAATGGTTCACTAGAATCAGATATCAGCTGATATTACAATACCGCACTCTATCCAAGTACTGAATTGAAATATGTTACCATACATGGGCATATTAATGAAGAAAATAACATTTTGGGATACATTTAGTGCACACAGCCAGAAATGTGTCTTACAGATTCACTGTAGGTACAATGTCAGCCTATATGATATACTGAATGATAACTTTGGATCCCAAACATTCTAAAATATGTGAATATTTGTTCATGTGGGATATGTAACCATGCTAAGATCAGTTGTACACAGTTAAGCTCAAAATATCTGTTTGAATATATCTTATGCAATCTTTAGAGTGTCAGTTAACAAATATTATTAGTAATTAACAATGCATAAATTAAGATGGATCATTAGAATTCACATAAGATCATACAGGCCACAATGCCGCACTTCACTAATCAATATCTTAACCAAATTGAACAATAAAATTGAATGCATTTTGTATTCAACTTACATCATTTTGCTGTTTTCTTACATCCAAGGGTAAATATACATGTGGAAAGTATATTTTATCCCTTCAGCCTGCATTTCATTCTCAGAAAGTTTAAACTGATTTAGTATAGAACTTGAGTAGGTTCTAGTATCAAGTTTTCATCGCTGTCCTCTCACTAAATACCCTGTAACTATATTTGTTAACAATTACTAAAGGCTATATAAGCAGATATGTGTTACTCAGGAAGTCACCCCATCATAAACACATAAATTAACTGATTGGACCCCTAATAAATAGTTTGAATGATCAATACAAAATAGAATCTGTCTTTCATACATTTTAAATGTATGACTCATTTTGACTTACAAAGATATTTTCTCTGACAAAATTTGACAAATATCCATCATTGTAGCTTGTATATGGTGTAGGAGTATAAACATGCTGATATCATTTGATATAATTTCCAAAAATATTATCTATGTGCATTTGAAGGAGCAAATTTTAATTTTTTAATTTTTTTAAAAAAAATTATTAAAATTTTAAAAAATAAAATCAATTTTTAAATTCTAATGTCATTTTTCTATTTTAAATGTTAATATATATAACACCTTCAAATTTCATGTGTTGATCATTAATAATAAAAATTTTATAGCAATTTAAAGTTTAATAATAACTGCCGGTACAGGCCATACATCACAATTAATTTTACTATATGTTCTCTACATATATTTCTCAGCACTGACCTTTCCACAGTGTGACAATCAATACAAATCATATGAAAATCTAAAATACCCCCAAAGATGACTTCACGGTGAAATTCTTGTCAAGGGTTGACCGGCATTTTTTTGAGCTGCTGCACTGTAAACATAACAGCATGTACACAGACCACATATTTCACTTCCGGATCATCACCAAGGCCTTATTACTCCATGTGCACTGTCGCCAAATTACACACTGACAACCACTCTCTCTGCTCATATTCTCAAGAATAAACAATTACCTTTAAATCTCTACCAAATATGCATCAATATAACTCTTCTATCACCACCAAAATGAGAGAGGAAAAAATGTTCTAAAAATAGACTGGAACTACATTCGTGGGTACTGAACTGGAAGTATTAATTGTGGTGTGATTCCTGACAGGCCAAACTTGTTGGGGCAAATTTTAATAAAACTTTTATATTTGAATGCCACACCTATTTGAACTTTATACATGAAGTCTTTTTGAATTTCCTTGCATACAAGACATGTGACACCTGCTGGAAAGTGTGTAGTGCTGGTGTTCCACAGGGTGCACGTGCTGATCCATGTGCTCTTGAGAAACCAAAACTAAATTTGCTATATCTTCCTTAATTATAGGTCTTTTTCAATGCTGTAAAAACCTAATTGTACTACAAGATAAGGCCTGTCTGAAAATATGTTTAAAGTTAATACATTTTGATCAATTAAAATTTTAATGGAAATTTAAATAAACATTTAAATTTATAAACTAAATTTTATTGAAAAATTAAATTTTCATAAAAGTTTGAAAACAGATTTCGTCAAAATTTAGACAGAAAAGTTGATCAATCAATGGTCTTTAAAATAAATGGTGGTTTGGGTCTGTGTAACTGAGAACATTTTTCCCAGGGGTAGTGAAGTAGCATGACTCATAGTGATTTTGGCAACAAACCGCAATATGCCTGTCAAGGTGCATATAGGTGTACACACTAAAGAAGCAACAACAGGTGCTATGTTCCATATTTACTGTGTCAGGTATTTAGGCAGTTATTTGTATAACTAATAGTGCACTCAGATTTAAACATCTGATGGGACCACTTCCATGTTTTATAGGAAATTTGCAGTACATTTCAGTGTCGATAACTACAAAAAGCGACAATAAGATAGGAAAATACAGTTTTTAGGCAGGCTTTACCTTACTGAACAATGGTGCTAATCTCTCTCATAAAGATCTAAGCCATGTCCTTGAGGTGCTGTATGTTAGTATTGTGATATCATGATCACTTATGGCAGTACACTGCATATGTCCTTATGAAACCTTGCTATCACCACCAGACTACTGGAGAGCTTCCAAGCTGATCCACCACTAACACTTTGTTCCAGATACCAGCCTAGACCTGAAAAGATATAAAATGTTTCACTTATATCTAGAAAACAGTAAGATGTATGCAAATGAAGTTAAAATGTGTTAGATATAGTGATTTCCAAATAACATTCAGGCTGCAAGCATAGGAAGTAAATATTAAACTTGACAGAGTGACACTCAGAAATGTGAAGTAATAGTCATGTATTAAAGTAATAAATTCATCTTAAAAGTATATGAAGTTTCTATACGCATATCTGGTCATTTACAGGTTAAATAACTAATCAGGTAGACTATGCATCACAAACTTTAAGGAAATGCGGGGACGGTGAGGTTTGATCATTGGTGGAAACATTAGTACAGGCCAGTATACAGTAAAGTCAAGCGACAATGTAGTAAAAAAGAATATATTACTATAAGCAATCTTATTAATGAGGGAAATAATAATTCTGGATATTGCAAGAGAATACAGCCAAATGTGGCCACACATATCAACTACAGGTACCAATGCATCCTATATCATAAACTAAATGTGAAATTCTGATCCCCAAAACTTGTAAACAAGAATGGAAATTTGCATATGTGGAACATATACAATGTACTTGTTATGATCAAATGTGCAAAAATAATTCCAATGATCTGTTTGAACATTTAAAGTGTATTTTTAAGGGTGTTTGATACCAATTATTAACCTCAATGGTTCACTAGAATCAGATATCAGCTGATATTACAATACCGCACTCTATCCAAGTACTGAATTGAAATATGTTACCATACATGGGCATATTAATGAAGAAAATAACATTTTGGGATACATTTAGTGCACACAGCCAGAAATGTGTCTTACAGATTCACTGTAGGTACAATGTCAGCCTATATGATATACTGAATGATAACTTTGGATCCCAAACATTCTAAAATATGTGAATATTTGTTCATGTGGGATATGTAACCATGCTAAGATCAGTTGTACACAGTTAAGCTCAAAATATCTGTTTGAATATATCTTATGCAATCTTTAGAGTGTCAGTTAACAAATATTATTAGTAATTAACAATGCATAAATTAAGATGGATCATTAGAATTCACATAAGATCATACAGGCCACAATGCCGCACTTCACTAATCAATATCTTAACCAAATTGAACAATAAAATTGAATGCATTTTGTATTCAACTTACATCATTTTGCTGTTTTCTTACATCCAAGGGTAAATATACATGTGGAAAGTATATTTTATCCCTTCAGCCTGCATTTCATTCTCAGAAAGTTTAAACTGATTTAGTATAGAACTTGAGTAGGTTCTAGTATCAAGTTTTCATCGCTGTCCTCTCACTAAATACCCTGTAACTATATTTGTTAACAATTACTAAAGGCTATATAAGCAGATATGTGTTACTCAGGAAGTCACCCCATCATAAACACATAAATTAACTGATTGGACCCCTAATAAATAGTTTGAATGATCAATACAAAATAGAATCTGTCTTTCATACATTTTAAATGTATGACTCATTTTGACTTACAAAGATATTTTCTCTGACAAAATTTGACAAATATCCATCATTGTAGCTTGTATATGGTGTAGGAGTATAAACATGCTGATATCATTTGATATAATTTCCAAAAATATTATCTATGTGCATTTGAAGGAGCAAATTTTAATTTTTTAATTTTTTTAAAAAAAATTATTAAAATTTTAAAAAATAAAATCAATTTTTAAATTCTAATGTCATTTTTCTATTTTAAATGTTAATATATATAACACCTTCAAATTTCATGTGTTGATCATTAATAATAAAAATTTTATAGCAATTTAAAGTTTAATAATAACTGCCGGTACAGGCCATACATCACAATTAATTTTACTATATGTTCTCTACATATATTTCTCAGCACTGACCTTTCCACAGTGTGACAATCAATACAAATCATATGAAAATCTAAAATACCCCCAAAGATGACTTCACGGTGAAATTCTTGTCAAGGGTTGACCGGCATTTTTTTGAGCTGCTGCACTGTAAACATAACAGCATGTACACAGACCACATATTTCACTTCCGGATCATCACCAAGGCCTTATTACTCCATGTGCACTGTCGCCAAATTACACACTGACAACCACTCTCTCTGCTCATATTCTCAAGAATAAACAATTACCTTTAAATCTCTACCAAATATGCATCAATATAACTCTTCTATCACCACCAAAATGAGAGAGGAAAAAATGTTCTAAAAATAGACTGGAACTACATTCGTGGGTACTGAACTGGAAGTATTAATTGTGGTGTGATTCCTGACAGGCCAAACTTGTTGGGGCAAATTTTAATAAAACTTTTATATTTGAATGCCACACCTATTTGAACTTTATACATGAAGTCTTTTTGAATTTCCTTGCATACAAGACATGTGACACCTGCTGGAAAGTGTGTAGTGCTGGTGTTCCACAGGGTGCACGTGCTGATCCATGTGCTCTTGAGAAACCAAAACTAAATTTGCTATATCTTCCTTAATTATAGGTCTTTTTCAATGCTGTAAAAACCTAATTGTACTACAAGATAAGGCCTGTCTGAAAATATGTTTAAAGTTAATACATTTTGATCAATTAAAATTTTAATGGAAATTTAAATAAACATTTAAATTTATAAACTAAATTTTATTGAAAAATTAAATTTTCATAAAAGTTTGAAAACAGATTTCGTCAAAATTTAGACAGAAAAGTTGATCAATCAATGGTCTTTAAAATAAATGGTGGTTTGGGTCTGTGTAACTGAGAACATTTTTCCCAGGGGTAGTGAAGTAGCATGACTCATAGTGATTTTGGCAACAAACCGCAATATGCCTGTCAAGGTGCATATAGGTGTACACACTAAAGAAGCAACAACAGGTGCTATGTTCCATATTTACTGTGTCAGGTATTTAGGCAGTTATTTGTATAACTAATAGTGCACTCAGATTTAAACATCTGATGGGACCACTTCCATGTTTTATAGGAAATTTGCAGTACATTTCAGTGTCGATAACTACAAAAAGCGACAATAAGATAGGAAAATACAGTTTTTAGGCAGGCTTTACCTTACTGAACAATGGTGCTAATCTCTCTCATAAAGATCTAAGCCATGTCCTTGAGGTGCTGTATGTTAGTATTGTGATATCATGATCACTTATGGCAGTACACTGCATATGTCCTTATGAAACCTTGCTATCACCACCAGACTACTGGAGAGCTTCCAAGCTGATCCACCACTAACACTTTGTTCCAGATACCAGCCTAGACCTGAAAAGATATAAAATGTTTCACTTATATCTAGAAAACAGTAAGATGTATGCAAATGAAGTTAAAATGTGTTAGATATAGTGATTTCCAAATAACATTCAGGCTGCAAGCATAGGAAGTAAATATTAAACTTGACAGAGTGACACTCAGAAATGTGAAGTAATAGTCATGTATTAAAGTAATAAATTCATCTTAAAAGTATATGAAGTTTCTATACGCATATCTGGTCATTTACAGGTTAAATAACTAATCAGGTAGACTATGCATCACAAACTTTAAGGAAATGCGGGGACGGTGAGGTTTGATCATTGGTGGAAACATTAGTACAGGCCAGTATACAGTAAAGTCAAGCGACAATGTAGTAAAAAAGAATATATTACTATAAGCAATCTTATTAATGAGGGAAATAATAATTCTGGATATTGCAAGAGAATACAGCCAAATGTGGCCACACATATCAACTACAGGTACCAATGCATCCTATATCATAAACTAAATGTGAAATTCTGATCCCCAAAACTTGTAAACAAGAATGGAAATTTGCATATGTGGAACATATACAATGTACTTGTTATGATCAAATGTGCAAAAATAATTCCAATGATCTGTTTGAACATTTAAAGTGTATTTTTAAGGGTGTTTGATACCAATTATTAACCTCAATGGTTCACTAGAATCAGATATCAGCTGATATTACAATACCGCACTCTATCCAAGTACTGAATTGAAATATGTTACCATACATGGGCATATTAATGAAGAAAATAACATTTTGGGATACATTTAGTGCACACAGCCAGAAATGTGTCTTACAGATTCACTGTAGGTACAATGTCAGCCTATATGATATACTGAATGATAACTTTGGATCCCAAACATTCTAAAATATGTGAATATTTGTTCATGTGGGATATGTAACCATGCTAAGATCAGTTGTACACAGTTAAGCTCAAAATATCTGTTTGAATATATCTTATGCAATCTTTAGAGTGTCAGTTAACAAATATTATTAGTAATTAACAATGCATAAATTAAGATGGATCATTAGAATTCACATAAGATCATACAGGCCTCAATGCCGCACTTCACTAATCAATATCTTAACCAAATTGAACAATAAAATTGAATGCATTTTGTATTCAACTTACATCATTTTGCTGTTTTCTTACATCCAAGGGTAAATATACATGTGGAAAGTATATTTTATCCCTTCAGCCTGCATTTCATTCTCAGAAAGTTTAAACTGATTTAGTATAGAACTTGAGTAGGTTCTAGTATCAAGTTTTCATCGCTGTCCTCTCACTAAATACCCTGTAACTATATTTGTTAACAATTACTAAAGGCTATATAAGCAGATATGTGTTACTCAGGAAGTCACCCCATCATAAACACATAAATTAACTGATTGGACCCCTAATAAATAGTTTGAATGATCAATACAAAATAGAATCTGTCTTTCATACATTTTAAATGTATGACTCATTTTGACTTACAAAGATATTTTCTCTGACAAAATTTGACAAATATCCATCATTGTAGCTTGTATATGGTGTAGGAGTATAAACATGCTGATATCATTTGATATAATTTCCAAAAATATTATCTATGTGCATTTGAAGGAGCAAATTTTAATTTTTTAATTTTTTTAAAAAAAATTATTAAAATTTTAAAAAATAAAATCAATTTTTAAATTCTAATGTCATTTTTCTATTTTAAATGTTAATATATATAACACCTTCAAATTTCATGTGTTGATCATTAATAATAAAAATTTTATAGCAATTTAAAGTTTAATAATAACTGCCGGTACAGGCCATACATCACAATTAATTTTACTATATGTTCTCTACATATATTTCTCAGCACTGACCTTTCCACAGTGTGACAATCAATACAAATCATATGAAAATCTAAAATACCCCCAAAGATGACTTCACGGTGAAATTCTTGTCAAGGGTTGACCGGCATTTTTTTGAGCTGCTGCACTGTAAACATAACAGCATGTACACAGACCACATATTTCACTTCCGGATCATCACCAAGGCCTTATTACTCCATGTGCACTGTCGCCAAATTACACACTGACAACCACTCTCTCTGCTCATATTCTCAAGAATAAACAATTACCTTTAAATCTCTACCAAATATGCATCAATATAACTCTTCTATCACCACCAAAATGAGAGAGGAAAAAATGTTCTAAAAATAGACTGGAACTACATTCGTGGGTACTGAACTGGAAGTATTAATTGTGGTGTGATTCCTGACAGGCCAAACTTGTTGGGGCAAATTTTAATAAAACTTTTATATTTGAATGCCACACCTATTTGAACTTTATACATGAAGTCTTTTTGAATTTCCTTGCATACAAGACATGTGACACCTGCTGGAAAGTGTGTAGTGCTGGTGTTCCACAGGGTGCACGTGCTGATCCATGTGCTCTTGAGAAACCAAAACTAAATTTGCTATATCTTCCTTAATTATAGGTCTTTTTCAATGCTGTAAAAACCTAATTGTACTACAAGATAAGGCCTGTCTGAAAATATGTTTAAAGTTAATACATTTTGATCAATTAAAATTTTAATGGAAATTTAAATAAACATTTAAATTTATAAACTAAATTTTATTGAAAAATTAAATTTTCATAAAAGTTTGAAAACAGATTTCGTCAAAATTTAGACAGAAAAGTTGATCAATCAATGGTCTTTAAAATAAATGGTGGTTTGGGTCTGTGTAACTGAGAACATTTTTCCCAGGGGTAGTGAAGTAGCATGACTCATAGTGATTTTGGCAACAAACCGCAATATGCCTGTCAAGGTGCATATAGGTGTACACACTAAAGAAGCAACAACAGGTGCTATGTTCCATATTTACTGTGTCAGGTATTTAGGCAGTTATTTGTATAACTAATAGTGCACTCAGATTTAAACATCTGATGGGACCACTTCCATGTTTTATAGGAAATTTGCAGTACATTTCAGTGTCGATAACTACAAAAAGCGACAATAAGATAGGAAAATACAGTTTTTAGGCAGGCTTTACCTTACTGAACAATGGTGCTAATCTCTCTCATAAAGATCTAAGCCATGTCCTTGAGGTGCTGTATGTTAGTATTGTGATATCATGATCACTTATGGCAGTACACTGCATATGTCCTTATGAAACCTTGCTATCACCACCAGACTACTGGAGAGCTTCCAAGCTGATCCACCACTAACACTTTGTTCCAGATACCAGCCTAGACCTGAAAAGATATAAAATGTTTCACTTATATCTAGAAAACAGTAAGATGTATGCAAATGAAGTTAAAATGTGTTAGATATAGTGATTTCCAAATAACATTCAGGCTGCAAGCATAGGAAGTAAATATTAAACTTGACAGAGTGACACTCAGAAATGTGAAGTAATAGTCATGTATTAAAGTAATAAATTCATCTTAAAAGTATATGAAGTTTCTATACGCATATCTGGTCATTTACAGGTTAAATAACTAATCAGGTAGACTATGCATCACAAACTTTAAGGAAATGCGGGGACGGTGAGGTTTGATCATTGGTGGAAACATTAGTACAGGCCAGTATACAGTAAAGTCAAGCGACAATGTAGTAAAAAAGAATATATTACTATAAGCAATCTTATTAATGAGGGAAATAATAATTCTGGATATTGCAAGAGAATACAGCCAAATGTGGCCACACATATCAACTACAGGTACCAATGCATCCTATATCATAAACTAAATGTGAAATTCTGATCCCCAAAACTTGTAAACAAGAATGGAAATTTGCATATGTGGAACATATACAATGTACTTGTTATGATCAAATGTGCAAAAATAATTCCAATGATCTGTTTGAACATTTAAAGTGTATTTTTAAGGGTGTTTGATACCAATTATTAACCTCAATGGTTCACTAGAATCAGATATCAGCTGATATTACAATACCGCACTCTATCCAAGTACTGAATTGAAATATGTTACCATACATGGGCATATTAATGAAGAAAATAACATTTTGGGATACATTTAGTGCACACAGCCAGAAATGTGTCTTACAGATTCACTGTAGGTACAATGTCAGCCTATATGATATACTGAATGATAACTTTGGATCCCAAACATTCTAAAATATGTGAATATTTGTTCATGTGGGATATGTAACCATGCTAAGATCAGTTGTACACAGTTAAGCTCAAAATATCTGTTTGAATATATCTTATGCAATCTTTAGAGTGTCAGTTAACAAATATTATTAGTAATTAACAATGCATAAATTAAGATGGATCATTAGAATTCACATAAGATCATACAGGCCTCAATGCCGCACTTCACTAATCAATATCTTAACCAAATTGAACAATAAAATTGAATGCATTTTGTATTCAACTTACATCATTTTGCTGTTTTCTTACATCCAAGGGTAAATATACATGTGGAAAGTATATTTTATCCCTTCAGCCTGCATTTCATTCTCAGAAAGTTTAAACTGATTTAGTATAGAACTTGAGTAGGTTCTAGTATCAAGTTTTCATCGCTGTCCTCTCACTAAATACCCTGTAACTATATTTGTTAACAATTACTAAAGGCTATATAAGCAGATATGTGTTACTCAGGAAGTCACCCCATCATAAACACATAAATTAACTGATTGGACCCCTAATAAATAGTTTGAATGATCAATACAAAATAGAATCTGTCTTTCATACATTTTAAATGTATGACTCATTTTGACTTACAAAGATATTTTCTCTGACAAAATTTGACAAATATCCATCATTGTAGCTTGTATATGGTGTAGGAGTATAAACATGCTGATATCATTTGATATAATTTCCAAAAATATTATCTATGTGCATTTGAAGGAGCAAATTTTAATTTTTTAATTTTTTTAAAAAAAATTATTAAAATTTTAAAAAATAAAATCAATTTTTAAATTCTAATGTCATTTTTCTATTTTAAATGTTAATATATATAACACCTTCAAATTTCATGTGTTGATCATTAATAATAAAAATTTTATAGCAATTTAAAGTTTAATAATAACTGCCGGTACAGGCCATACATCACAATTAATTTTACTATATGTTCTCTACATATATTTCTCAGCACTGACCTTTCCACAGTGTGACAATCAATACAAATCATATGAAAATCTAAAATACCCCCAAAGATGACTTCACGGTGAAATTCTTGTCAAGGGTTGACCGGCATTTTTTTGAGCTGCTGCACTGTAAACATAACAGCATGTACACAGACCACATATTTCACTTCCGGATCATCACCAAGGCCTTATTACTCCATGTGCACTGTCGCCAAATTACACACTGACAACCACTCTCTCTGCTCATATTCTCAAGAATAAACAATTACCTTTAAATCTCTACCAAATATGCATCAATATAACTCTTCTATCACCACCAAAATGAGAGAGGAAAAAATGTTCTAAAAATAGACTGGAACTACATTCGTGGGTACTGAACTGGAAGTATTAATTGTGATGTGATTCCATATGGCCATACACCACAATTAATTTTTCTATATGTTCTCTACATATATTTCTCAGCACTGACATTTCCACAGTGTGACAATCAATACAAATCATATGAAAATCTAAAATACCCCCAAAGATGACTTCACGGTGAAATTCTTGTCAAGGGTTGACCGGCATTTTTTTGAGCTGCTGCACTGTAAACATAACAGCATGTACACAGACCACAGGACGTGTTAGTCCTATACCTACTAATCGGTAACGTGGTCAAAAGAAAACAACTCAATAAAACACCCCACCCACATCATGTTACTGGGGTGTACATTTTTTCCGTGTTTAGCGTTACTAAAGTTAGGGTTTTTACGACATATCTATGGCGTCATTCCACTAAGAGATTTTCCGGAAACGTCTCAGTCGTGTTAAATCAAACTGCCATTGACATATACAAATCGTCTATTATTATGTCCAACTGCGTATGTACAAAATATCCGGTTTTGATACAGATAAAATAATGCAGGGTCTCAATGACATAATTGAAGAATATTTATCAAATAGCTATGCTGCAAGCGGCCCTCCAAGTATTCTCCGTTGTAACAACGATCCAACTGGCAGTGGTCGTCATGTAACGCCGGGTATTGTGAAAATCACACCAACAGTTTCTGTAAAGATAGTTTGCGATGCAGTCGACGGTACCGCACGAGTACACCAATGACGCACATACAAATACACATTGACTGTCGTAGATGTTTTTAGTAGATATTAAAAGGCTGAATCGTTATCTTCTAATACAGCAACTGGGGTTTCAGCTGCGTTTGATCGAATTTATCAACGTGGACAATTGCTACAGGTTGATCCCGGCAAAGAATTTATTGGTGCAGTAACAACTCTGATGCAGCAAAAACACGTTAAGATCAGACTCTGATACACCGCTATACATTGCGATCAGGCAATCATCGAACAATTTAATCAAACATTTGCATAGTAACTTTTTGAATATCAGTATGCCTAAGAGTTAATATACATTCAGGACAGATCTCGTGAATGGGCTGCAAGAATACGTTATGCGGTGGCCATGTTGAACAACGAGGTCACGTGCGCAATTAGCCTGAAACCTGCCGATGTAATGATGTAATTTTGAAGAAAAAAAACATATCACGACGACACTCACCAGATCTTCAACAACAATTAGTGTTCATCAGTAAAGGGACAATGAGATATTTATATGAACCTGGTGAACCTGAGGGTGGTGCAGCAAGGATAACTGATTCAATGTGGAGTGAAACAACACATAAAATGTCCAGCTTCGTAAGATCTACTACGCATCCACCAAATCTACGGATAAGATTCAACAGCTTCTCGACGTGGATTGGATACGTCGTAGCAGACGCTATTTGGGCTCCACACACGCACTAACAATAACAATGCTAACAAGAGTTACACGTGTTGAGGAAAGCAGCTCGTTTACATCTGTTACATTCGACAAATGTCATTGACATTTTCGCGAGCGTGGCCGAAACTACTGATGCTTCTGTCGACGGTATATTGTCGAACATCATTTGGAAAATATTGCTACAACATTATTGTGTTAAAGCAGGCGCATTGATGTTTTGGCGTTGTTTCAGAATCTTGACAAATTCCACGTCCAGATCAAACTTGCGTAATTTATTTTTCGTCATTTCTTGCATAATTTGTCAATTTTTTTTCTTTACTGCATTGATAATTCTTAGTGATGCTGTTGTTATTTTTGGCTCTGTTTACAACTGCAGCACGATAACGTAATGGAAACAGTTGATCAGGAATTTGTTCCTTCTGAAGCTCAATTAATTTACGCCAAAGTAAATCACGGACATTTTTCCTGGATACAACAATTAGATCATTAAGGCGACATATTTCCAGTAATATGACTTTGTAGTCTCTGAAATTACTGCACGAAATATTTCACACTCATTTTTGTCGGATTGTAATCTGACTAACGATTTCAGTTGTCGTAGTTGTTCATCCTGCGTTGGATGATGCCAATATGATCACCACACTAGCTTATTGCAGTAGATGTTGGTGATTCCGATCAAGAAATATTTGTAATGTTTCTTTGGATACTGTACAAATTTCATCCCAGATAAATTTTCTCGAGATAAATTTCTCCCATATTCGTTCGGGCGTCCATGCATCATCTCGCCATCTAAAGAAACTATGATACATGCATGCGTTGACACAACGTTGTCTCATCTCTCTAGCAAGCCGGTGAGTTGCCGTCCACAAAATCATATCAGAGTTTTTTAATAATTCTATCGCGCGTCACACAGTCAGTATGAAACCTAGGTGTTACTCTAGACAGTACTCTCACATCACACCAACTTGTTATGAACTGATGCAAGGCTGCCTATCTTGAGCTGAGATGTATCAGCTCCATTCGCAAATATCTTTCAGTTGATGGAACAAAAACACGCGTGTGTTCATTAGTACTTTCAAGACTTGGCTATTGTAACTCAATTATGAATGTTCTGTTTTCTCGAAAGTTACTCCAGAAACTTCAAAATGTTCCCAAACAACAGCTGCTCGGATCATCTTTAGAGTACCACGTTCAGAGCACACCTCCCCGCTGCTCTGTACCCTACACTGGCTATCCATTCGATCCAGAATCAATCACAAAATGTGTTCTCTGTGCTACGTTTAACTGATGGACTCCAGTCCAACATACCTATCTGGCCTCACCTATGTGTAAACAACAGCACTATACATACGCTCCTCTTTTGCCAATCGTATACTAATTATTCCCACTATGAAAACGAAGTCATATGGACAACGTTCTTTTGATAACCAGGGCCCAGCAACGTCGAACAAATTGCCCATTGAAATTGGACACAAAGACACAGTGATCCCTTTCAAACGTGCTCTTTTTCAAGTTTTTCTAATTTCATGGTGTTTATTTTTGTTTTTAGTCATATCATTAAAGATGTTGTAAAGCGCTTAGGGCTTCTATAGATTAGGCGCTATACAAAGTCCTCATTATTTTTATAAATAATAATATGTAAACAAAAACTGTACTTAATATATTACAGGTTATACTATAAGAAGTGCATTGTTCTCCAATACCGTGGTCTTTGAGAAGCAGCAGATGGGGGAGGCAGGCCCCCATTTTTAGAGGTGTCTATTTGCTAAACCAACATTCCTTTCAAAACGTAAACATAACGGCAACAAAAACAAAAACAAAGCTTCTAATTAACCGAGAGCCCCCCCCACCCTCCATTCTCCCAGGGTTGGTTTGATGGCATGACTTTTGTTATTCACTGCATCATCCCATGATGCCTGACACTTCTGGTGTAGGTACTGTGTGATACGAGGTTTAAAATCAGTAAAAGATAATTTAAAATCCGATGATTCTTGGGATAGATCCAACTTAACAGCACGGTCTGCTTCTTCATTACCTTTAAAACCAGTATGGCTAGGTAACCAACATTATACTATATTGTACGAGGTAATAAGCTCGGTATTTTTGACGAGGAGATTGGTTAATAAATGAGTTTTCCAGTTTTACATTGTGTATAGACTAAAGCACTGATGGTGAGTCACAGAAGATAATGCTATTTAAAATACGTTTATTCTATAAAAAAAATCAGCGCAAGGTCTATTGCTCTAATTTCGGCTGAAAAAATGGACAAATGAACTTTTGTTATGTGTTTGCCACTAACGAAGGCTGCAGCAGCCTTTTCCTCATCCTTTGATCCATCAGTATAAATTTTATTGTAGTTTCTACTATCCGTAGGGAAGAGGTAGTCATTGAAAAATTCAGAATGGGTCATTCATACATAAAACACTCCACATACTAAATGGTGAAGATCCACCAGAGTGCGTTTTTAGCAATGAACCATTCAATGTTAAGCACTATATGGCAGAGTGTTCCTCCAACCTGCAACGTACGTTTGATAAGTACTATAATGTACATGACATGAAGGAACTTTTTGATACTATATCACTTGCATATTAGATTTCCTGAAGGAAGGAAATCTTTTTTAAAACTATAACTTGTATGCTATTACCTAGAGCATTTTCATCTAATGCAAATACCGCCCCTTATTTTCAACATATTTTCAACTGTACTCATCAACATCAACCATTTATATCTCCCGTTGATAGGGTAGCTTCATATTTTACTGTTACTAACATATTACCATTTTATGTTGAACTATTTTGTTTTTTATATCGCTGGTCGATATTAAACCTCTTAGTATCTTTCAACGTGTATACATACAACCGATTGTATGGCGCTAAATAGCCTAGAACTGATGGTGCACCGTTAAAAACCAATCAATCAATCAATCACCACCCCCACCCCCACCCCAAGAGATATTTTTGGGGTTACTGTTTTTTTTGTCAGTACTATGTGCGTGATGTTTACCCGTATGACGTCTCATCGAGGTCTCGCCTCTGCTGTTGCTATCATCCAAAAATTGTATCAAGACCGACTCCTTATCGTGCTCGAGGATCTTGTAAGTTTATTGTTATAAATCCTTGTGGAGTAGCTTGCGCTTTTCAAAGGAAATCTTTTAAAAGAGTATGGTCTTTATCACCGCTGCACCAGGTCTGATAAATGTTTCGTAACGTGTATCAACTCCGTTAAACACAGCGAAAATATTACATTATCCATGATCACCTTAGGAACTTGTGTATATCGCTTGGTTAGATAAATCACATCAGTGTTTTATGTCTACCTAACTAAAATATTCTAGCTGGATTTGGTTATTTGACCAGCATTACATCATCGTATACAACACTATTTATTAATTTTACAGCAATGGAATCTATAGATGGTGCATCATCGATATCAGTGATAAATTCAGTAACATATTCACCGTACTCATCCAACGATTTTGCATTTTTGTTAAAATTCTTAATTATATCGAATATCGTTGATCGTCTACAAACGGAGCAATCAAATACAATTTATCCCATTTTAACCATCTCATTATCAAATTAAATAGCACTTTTGTCTTGCCACTTCCAGATGGACCTATTATAATCATACGAGTAGAATTTGGTAGCGCAGCATGATGCTTGACCGGTTCTTGTTTTCTTGTCGCAGAAAAATCAATTACATTCATGTTATTATGAATAAAATTATGGATCTATATTGTGTTAAATGTAGAGCGCGTACTCCAACAGATACACTAACAACAATTACAACAAAAAAATAATAGATCAGCGGTTACGGGTAAGAGTGAACGATGTGGTACGAAGAAATTTAAACTTATTTCCACATAATCGTTTTTTTTTAATAATAACAATAAGGGGGAGGGGGTTCCGCAGCGTTATCAAAGGTACCAGGCACTTCATTCCTTGGGCAAAATATCCAGGAGATAAAACATCTTCTTGGATATAATTATTGTGGTCCTGAAACTAGACTTGATATCAAACTTGATTTGGATAAACTAAAATCCGATGAGTATCCGATAAATCGAGCTTGTCACACTCATGATGCATCTTATAAAAGTAACAATCTGCAGCATATACGTCTCGTAGATGCAAAATTAATTCATGTGTTAAATTATATTACTGATAAATCCTTCAAAGAAAATATATCTAGCTGGTTAGTATAAACCGCGATGAAAGATAGCTTGTATTGGGAAACGGTAATTAATCGGCCGATTTATTATTTTTATGGAATCTATTTGTTATTCCGCAAGAGGGTATTGAAAAGGTAACACAGCAATCAGAAAACTCGCCGAATCAACAAAAGTTACACGTGTTACTTCAGCAGATTGATTAGCACGACACGCAATATGGCAAATGTATCTACCACCGCCTAAACAAATCGAGTATGCTCATTTTGATGTCAGCGTTCCTAACGATGTTCATCAAGCTGATATATTATTTTTACAACATGATAATATACGTCGAGTAAAATATAAATACGCGTTAACCATGATGGTGCAAGCAGATACACAGAAGCAGAACCATTGTCAACAAAGACATCAGCAGATGTAGCTTCTGCGTTTACACGAATTTATCAACGAGGATCTGGACCACACGATGCTCTGCAATGGCCACAATTTTTACAGGATGAATTTGGCAAAGAATTTCAGGGTGCAGTATCATCGCCGATGAGCAACAACGCGTTAAAATTAGACGAGGACATACTGCAATTCATCGTGATCAGTCAATTATTGAACGATTCAATTGAACACTTGCTGAGCGGTTATTTGGATATCAATACACGAAGGAATTCATTCAATACACGAAATCTCGTGAATGGGTTCCAAGATTACCAAGTGTGATAGCTTCGCTAAATAATGAAATAACTCGACTCCGAGTACACTCAAGACAAGTCAACATTGTCATCAAAATTTATAATAACCCTACGTAATTGATTTATTTTTATAACTCGTCTCATTGCAAGATAGACTAAGTTAAACCATCGATATGATCATCGATAATCCAGAAAATTGTATCAGAATCGGTTAATCCTTGAGATGAATGAATTGTCATTGCGTATCTTATCTTCCACGGAGAGTTTCAGTGTGCGATCCATCTTCGACAACATCGATATCGACTAGAACAATATCGTTTAACACAAGATTCTCCTTCGTAGACTTTCCTGGAATATCAACTTCAGTATTTTGTTTTCGTGTATCAAATGGTCTATAACACAACGCTACTGGAAGCGCTGGAAACATTTCCTTATGTTTTTTTAAAATAATTTCATTTTAAGTATATCTCTGGCTATCTTTCTACTTTACTTGCTATTATTAAATCATTTGTCTCCACGTTTCCCAAAAATCGTTTATGGAAGTCTCTGAAATTACCTCCCGCTTTATTTCACATTGAATTTTATTCAGTTGTAATCTTATTAATTTCTTAAACATCTTTAACGTTGGATCAAGTGCTCTATGATCTTCATTTATCTACTCGTAATAATCCACCAAAATCTTTAGCCAATCATGCGGAGACAAACCATCAAACGTTGGCTTTTGACCATGATCATCACATATTATCACAGCTGTGTTTTTCGACAACAGCCAATCAAGAAATCTTTTCAACGTTTCCAACGACACTATGCATATCTCATCCAAACGATAACCCCGGAAACATATTTCTCTCCCATTCGATCAGGAGTCCATTCGTCGCCGCTTCTTTGAAAAACTATATGATAAGTACAATATTTAACTCTTCGGATGTTCATTTCTCGTGCAAGTCTTTGTGTGTGTGTGTGGGGGGGGGGTGTTAACACAGTCATATCTGAATTCTGTCTAAATAGTTCAATAACACGAGTTGTTTTGCCGTATCCTCCTGGCCGATTTAGACAAACGGTTTTATATCTTGATATTGGATCGGATATGAAAGTCTCAGATGGCAATTCTGATACCAGATTACACTAAGAATCATCTTTAATAGTAACATCCGTGGATTCACAATAGCTATATAACATTTCTTGTTTTATTCTCCTGAACCCCAACATGTGTCCTTGCCGATAAACCGAGTCAACAACTCCGAATTTTTTTTTATTCAAATAAAACGAATCCGTGGCAACTGCGGTGTAAGGTTATTTATTTATCACTGAAAGTAAATTTATCGAAACATAGACGAGCATCGAGGATCTTAAATGTATATATTGTGGCGATTCTCCATTAATGTAATTAACAATAGTTCCTACTTTTGTTCCGTTAGATAAGTAAGCGTCTTCTCGACTTACTAAACTTGCTTTCTTTGTTGTATCAGCGATAGTAAAATCGCATTCAGCGCTATCCAAAATTAATCTTGTACAATATAGTTTATTATCATATGATCCACCTTGAGTAAATTTAACAATTATTCTTCTGTCGAGATTTTTTGCAGTGTTATGATAAAAAAAAATTAAATGGGAGCTCCTCTCGATTTGTTCTTGGATTCGTATAAAATCTCTCCTGTTATTGTTTTTACCATCATTGGAAATTTTAATTTACTTGATAACACCACAACATCGTTTATTAACGCTCAGGTATCATTGACCGATTCAGTCCATTTATTTATTTTTTCACGTCGTTGATCAGTTAACCCGTTTCCGCGTTTCGCGTTTCTAAAATGTTCGATTACTCGCTCGGCAACACAATTCAACGATGAAAATTTATCCGAGCTAGTTTGTGAATATCAAGTTAATTAATTAAATAGAATCCATAAACAACAACAATTAAAGGATATGCTCGTTCACAATATAGTCTGTCGATTCCGGTTAACATTCCTGGTTTATTTTTGCTACTGACAATGACATACTTTGTTCGCGTCATTACAGGGTCAAGTTTGTTATGGACGCTCCATCTTATTTCTAGAATTTAGCCAATTTAATCTGAATATAAAATAATTTTTATAATCTCAGCAAGTATTTCTGCTGCTCTGGCATCGGTCACGGTTGCATCATTGCGTGTAGTTTTATACGTCAGCCTTGTATATTCGGCTCCGTCTCTATAAATCTCATATTTTGCTTGTTTGATACAATTTTTTTTTATATCTCGAAATAGATGATTTTATCCTAGGTTTTTTTTAAAAAATAAACGCGACGCACGCGTTGTGGTTTTATATCGGTAATCTTGTAAATTTCTTCTATAATATTTAAAGATATTGCATTTAATTTAAAAATGCAACTATAATAGTATAACAATGGCGCAAAATTATTGTATGTGGAAAATAATGGGATCAACCGAACTTTGTTCTCGGAAATGTGCTGGAAAATATTGCTTCTCTCATGAACAACATATCAAACGAGGATCTCACGGGTCTGTTTCTTATATTGGTTGGAAACGGTGTATGGGGAAAAACGCAATTATTATTATTGTGGGGGTAAAAAAAATTTAGAGAGCAGAAATGCCACCAATAAATAGACTATATAAAAGAAAGGCATGATCAATTAATGTAATGTATAAACTCAACTTCCAACGCTTTGCGGTTCGCTTGATCAACATTTATTTACAAAGAATATAACTGAAACACCTCTTTGTAGATGTGGATCTGTAGAAATTATATTGCTCCTTTTTGCGTTTATGACCAAGAATGACGCATTAAACTACTACAATCCCCAAACCATATATTAATTGAACTTTAAATACTTTCTTACATGGTGATACAACATTTGTATGTTAAGTAAGCATTCACATTTTCGATTCCATTCATAAATTTACTGAAACATCAAAAAGCAAATACATTACAAACACGTATGCACTTCCTTGGGTCATAAAGAAGCTCTAAACAGCAATGTCTCTTTTTTATCTGAATGTTTCGTAGTCATTTCTTTAAAGCCTCTCTTTAAAATTAAGTATTGTTCACTTTTAGGCTACCGCTCCGGTGGCATGTGGGTTAGAGCGCCGGCATCGGAATCGGGACGTCGTAGGTTCGATCTACGGCTGAGTCCTACCAATTTATTTTAACTATTTTCTTTTTCTTTTTTCTTTAAATACACCGCTAACAGGCAGTTTAAACTCGTGTGTGCTTACTTGTTAACATTCCTTAATATTTTTTGCTTATTTGGTTTTAAATATTTATAATGGAATCTAACCAGAAATGTGAAATGACACAAAATTACATCAAGTAGACCGTGTATATTTCCTTTTCGTGCAACGGGATCTTAATTCTGTACTTTATTTGTACAGTCAACATTTGCCCTTGACCCTTTAATTGGTCAACAGTTTCTTACGCACTGGTTGCCTTCGCACCTGCATGAGAAAAGAATACTTTCAGGAATTATTTGCATTCAAAATGGCACACGTAATTACTATTACTAAGGTAATTGTTTCAGTTGTCACCCAATTTCAGCATGCACGTTTCTTAATTTAGAAGTATAGCATGGTGTAAGCAAACTGGGTCATACATTGGGACGCCCATCACTTGTTGTTTTCTTTCAACCTATACCGTACATTGCCTGCAGCAAAAACAATGTATTGCAACCTTAAACTTGAAGGTTATGTGTGTAGGAAAGCATAATTCCAATGATTATTCATTAGTAGCAAATTTAAAAGTCTATCCTATTTTAATTGCTGTTGGAAAATGCATGCATATTCTTAAGTTCTGCCTAAAGTATCATCTATGACAACACATTTTCGAAGAATTACCTATTTTCGATAATGCCATTTTGGTGCATCCGTATAAGCAAATATGGGATAGAGACACATATTTGTACATATTGTTTGTCAAAAAAAATCCTGCTACCTTTTTCGTATGTGTTCTTTTATCTAAACAAAGATAAATAAGTCAACTATATCCTGCTATTAATGTATAAGTCATAAGGTCATGTAAGTGTTCCATAGCGACTATTTCATTGATGGTGTCATTTGTAAAATTTTATTACACAACTTTTTGGGGCAGTTATTTACTATATTTTGATCTTCCATATTTATTGGAAGACCATTATATACTCATCCTGAGAAGCACATGCCACAGGTCATAATTTTTTTGGTTGAGGTAAACATGATGTTATGATCCAGTACAAACCTGTTTTAAATGTTATTTGTCTTGGTGACCCAATATCCTCATTTCTTGAACCAACTTAGTATCTGTCCACCATTTTAAAAGCCCATTGCTAATAATAACCTTTGTCTGTACCTTTTTATGACATTTTAGATGCAGAACATTCATCAATCAGAATTGAATAGACTATGGGTAAACTGTATTAGTATTTAATTTTAGAACACCAAACTTATTAATTTGAGTGAATGCACCCACACATAGACATGCACTTCAGGGATGTTCAATCAATGGGTGTAAATAACTCTGCTTCTTAAAAATAATATTTGGACACAGTTTATTTATTTATGCATAATCTAAGTGAAAACTAAAAATATTGTTTATCTGTCATAATTATTATTACTTTAGCTTGTATTTTGAGATGATCAAATGAAACAAAAAGCGTTCAAATTACGATTGATCTGCTTAATTAGCAAAATACATTTTCAGAATATGACTTTTTAGAAAGGGCCTAGAAACTATTTTAAAACTTTTTTCAAAGCTTTAGCTTTTGAACCTTGCATGAAATCAAGTTTTGAATTGAATGAGTCATTCCTGTAATCTAAACCAGAAGTAAGACACAGCTAACATGATCTTTACAGCACATCATCAATCACACGTGAAAGTCTGTTTTCAGTTGTTTTAACAGAAATAAATTCCAGTTTAATAGACATTAACTTTTAGGCTACTGCTTTGGCAATTGCTAATGCCAATAACAAGTTTTAAACACAGTCATGCATGTGCAGTTTTTGGCTGGTGTTATGAAGTGTTTTTGCCATTTTGAATTTACCAGGGACAGTAACACTTGTAATTGCTAAAAGTAACATTATTTGATATTTAAATATCTTGATTCTCCTGAATTATGCTTATATTTAAAAGAGAATTAAACTGATGCAATCTATAATTTACCATAGACGATGATTTTCATTCATAAAAGAAAATGTTTTCTTCGCATATTTCGTTCAGATGCTGGAATATCACTAGATTTCTTTATTTTAAGGTATTAACACATTAACCCATGGACGTTTTTACTGTTTTTGCGTGAAATGCGAGTAGGAAACACACTTTGGGGACTATTTCTGAATACATGTACATCCTAATACATCGGCTTCCAAGCAGTATTCCATTAGACCAATGCCTAATTGGGCTAAAAAAGAGTTTTCCATGAGTTAGTTTGCTTGCGTATTAGTAGAAAGTGAAAAGTTTGGGTTGTTTTTTTTTTGTTTGTTTTTCTTTGTGTAATGGACCCATAATTTTCACATGGAGAAGATTCTTTATTCAAAATGTCCATCTTATCCTACTTTTTTCACAGGTTCACCTGTCTGTGTGTGTTTCAGACTGGTCAGCCTTAGATCTGAGGCCATCAAGTCTAAAATCTGGACACAAAATTGAATTTCGACCATTTTTGGTGGAAAAAAAACGGGTCTGAAAAATTAGGTTTTTCTGTGTGTATTGTGTTGGGCAAATAAAATGTCTAGTTCATTGGTATCATTGTAGAGCTAAATCTGTCTCCCTTTCTAGAATACCACCCACTTTAGTGTATCATGCATGATCTAGACACTACAGACCATGGCAGTAGGCTACTACCTCCTGCCCCATAAATACGGCGCTAGGCGTTAATGTGTTAAGGGCAAATTGCAAATTTTAAACATATTTTGGATTTACTAAGGTGAACCTCTTAGAGGGATACAAGTTGTGAATTTAGGCTAGTTAATTAGCCTCAACCCATTCTAAATCTTAACAAGGTCCCTTCCAAGTGAAAGCATAAACATTGTTCCAGAATCTGGCCTCATATGGTTCAAACATGTCATACTTCACCTCATGAAATCTTGCATCCACCCTTGAATACAGCCAATTTGTTTGCATTCCAGACTGAGTGAAAATGAAGGTTGTGTCAGTTATTGATGTGACAGAGTCAGCTGTCAGAGCCAGTGTGACCTCAGGTAATACAGCCACTGATGCCAAGGCAGGTGCATTAGTACAGCAGTCTTTGAAAGCCAGGAGAAAAGCCCTAGAGGAAGTAAAAAGAGCCTGCGCTAGGTGAGTGTGTTCTCGGAATATAAATGTCTTGTGTTGATGTGGCAATGATCATAGTTTAAAGTTTTGATTCACAGATAGTAAAGTCACAATTACTGACAATTTATGGATTGTTGTGGACATTTACAATGGCAGTTCAGACTGAGGCAGGAAGGTTGATAATGGATGGTACTGTTATTAGTGCATTAGTGTATATTGCATGAACAAAAAAGTCTCATGATTTTCATGTATCTCCTGTATTGATGTTCAACTATGAAAGGGATAGAGGAGTAACATTAATTTTTTGTATGTATGTGTTTTAACTTGTACATGTTACATTTTTTCAGAATAATAATTTAGCATAATATAAAACTTAAAACAAATCCAAGTGACAGCCATGTTTCTTCTGTCTTTTACATGTATGAAGGAAGATATTTGTATGGGAAAAATCAATATTATATACCAATTGAAATATAAGACATAATTACCTCAAGTTTGTTGGACTTGTATGCCACTGTTCTTTCCTGCAGGTGTTGTCCTAGGCTTTGTTTATAAATGATGACATTGTTGCATCATACTGGGATGGTCCTGGCTTTTAAAAAGCTGTCACCAATTTTCAAAAAGTGTTGCCATGACAAGTAGTGTACATTTTTCCAAGTGTTAATTTAGTCTATTAATGTAACAGGCAATGAAAATTACAAAAGATCGGGTAGTTAATTCTTTAATTAGAACAAGCATTAACAACATGTTACAAAGTGGTACTTGAAGATCCGTCACGATTTTAGGGCTGCCCACTTGTTGAATGCAGTTTCAAAGTCAGACTTTTCACATTTGTACAGGCTGATTCTCATTAAATTCTCAAGAGATGAGAGTTTATTTCTGATGTCAGCATCCTGCATCACCGTTTTTGCACGTGTATGACTGTTGTTACCTGAAAAAAATGCATTATCAACTTTAGTTGACAATTTAAAAATAATAAAACCCTATGATTGTTCATTGCAATGTAAGATAAGTAACGTATAATGCGACTGTTGATTGCATGCATTCCGTAATTAAATGTCCTCCCCCCCCCACCCATTATGGCTAGCTTCACAAAGCTTGTAGTGAATTGCTTCCTAAATCCCAAGAATGATCACTGAATGCTGTATAAATTTTCTCAATAAGCAAAATAGGATCTCCATTCCCACGAATGAAACTTACATGAGTCAACGCCTGACAATATTGGACCATATATATAAGCATACATTCACACCCAATTTAGGGATTCTTTCACTCCTGTATTTTGAGAAATAAATAATTATTTTTAATTATGAAAAAACTTGTTTGTTTGTTTTTTTCTATTGTTGCAGAGTTTAAGTCTCTGTAGCTGTAACACGGGATTGATGGCAGAAGGAAAAGATAAATGAGTAAAATGCACAAATATTACTTACCTCGCCTGGATTCATGTTTGGTGCCACACTCCTTCTTCAAAATATCACAGCCATTTGTAAATGAATTGACGAATTTTGCCTTGATACATACATCACAGAACATCAGTTTTAACTTTTTATCATATCTCAGCCACGGACGCCCAAGTTTCCAACTGTCTTGAAATTGACATTATATGATTGATAATATATATAAGTTTTAAATACAACTTTCATTGTTCTTTCAGCCTACAGTATATATTTACCCAAGTCCAATTCAGATCTTCACTGTACATTATTTATTGCAGTGTGGATGCTAAGCATGAGTCTGTTATTTTCCAAAAGCTGGACTTCGGAGAACTGGCAGTGTTGGACATATTCTACAATGCAGATGTTGTGGTGGTTGACATGTCCGTTACCGTCCAGCAGTCCTCCCTTTTCTATCACTTAGGTGTGCGGGAAAGTATGGAGATGAAAAATAACATCATAATCTTTTATGACAGTGACCCTGAGGCCACAATTTCTATGAAGGTAAGCATATGTGTACCTTGTTAGCATGTGGCTAAAACCCAGCTATGTAGAAAAGGCATATTCATTGAAGCAACTAATAGAGGCAACCATTTTTTCCCCAGGTTACATTCAGTGATGATATGCCAGCTCTGAGAAAAGTTATATACTTTTCGTTTAAAAAAACGCAGAGTTTATATATTAAATTAAATTTTGCATTTTAAGGATTTTAACCTTTTCTTGGTTTCATATTTGTTTTTAACTGTATGTACTTGCTTATAAGACATGTCCAACTACAAACTGCACAGACCCATATCTGGTACATGTATTTCATAATGCACCATCAGATCAGGGTCTATGCAGTTTGGCATTTTAAGTAGAACAAGCAACATAGACCCTGAGTTGCAGGCACATTATGATATGGCAGATCAGGATATTTGTTTGAAGTTTTACTTTGCTTATCTTATAAGCGAGTGTATTTATTCATTTTGGATAATTGAACTTATTATATTTTGGGTAGCTTGGATTGTACAGCTGTACCAATAAACTCAATACACACATACGAACTTATCTGGTTTAATTTTATGTACAGTAGAATTTTAAGAACATACTGAGCTGTGTACTTAAAATCAATGTGAAAGTTTTGGTTGTTTGGAGTTTTTGACCTTGCATGGAAGAGACGGCATTGTGATAAGATCATAAATGTCATTGGAGTGATGTTGTTGATTAGAGTGATTGATGATTGAGTTTTGAAATTTTGCAGTAATTAGATTTGATTTATGAACAGGACAGTTTTTAGAAAATGTAAATATACTGAAAAATATTTTTTCAAGCTTCAAGCTCAGTTACAAGTTTGTTGAAGGATCAATTGACATGAAAACTTTATACCAGGGGAAAATGTATATGATTCTGCTCATCAAGGCAAAATAAAGAAGCTTAAATGATTTCTCTTAAGTTTAAATATGAAATTATATAGTATATATAACCTTTTCCTTACTTTTTGTAGTTATTTTCTTTACCTGTGTATGCCATCCCTAACCAGAAACTTGGCCTTATTTTATCAGAATTATTTTTAAAGTTCATGTTATCATTAAGCCAACACTGTTAATCCTGTGTCTGATCTGTCAGGGAAATGTTAACCTTCCATGTGTGTAATTTGTTTAGTCATTAAACCACATGCCAGTATGGTACACAAGAAGAATTATGATTGTACTTGTACTTATTGAGGGACCACTCTGGTGGTCTAGTGGTTGGATCATCTTCCTCGGATGTGGTAGGTTGCGGGTTTGAACCCTGGCTGAGTCATACCAAAGAGTTATAAACATTGTAATAAGAGCTGCCTCATTTAGTGCTCAGCATTACAAGGTCACTTTTAGGACTGGTCGGCCTGGTATCAGGATAATTGACTGAGTGGGACATGATGCCACATGTCTGCGGCAGGTTGACTCTTTGCTAAACATTACTATAAACTGACATGCTGCAGAACTCTTTTAAAAGCTATGTTAAATATCCAAATCACACACACACAACATACACATGCATACTTATTGAGGCAATCAGTCAATTTTTGCTTGAAAAGCTGTGTTAAAAATTCAAATCACACACACACACAACATACACATACATACTTATAATGTCAATCAGTCAATTTTTGCTTGAAAAGCAGTTAAATATTCAAATCCCACACACACACACACACACACAAGATATACATACGTATTGGGACAATCAGCCAGTTGCTTGAGAAGCTGTGTTAAATATCCAAATCACACCCACACAAAACATACACACATACTTATTGGGGCAATCAGCCAGTTGTTGCTTGAAAAGCTGTGTTAAATATCCAAATCAGACACACACACACACACAACATACACATACATACTTATTGGGCAATCAGCCAATTGTTGCTTGAAAAGGTGTGTTAAATATTCAAATCACACACACACACAACATACACATGCATACTTAATGGGGGCAACCAGCCAGTTGTTGCTTGAAAAGGTAAGCCATTAATATAGTACCTTTTTGTTGGATTCTGAACAAATTATTTTACAATGAACCATGTCAAAGTATGCTGCATTGTAGGGATCTGAGGAGGTCAAAATATATTTAGTCGATTGCTGTTTCAATATTTTGGGCCTTCTGGTGTAAGGATTGCTGCTTCAATGGATAATTATTTCTTTAAGCACCTATACTAATCTCTCACCATGATAGTAATAGATTGGGATTTTGTAAGTATGACTTAACAGGAATGCTTGTTTTATATTGTAAAGAGAGAATATTCCATTCAGCAGCAGACTTTGGTATAATAAAAAAATAATATAAATGCAAGTTCTAAAATTAAATATCTTAATGTTGCAATGTATTGAATGAAACTCTTTCACATTTTGTTCCTTATAAAATTATATCAGCTGATATAGATTTTGTTCCCTATGACTCATTCTCCCGTCTTTGGCATGTATTGTTTCAATTGCATCTTTTTCATACTGAGGGATGTTATCCCACATATCCTCTGTCCAATGAGAGATCATATGAAGGTGAAATGAAGAGGCTTCAATGTTTGTCCAAAAGCTTGGTATTTCCTTTAAGTAAGATAGGGATTAAACAAGAGTTTTTAGAAGGGATTATGGATTTATTTGACCATATTTATTTATATAAAAAAAAAAAGAAGTATTGGGTCGTAGACCGCCGTCTACTGATCATCTTCATATTGTCAATGTGTGCAACCATTTGGCTATGTACTCAGTTTACTTTTTTCTTTTTATATTATCTGTACATGTCATGTTTATAAGAAAACAAATGAGTTTCTTAAATTTGAAACCATGTGTCACAGATGAGCTATAGTTTTATTGGCATGCATGTAGCTGACCAGTATATTGAAAAACATGTCTCCAAATATTATCAAGTGAAATGGCTTTATTGATGTGACTGTTGGAAATTATATGACTGAAAAATGTTAGTGAAGAGAGATTTTGTTAAACTTAAAAATATGTTGCATCAGAAGAAGGAAAAATCAATAGTGTTTTAAAAAATTTGAAAGAGGAGTTCTACAGTTATATAATAAGGCTTTTAGAAGTTGTGGACTTGATGACTTTCCAGCAAAAGTGATGTACACTGATTGAAGAGAATATTCTGTATAAATAATTTATCATTTTGTTCTGTGTCTGTATTCTCATAGTAATCAACATGGATTTAGCCAATTTGTGACAATAATTTAACTAACTATAGATCCAGGTAAGTAACAGAAATAAATATATTTTTTTCTGCAATTATGACATAATATAAAGATCAATCTTTTATGCTCAGATTGCGCTTTTTGTCATATTAGTAATACAGTGGAACCCCGCTATAACGCAACCCGCCAAAACGCGAATTCGGATATAACGCGGTCGTAGCATGGCTCCCGAAGTTTCGTATATTCATTCACACATGGAGAGAAAAAAATTTGGAGAAAAGTAAAAAAAAACAAAACAAGAAATTAACTTCATTTTGGGCATGAGATTATTTGTGACTTTTAAAATAATATGATCGTGGCATGGTTCCTGAAATTTGAAATTCATTTACGTGTATTTTTATCGGACCGTGAAAATATTTGTTTAACGTACGAGAAATAGTGTGTAAAACGTTTATTATAATTTGGTGGAAGAATTCGCGTATGACTTTTAATAATAAACGATCGGAACTTAACAATTTATCCAGGTTCTTTAAGTGATTTTGGAGAAGTGATCGTGTATGAATTCTAAAATAATACGATATATATAACGTACGAGAAATAGTGTGTACAACGCTTGGCTTCTGAAATTTATCAATTTGAACAGGTTGTGGTGAAGCTCCGTATTCTACTCTAGAAGAGAAAACTGGTTTCATTAGGTTTTTGAATTGTTAAGCCGAAGTAAACATTATCGGAAGTGTTACTTATTACGGATCCATGAGTAAAGCCAGTAAATCGTCTTTGTGATTGTCTTCCATGAATTCTGTATACAGTCGTTGCTCAAACAATAGCTGACATGAGCTTCTTATTTAACCGCAATCACAGCCAAGCCGCAGACAAAGCTGTGGTTGATACAAGAGTCACACAATTTAATAGACATCAAAGGACAAAAGCCGCCAACATGTATGCTGTGCTTGGCGGTGTGATCAAACAACAAACAGTTGAAAGTAAATAATATCCACTTTATTATCTGAAAATTAAAAGGGTATGAAATTGTACATCCATTCAGTTTAATTCTGAAATAAAAGTTATTTGCACGCTGAAATCATGCGTTGATTGTTAATTATTCTTGCAGTTGTCGCATATGATAAAATTTTAGTGGTATGAAATTTGTACAGACACCGTATGTAGTAGACCCGGGAATAGCTGCATGCAATGACCGTACGATATCAGACGGCAAGTAAATGGTTTCAATATTTGTTCATCCTATATTTTCCACGACGAATTCAGACTATTACAAAATTATTGAATATTTTAAATATGTACGATTTTCAACGAAATTACATCCATTATGGATGAACTGCATGCCACGACGGCACGGTAGCATACGGTGTTGATACACTTTTCATGATATAGCGATAGTCTGGTATTATCGGTCAATCTGTATTATTGTTCAAACAAATAAAAATTAGTAAATGTTTTTAATGCACAGTAATAACCTATAAATATATTAGCCATCGATTATTTTGAATATATCTTAATTAATGCATTCCAGTTAATATTCATCTGATGATAAGCCGACTTTTGATCATTGTACATGTATACACATATATGTTCTTGGAAAAAAAGTTAAATATTGTAAAACCCCGCATTAACGCGACTCCACTGTAATTACGATGATACTTCTCAAGGTGTTGACATGTTTGAACTTAAAAAAAAGCAGATCATGTTTACATTTAATATAATTTCCCTTTGATCTGGTACCCAGGTAACAAATCATTGATATCTTTGATTACCCGGTTGACTGTTTTAAATTTTGGAATTACCAGCAAGTCAAATTTGAACATACAAGTTTGCTATGGGAATGATTAATTTAATATTCTATCATTAATGCAGCTATCCTGTGGTGCGGATGGTGTTTTTTTCCCATACCAACTGGATGCTGAAGGGACATGCGCAGTGATAGATGCATCAAGCACATCAAGAAGAGCTACTGAACTCTGCATCAACCCAGATACTGGGCCCTCCATTTATAACAAGCTGAAAAAGGCTTTTAATGATGTGGCAGAAGAGAATACGTAAGTTGCACCTTTTTGTATTATACTAATTTCATTTGTAAAAGCTTTCTGTTTAATTTTACACACCCAAAAAAATCGTTTTAATTGGAGGTTCCAGAACCATAAATTCTACCAGTGATTTTCAGAATTTTGGGTTCAGTTGAATTACATTCAGAGAAGCAGTATTTAAAAAAGCACATGAATGTCATCCATCTTCATGTAACTGTTTTATTGTTGTTGTTGTTGTGGGTTACAAACTATTTAGTAGCCAGTATAACTGGTGGTGGAGGAACCCAAGAAGATCTTGGGAAAAACCAACAAACCATGGGAGGGGACTGGTAAGCTTTTCTTTTACATTCCCACATTGGCTGAGCTCAAGACTTGAACCCACACTGTAATAGGTGAGATGGCAGTGATCTGTAAAGGCTAGCACTTTAGACCACTCAGCCACCTGGGGACTTAGATTAGGTATGGGCATTACGTAATGGCAGGGCAGGGTCTGTGCAGTTGGATTCAACTTATAAGCAAATATAGACAGCATCTCAAAGTTATAAATACCCATCTTTCAGGTTCACCTTATCTGCTTCATTCTTTCAAAGGTATGTGCTGTTTTTCTTGTATTAAAATGATTTTTTTTATAAAAATTTGATGAATAGCAAATTCATGATGTTAATTATAAAAAGTATTTTTGGTTGCATTGGTTTGGAGAAAATATCATTCTTGTAAATACAACTCATAAAGAAGAGGTGCAATGTCCACCTGAAGGAGACCTTGGACAGTACATTTCAGTACTCTGACAAAACCCACAACTGTGTAATTTGAAGGCAGAGTGGAGCATGTGCAAGTCCAAGAGAGCACTATGACTCTTGCTTTACTGCTGGTCTGCATTGTTCTTTGTATTTGCAAATTGACACTCCCTTGATGAGGTGAATTGTGGTATAAGCTTGAGGTACAGTGAAAGCGTTGTATGGTTCAGTGCTGTTACATATACATATATATAATTTATATTGTGTGCTTGACCTTTTTGCCTACTCGACCATTGTCTTTTTCTTTTAAAGATATTTACTACAACGGAGTTCAAAACCTAACTTTGTGAGTATACATTGTTCTGGAAAAAAAACATTTGATAGTCTGGTGAAATGTTTCATCAAAAGTTTGGGAATTCCAGAGCAGTCTGTTGCATCATAGGTCCAGTGAAATACATGGAACATTGATAAAACAAATTTATTCATCTTGTTTCATAGTCTTTGCCATGGGCATTTATGATCAGATGATGTATTTGTGCTTGGATATAAGGAATAATTAGTTTAAGTTATTCATTGGAATTGCAAAGTACTTATTGCCCTTTTGGATTAAAACAATACTTAAGGATTAATGAGAACTTATTCAAAGACATTTTTGATTGTATCATTTTGGAATTTGTCAGATTCTGTTATGCTGTTATATTGTGTTTTTTACCATGGAAAAATTGAGATTGTTGGTATTATGCTTATGCTGGTATATTGTGTTTTTTACCATGGAAAAATTGAGATCGTTGGTATTATGCTTATGCTGGTGTATTGTGTTTTTTACCATGGAAAAATTGAGATCGTTGGTATTATGCTTATGCTGGTATATTGTGTTTTTTACCAGGGAAAAATTAAGATTGTTGGTATTATGCTTATGCTGGTATATTGTGTTTTTTACCATGGAAAAATTAAGATTGTTGGTATTATGCTTATGCTGGTATATTGTGTTTTTTACCATGGAAAAATTGAGATTGTTGGTATTTGTTTACCGACAAATTTTAATATGTATTTAAAGGAGACCAGAAAAAAATTTCCTTTTATGTATATAACTATCTGCAAATTTTAATTAGACTGTAATGTTTATCAATTCAGTATCATAGGATGGTAGTGATTATCTAGCACGGAAGATACCATGATTCCGTAAATTGCTGAGTTTTGACGAGACAACAGATCACGTGGTCTCGTGATGCAATACTAGCCATTCTTCGAATACAAACAAAACATGGCAAGCAAGACAAACAGGAGGAGACCAGATTTGGGTTGCACATTCAAAAGTTGAGTCTGCTTCCGAGATATTCTCATAACTATATCTGTTGAAGTATGTTTTAAGAATGTGTTTAAGACGTGACAGCAGAAAGTACAGCAATAAGAAGGTGCTCATATTTCATATTTTGGAATTTAAAAAAAACATGGTCATTTAATACTGATGCATAATGTGCTGTGTAAAAATGTGATAATGATCAAGTGATGTTGCCCAATGCAAGAATTAATTCATTTAAGAAGGATGAGGTTCACTCGTATTATATGTAAACAACGTATTCATTACCTACCCACAACACAAGCACACATACACATACCAAAGGACTGATATCTTGTAAAATATACATCCATGAGAGATAATACTGAATTATGGGAGAAGAGATTCCAATAATTACAGATTGCCGTTTATACATTCTATGTGTAACATGCATAGACTGAAAGATTTTGTTTTTTTTTAAAATTATTATTATTTGTTTATAAAGATTACTGAAAATTGTGTTTTCTTGAAACACGACTGTGTCAGGGTTTAAGAATCTTATTTTTTAGAAAATGCTTCCATTTGGTTAAAAACAGATCTCAATTTCACATATGACAGTGGTGACTTGATTTAGAGTGTAATCTTGAAAATATATTTACTCATTTCATCAGCACGAACAGGTGTTGGGCTGTCATATTTTTATTAGCACTGATGGTGTAGATAAATGATCTGGGAATTGATTGTTGCATTTTGTGGTCACTTACTCAGCCTTCTGTCTATTTTCATAAATTATATGTTTGACACTTTTCACAGTGAAAAGATTTAAAATATCCAATGGTATGTTTGTAACAATTTCAACTTTTCATCTAGGCCTAGCATTTGCGTATCCTAGAGCTGCTATTTTTCAGGATCCTTCTCGTAACATTCCTTTGAGAAATGTAATGAGCACGGAGTGCTATATGGTGTTGCATTGAAATTGACTTGCTTACAATTATGTATCCATACTTTCTTTATGCCTTTATTGTTTGGAAAAAAGAAAAAAAATGTTTTCCACAGCTTTTTCTTAATGTGTTATTTACACTTTTAAGCAATGCAAAATGGCCAGTCGGGATGATGGAGTCAGTACTATGACATCACACCATGAGAGTAACTGAATAGGGGCAGAAATTTTGCATATGAGGTCACAGAAATTCAGCTCCTTGAACATATGCCAATATTTAAATATTGGCATTGCATTCGCATATGATACTTCAGAATAAGGTTTTATTCTATAGTGCTGTTATTATTATTCCATTGGTTTCTGGTCTCCTTTAAACTGTCTCAACATTCTTTTCAAACTATCCTCAGCAACTTTGATCAGTTATAGCAACAACAGAGGTCTCGCTAGGATTTTAAAACTAGGAATCCAGGACTCCCATTTTGGTAAAATGGGAGTCCCACCAGCAAAAGCTGCAATCCCATCCCAAAATGTTTTAAACTTTGCAGATTAGAAGAAGTGTTGGTTGCCATCGAGTTTAATTCCCCCAACACTGACATGTACAACTGTATCAGCTTATTCGGCGTGACTGGTAATTCTGCACAACAATATGTCATTTCTGTAATAATTCAATAACGTGCCTTTTTGGTATAAAAAATAAAATTAATTATTTTTGGGCTGAAATGCTTGCAGAAAGATTCCAAAGTAATGTATTTCATTTCCATAGCCTGATGCATAAACATTACATATTTTCAAAGCCATACGCAGAATAGTCCACTATATCAGTTCTAGTAACTTAAGCACAGTTCTAAATTTCATTTAAATCTTCATCATTATTCTTCATCGCATGCAATATTTATACAGCTACAATTGGAAATTAAATCAATTACAGGATCATGGGGTTTCGCCAATGTAGAAAATTGCGATTCTGTTTTCCTTTTTGGTGACAAAATAAATACAATCTGGCGATATTTGCGGCGACACGAATTTTGGCTGATAAAAACTGTATATACAGTCTTGCTTTTGGAGTAGAGAAAATCAAAGGCACCATGACAGGAAGCAGCGAACTTGGATATAACAATGCACTGTTATATCATAACCTGCTTATGCTGATATCTGGTCTTTTTACTGTATGCTGTATTATAATCAAAATAACCATGCAACTGACTATTTAAAATCCAACACCTCTGAAGGCAGAAATGTGAAATGAGTACAGTCAACCAGATGACGCTAATTTTTTTTTTAAAAACCAGATGGAAGAAAAAAATTGTTTTGCTGACGCTTCAAAGAAAACTGATTACCTTTGAAGCACTGATATATACTAAACAAATAAAACAACTCTGTCTCAATGTTTTACAATTATCTGATGTTGCCATGGCAATAACAAACTGGTATTTGTTAGGTCCTTCAACTAGAGCCTTTATTTGTGCCTTTCAATAACAAATGCACCATCATCAAAGCAAGCCGACGACCTTTGCTAAAAGAAAGTCAGCAACAAACTCAAATAAAAGCATTGCTCATTTTTCATAGTGATTAGAACATATTTATTGTGCAAAAGAAAAACGCAAAAAAAAAAAGCCGCCCTCCCCCCAAAAAACGTGCGTACAGAGGACTCCTGCATAGGTGATTTTCTGCATCCCAGATAAAAAAAATTGCATCCAAATATGCGTAATTAAGCGTTTCCGAGAGCTCTGAACAAGACAGAACCAGAAGAGTTTGCTTTTCTCTTTGATGAGTTCAGGTGGTTTAATGGTGTATATTGTATGAGTTTACCTTGCTAATCTTATGAAAATAGACAACTTACACTATGGTTATCAGACAATTGAAACATAGTATCGGTTTGCTGCTGCAGCTTAACAAATGAGGTAGCTTAGAGGCCAGTTCTATTCATTGTGGTTAGTACCAAAAGCCATCAAACAGGAAAGCCAACATTCCTTCTGGGGGGGCCCCGAGTAGATGAGTGGTCTAAAGCACTCTCTGTTACGGATCACTGCCATCTCACCTCTGTCTGCGTGGGTTCGAGTCTCAGATTCGGCCAATGTGGGTATGTGAGAAAATTTGCCAGTAACTTCTTATGGGTTGGTGTTTCTTTTCAGGGGTTTTCACTGGGTTCGTCCTCCACCATTAATACTGGCTGCCATGTAAAGCCTATCTTGTGCTGATAAATGGCATGAAACCCTACTACAACAACAACATTCCTTCTGGTGCTGGGTGTGTAACTAATTGCTAGTGTGCAAAACAATAAAACTAATGCACCCCTCTTTTGGTCGAGTGGTCTAAAGTGCTCACCATTACGAAACACTGCCATCTCACCTCTTTCTGCAGGGGATCGAGTCTCATGCTCAGCCAATTTGGGTATGTGAGAAAGCTTACCGGTAGCTTCTCATGGGTCGGTGGTTCTTTCCGGGGCTATCCAGGGTTCATCCTCCACCATTGGCCATCATATATAGCCTATCTTGTGCTGAAATATGGCATTAAACCCTATAACAACAACTTTTGGCTTTATAGTTTGTTTGCAGAGGGACCAGCTTGATCTGGATTCTGCTACAGTAACTTTATATTTGTCGATAACCGTAATTGTGTGATCTTATAAGCCATGTTGAATGTGGATAACCACTAAAATTAAACATTTTAGCTGTTTACCTTGTTAGTCAGATTTGAACCAATATTTTTGTGTGGATTTATTTAGCTTAGACTGGAGATGTGGTAGTTGAAATAGTAGTTGGTAAGTATTATAGAATTAAACTTATTGCTCACACAAAACAACATTTTGTTTCACTTCCAATCCTTTGATGGATGATGTAGGAAACATAATAGTAATTGCATGAAAGTTCCCATGCAAACCAATGGGCTATGGATCCGATTTGTGTTCCTATAAGTTTGGTAAAGAGCATTGGAAATTTCCCTGGCCCACAATAATGATTCTTGGTTGCCCAGGCTAATTAGGATTGTCATCTCCTGAGCAAGGTATTGAATCCAGGCCTGTACAAGTGGAAAGTGAACATGATACTGCTGCATTGATCAGTTGCAGTTGTATTCCTTATTTCAGAGTTGTATTCCTTATTTCAGAGTCCATATTAAGGAGAGGTTTTTAGCCGATCTGAGAAAAGCTCGTGATCAGTACAAAGGGGAAGAGCTAGCACAGGTAAGGTCAAAGACTTTATTTCATTTTCTTCTCCTATACACTGAACTTAATACTAGTAATAGATGTCTTGCTAAGGGGGGGGGGGGTCATGATTCATTCTAAATAGTCAACTTGGGCAGAGAAATTGTTGCAGATCATGGTCAGTGCTAGTTGCAGTTGGATGTTTAAGTGAGTATATATGGTATACTGTTAGGTACAGGGGTGCATTATGCAAAGATAGATCAGGGTCTATATTATTTGCATCTTGACTTTTGTGTGAGTATATATGGTACACAGATAGGTTTAGTGATGCCTCATGCAGTCTATTGGAACAAAGGTTGGATATATTAAAGTTGGATTAACAAGACCATGTGTCGTTATTGTAGATTTGGATATAGTTGGATTAACAAGACTGCATGTTTGTGTCATTGTTGAAGGTGTGGATGTAGTTGGAGTAATATGACAGTACGTTTGTGTTATTATTGAAGGTTTGGGTATAGTTGGATTAAAAAGACTGTTTGTTTCATTATTGAAGGTATAGATAAATTAAAGTTGGATTAACAAGACTTTATGTTTGTGCAATTAATTAAGGTATGAATGAATCAGAGCTGGATTAACATAACAGTATGTTTGTGTCTTATTAAAGGTATTAGAAGGCATGAAGCGGAGACTGGATGATCCACAATTACTGTCTGTAGATGTTGTAGTCAACCTTCTTATTTCATACAGAGAAATACAGGTAAGGTGAAAAAGATTATATTTAATATTTCCTAATATACTATGAATTCAGTATTTTTCATTTGACATACATTTTTGTCTTTTTATGTTGCAGTAGATTATGTATTTTGGCAACAAAAAGACTTGAATCTGTGAATTTAAGGACCCACATAAATATAATTTAAAACAAACAAAAATTGGTATCTATGACCAAAAATAATCAGTTTACAGAAAATGCAGTAAATTATTGAAAAATATTCACCAGTTGTCCATACTTACGACTCCTCATGACCTTCATTAGGACCTACTTTTTGCTTATGATAGTATTTACCTGGATGTCCATTGTTCCAACAAATCCAAGTTTCTGAGGAAGTCTGGCTGATTAACCTTGGATTGTATCTTCTGAATGATTTGTTGCATTATGACTATGATCTTAAATATGTACCAGAAAAGAGTGAAGATAATAAGCTCTGTAAAATTCAACGATTTATTTCACTAGAATACAAAGTAAAAAATGAGAAACAAGAACTTAAGAGTATTGCAAAAAAATTAATATCTAAAAATAATCCAAGAATTAATGATGAGTCCTAGTAATTAAAAAGTCCTGAATAAAACTCTGTTCCAAGTCCCAAAGAGATCCAAAATTGTAGCCGATGTAGTGTCTGTTATGGTCTGTGAAGTGCTGATGTGTCACCAGTCTCTTGTTTAAACACAGGAATATAATTCTGGGTTTGAATTCAGTATAAATTCCAATAAATGTCTTTATCCAAGAATTTTGTCTTGGAACTTTTGGATTAATAGAGAAAACAATCACTTGAATTCAATAATTTGATGAAAATAAGTTAAGCCCAAATTGGTCACAGCTTAATACAACCAAAAGCACAACTGGTAAAATCCTCACAGTCACAAGATAATATAGTTCCTGCTTGACCTCAGAGTCACAATTAGCGGTGTCTACAAACAACCATTAGCCTACACTTGGCATTCTCCAAAACCATGATCCTGATCAACATATTTACTCCTTCTTTGAAGCTATTACTAGTTTTTTTACATAAATTTAATATAAATAAAAAAGGCAATCAGGTCAAGCAGAAATGAACTCAGTTTTGGACAAGGTCAAGTCCAGCAAACAGTGTTACATTACAATAACATGTAATACAATTTTTAAAAAAATTAAAACTAATAGACAAACAATTAAATTAAAATATACATTAGAGTTGAAGTGACTCATTTATGCAGAAGTTTTAATCCAGTAAAAACATTTTCATTTTGGATTGCGAAAGATCCTGCTGTGTTTGAATGTAACACACACAATGGGAAATGGGACACAAAAGAATGGCAAATTACATCAGACTTTGCTTTAGTCAGGGGTCCTAGCAGCGTTTGAAAACTATAAAATCATTTAAAATTCTGCTTGTTCGATATTGCTGACAATCCTTCCTCCTCCCTCCAATCTTATAGTTTAGGAAAACTTCAGAAAACAACTTTTCTCATGATTGAATTTAAGTCATTAATATCATCAGCTTTTATATTTTTATAATAGTGAGTTGAATCTAGACAAGTACCATTTCTTTTTGGCAAGTTGATTCTAATGCAGAAGTGATCCTTACACAGAACGTCAGACCCTGTTATGTGCAATTATTACTGCTCAGATTTGATTGTTATAGACAAGGATTGGTGTAAGAAGAGAAGGGAAGACTTACGGGAATTTTTACATCTTGATATTGAGTGTTAGTCTTCAGGAAAATGTCAAATATTGCAATATGTTGTTGTTGTAGGGTTTAACGTCATTTTTCAGCACACGATAGTCCATACATGGTGGAGGAAGAACCAGGGAAAATACCCAGAAAGAACCACCAACCCACGAGAAGCTACTGGCAAGCTTTCTCACATATCCATGTTGGCTGAATCTGAGACTCGAACCCATGCAGACAGAGGTGAGATGGCAGTGATCTATGACGGAGAGCACTTTAGACCACTCGGCCACTCAGGGCCCCTATAGCAAAATGTGAATGGCAAGTGTCATGAGAAGTTTTCAAAACCAGCAATAGATCCAAAGCAAATGAAATGGAGACATTAAGTAGTTTTGTTAACTACCCATTTAGATGATGTGCAATAACTGGTCTCTATTGTAAATGTCAAGTGGCATAAAAAAAATTACAGCTTCATATCTTTGAAAGGACTATAGGCACAACATTTCTGATTGTGTCTTGGATATTGCAAAAGACTTTGAACAAAGTAGGCATTTGGTGTTGTATGTTATATGAGACAGAGGCAGTTGCTGTAAAATCCCTTGCCCAAAAAGACATTGGTAGCTGACAGATACTGATCTGAAGGTAAGATTCCAAACCACACCATTTTGGTTACTGGTCTGTCAAATTAATCACACTTCCACCTTCTAGCCAAGCAGGACCAAATTGTCTTTTAGAACAAAGATTGTATATAATTATATAGTGATACCTGCCTCTGAAGGACATTTAATGGATAATAGAATGTCCATTTTTTGCATATGTCCTTTATATTTAGGGTAAATATGTAGGAGAAATCCAAAGAGATATATTGTAAATGCTGTCCTTATGTGCTGACATTGTTGACACAATAGTGACCGCTAAAGTTAACTGTATTTATATTATGTACAATTAAATGTAAAGCATTTCTCCATTGTAGGATTACAACTCCATGGTGCAGCTGGTTGAGGATTTGGAACAAATTCCAAATAACAAGATAGCAAGCACAGTGGCTGTACAGAACCTATATGCATTTGCCCTTAATAGGTACAAACACTCCATCTGTCTATATCCATTTACATTTATATATATATATATATGTGTGTGTGTGTTTGTGTGTGTGTGTGTGTATACATACATATGTATATATAACACAAATACAAATCATATGGCAGATAAGTTCATTTAGGTGCACTGGAGTCAGCATAGGTTTGTATGTCTCAGGAGTTTGATAAATATAAATGAAATAAACTGAACAGTGCACTGTAATTTTTAACTAGCCATGCTGCATTTGCCTCTGATTGTTGTGATTGATTCTTTGTCAAAGCAGAGACTTGAGCTTGATCTAGCAAGGACATAGGTGAGATGTGAATTATTTATTAAGGCAAGCACTGTAGACCACCTGGCTACCAGAGGCCCTAGTGAATTTTTGACATCACTGAAAGCTGACTACCTTAGTTGCACTTCATTCTGTGCCCTTTGGTATTGCGAGTCTTACAGTCACATGTGACAGCAGTCATATCAAAGGGATATAGTTCAAGAGTTTGTCACATGACAATGACATGCAAGCCAAAGCAGCACAATGTATATGGATTATTCATGCAAATGTACAAAATAAGAGGTTTAATGTATTCACAGTTTTTGAGTGTGACACTTTTCTGAAAATGTTATTGACATGCCTGTTTGGTAAAGATCACGTTGGCAGTATGCTCATTATGGTAAACCAAGAGACAACAGTTCACAGGATCCAATTGTGATTTGTTTGATGGTAATTTCACAGGTAATTCCAGTGCCAGGCTTGTATAGAGGGCAGTAATTTTCATGCCATAATTTAATCAAAATAAAAGCTGTAATGCTGGCAGTTGCTGAAATTAAATACTTTGATTTCAAGATGGCAGTCAGGAAGTGGAAGCAAAATTGACAGACATCTGGAGCAACATGACAAAGGGAATGCATTTGTCAAACTTCTGCACTTGAAGTAAATGGATTTACCATTGTCATGATCCTTGATGGGAGCATTGTAAAAATGTTCTGTAAAACAAGAACACACAGTGTGGGAAAACTGAGCATAATCATTGGGACAAAGTTGCAGTTTGTTGTAACCTCTTTGTGCATACTTTGGAGTGGTTGAAACACTTTTGTACATCAAAAAATAGACTCACAATGATTCATATATATATATATATATATATATATATATATATTACATGCTCTCAGTATGTATAGATTTTTGTGAAGTAAATTGCCTTTATTTGCTTTCTTTTTTAAATTAAGATATTCATTGGCTTCTATTTTTATGTAACTAGAAAGATTTATAGCAAAATTAACTCCTTTACTGGTTAGTTACTAATATCTACACATTTCAATTAATGAATTGCTTTTCATTTTTTCCAGGAGAAATAAGGGTGGTGATAGACAGAAGGCATTAGAAGTAATTTCCAAGGTAAATAAAACATTTATTTTAGTATAGATGCAGATCTAGTTTTATGACTTTATCATGTCATCAATAATATGACATTCTGTCAGCCTATGATATTTTTCAATGTTATATAAATCATATAAATTGAATCCAACTTCAAACTCTAAAATGACCATGATTTGCCATTGCTTAATACACCAGCAGATCTGAGTCTATGCATTTAGAAGTTGTCAGTTGAACAGAGAAACTAGATCATGATCTATTGACCGGTGACTGCAGATCAGGATCAGTTATATTTCAATTGGATGCTACTTAGCAGTTATTTATAGCATCTGCCATATTTCATTATCGCACACTTCAAATGAAATTTTTATAAAACTTAAATAATTTAAGTTTTCATGCTGAAGGTATGTAAAAGCAAACATTTTTAAATCTTTTTTAAATAATTGTAATTTGAATATATCATTTCCATCAAAATCAAAGTTAGGATATTGGTAGGACTGATTACTTTTGATGTTGTTTGATTTATATATTTTGTGTTAGGTTAAGGTGTATTCCGTTTTTTGTTAATTACATTATTTATTGGTACATAAAAAAAAAACATTTGGGGGGATGTTGTCCTATTAACAAGGGCAAGTTTAATTTGATTACTTTTTCAAAGGAATGGGTGGGAAATTTGATCCTTTATAACACTAAAAATCCAATACTTTGATTTATTATGGTTATTATTGCTACATGTTTTTTTACGTCCACACTGGAAGCATATATACTGTCTTGTTTTAGACATAAACATTCTTTGGAAGCACTGTAATTGATATTTGGTGTGAAATTCTTTTCAGGTAAAATTAAAACGTTTCATTGTCTGGAATGGCTATTGACTTTTTCCAGGTTGCTGGACAAGAGAATCATCTGACAGGGTGTACTCAGTCACTTAATTTGTGTTTGTTTTTCAGGTGATTGACCAGTCTGATAATCCCATCCCAGATCTGTTGTGCCTTGCTGGCAGGATTTATAAGGATTTCTTCATTGCATCAGAGTATGTGGATACAGCTTCACTGGAAAATGCAATAAAATGGTAAGTTTCTGCAGAAAAAAATCCTACTTTAAAATTGAGTATTCTAATCTAACAAAACCTGCAAAATCTAAAATAAGCCAGCTTAGACAAGAAGCCACTGAATGTGTATGTTGATCCTTTGTTGATGCCTTAAGTTAGAGTCTTGTGGTCATTGGTAATGAAACTTGCTTTCAACAGGGTACAAAAAAAATAATTATGTGGCAAATTAATGTTAGCAGAATTTGCTTTGGTTTTAGATTGAATAGATGTTTGGGTCAGACAAAACATTTTCACTCTGTACATTGACAAACTGCACACCTTCCCTGACAAGTTTACAAAATAACTAATGATCAGGAAACTATAGGAATGTCAAATTGTATGGTGAAATTCAGTCATTCACTACATTTATATAACAATATGTGTATGCTTAATGATGTCACCATGTTATATATAAGAGGTCCATGCTAAATGATGTCACCATGTTATATATATGTCCATGCTTGATGATGTCACCAAATTTATATATTGATGTGGCCATGCTTAATATGAAAACCATCCTATATTTTGACAGATCTTTATAACTATTAATCACAGTCAAGTTTTTACCTCACATGGTCATGTGTCTAAGTTAGCTTATGACATTTTACCTATGTCACCATTGATATTAATTTCATCCTCTCAAACACCACTCAACAAACTTTGGTCAAATTTGTCAGTATACTGACATGAAGCACTGTTCATGTAATGCTGATATACCATAAGGACATGAAACATTCAAAGACCTTTAGTAATGAATCATGATTTGTTCCAACAGTGCCAGTCTGCCATCATATATGACCACGATTATTAAAAATTTGTTCCAACAGTGTCAGTCATATATAGCTACGATTATTAAAAATAGAAATAAAAGGCTTGAAAAAATATCTTCTCAAGAATATCTCAAAGGAAATTTTATCACCTTTGATGGAAAGCACACTGACATGATGCTCTTTCAGATTAGACAATGCTGAACCACTATCAAACATGGCATCCATTACAAAAACCTGTAAACAACTTCTCAAAAAGTACAAAACAGATTCTGGCCATATTTGATAGAATCCTTTCTGGCTTGATTTTCTTTCAGACTTGTTACGTTGATGCTTATCCACCAGAAAACATTGCCATATTACTAGAAATTGCCATATTACTAGAAATTTAAAAATGTTTAGACAACTTCTCAAGAATCACTCATCAGAATTTGACTAAATTTGAAAGAAGGTTTCCTTTCAAGAATTTCTTTCAGGCTTGTTCAGATGATGTCGATTCAACAGAAAATGTGGCTGCCATTACTTAGAAAAACAATCAAATAACGTTTTATCAAGAATTGGTAAATAGAAATTACTCATATTTAATGGAAAGCATTTGATGAGGTTTCTCAATATTTGTTCAACCGGATCAGACAAAACATTTTCACTCTGTACATTGACAACCACTATTTTGCTCTCAAATATGGCTGCCATTTCTAAAAATAACAAACTTCTTGTTAATGACTACTCATTAATCACTCATCAGTATGTTAGCAAGTGTTAAAGAAATATCCTGGCATGAACCTCTTTAAAATTAATTAAAATAATGCCAATTTGCCATCAAAGATAACTAGTATTAATCAGATCAGGAGAAACTTTCAATAACTTTTCAAGAACCACTTGAGAATTCAACCAAATTTTATTGCCTGGCATAGATGGCAATATCAGTTCCACTTAGGTCCCTTGTTTGCTTAGAGTTTTGAAATTTAAATTATGATTTTACATATATTTCTTTCATTCATCGTTTCCATTTCTTCTCATTCATTTGGAACCATATTGAAATCTATTTACCAAAATCAGGTTTTACAGATCCAGGAGTGTTTAAGGGTGACAACTTGCCTTTCGATATAGCTTTATTAAAAGATTTGCTTTAAGAAAATGGCAAATGCATTCAATGCCAGTGACACATTAAATTTATTAAAAAATTAATATATAATTGAAACTGCAGTAAATCTTAACTTATTTGTAGATTATTTGTTAGCAGTTTATAACAAAGACATGTCTTCCAAATAAATATTATAGAGATATGTCATAAATGATGGTTTATGTCTTACTAGACTAGAACATGGCTTACAAGTGATGAAAAATTGTCATGTAAAGAATGAGATATTGGATTATCATGGAAAAGTACTTTCAGCTATGCAAAACAATAGATTTTCAAATCAATTCAGTGAATTCGCATTTTATTCCATTTTTGTCATTTTTCATCATTATGCATTTGGCATTTTGTATTTGTGCTCGCTATTTTCTTCACAATGTATACCGCATTTTATTAGCTTTCGTTGTGCATTCTGTTTGCATCAATTCATGGTTTTCTAATCATTCTTAATTCAGACTAGATTTTGTTTTTGTTTCACTGTAAATTTTCTGTATCAAAGATTTACTATGCTGGTGCCCTATGTCTATCTTAGGAAATATGCCACAAGTCAAATCAACAGTATCATGCCCATGTGGCCTTTTTGCTAACAGTATACAATGAATAAAACAATTTATGGAAAGCTAATTGAAATTTTGTACATCAAATAACTTACCATTCCAGTATTCTTAATGGTAAAATTTACTTGTGTGGGACAAAATGAACTGAATTTCACACACGGATAAATTGCATATATTTTCATATTTCTTACACCTTTGTAGAGTTTTAGCCCTTTCTTGGTTGATACATTGGTCCAGTTTTGTGATGGAGCCTTAGTTTAAAGACCACAGGAAATGACAGGTTAATAAAATTACATTAATTGGACATTCATTGCAAATAAGATAAGCAATATTTGAAGGCCACAGTGTACTATAGAAAATATATTTATAATCATGCTGGATGATAAGTCAAATGAAATAAAATATGAATATTGAAGGGACAGATTTAATCTTTTTTTTAAAAATGAGTGGATGTATTATTAGGTACAGGAAAGGCTTTGAGGTACAGCCAAATGAATATGCAGGGATCAACTTGGCCACTCTACTTGTCATCTCTGGAAAGGACTTTAATAATTGCTCAGAGCTTCAAAGAATAGGTAAGTCTTAACACTTTTAACTTGAACTATTTCTTTTTTTTCTTGTAATGGTCGGTCCCCATGCTTGTTATTTCATATATAAATGTTCCTGATCTTTCACATCTTGATCATAGCCAAGGGATCACAACCCAAAATCCATTTCATATCCCCATGCCCAACTATATCCTTCTTGAGAAGATTTTGATCAGATCTTAAACAGTGACCACATGATCAAATGTAATGGTCATGGTTTTCCGCAAAGGTGATGGAACAAAAACAAACTGGCTAATGCTTACAGCAGGCATTGGAAGGTGCTTCCATGAGAATGATGTAGAGGCATCAAAAGTTGCTTTCATGCGAATTGAGTACAGGCTTCCAAAGGTGCACCCATGAGAATGGAGTAGAGGTGTCCAAAGGAACTCACATGAGGTAAAGTTTTAGAGGAAACTCGAGTTTGCAAAATTTTGTAATCCTGTAAAACAATCATTAAACAATGCGGTTGATCAATTATGCATGAATGTTTTAGTCTGCAAAAATATACTGTGTGTCGGCAGCATTCACATAAATATAATTATGAAATATTATGATTTTTAGTAGATTTTTAAGGATAAAAACAGAAGAAAATTTAAAACCAGAAAAATTGATTCACTTAAATCTTCTATCAATGCCCTCTTTGCCAAGTATTATTCAAGGATTTCAGAAGAGGTTCTAGGATGGCCATTTTTCTGACATCCATTCATCCATTAGCACAGTTTTTTTTATCCTCCTAAACAGCATGTAGCAAACTTTATACACACATTTCATTCACATCATTTTGTCGAAACTAAATGAAAATGGTTCCACTTCGGGTATCCAGTATGACTACCACAGCAACAGCTTGAAAATCTTGTTATTGCCATTCTTAAACTAATTGAAGGATTGCAATTGAACTTTATGTTCATTTATTCCATGATCTAGTTGATCCTTAATAAAAAATGGTATTGCTCATATATCCAATATTGTTACAACAGCCACCAACTTTACAGTCTTGTTGTTGTGTTCCTGACTGGATGGTTATATCAACATAGTGGTTTTGCTAGAAGACTTATGATGTCTAGATGGTGTCAAATTAAACTGGTGCCAATCTAATTCCAATATAGCCACCACAGATGTCATCTTGAAAATCTTTTCACTACTACAACTGAACAAACAGTTTAGTGTTATATTTAATAAAGGTTTTTGCTGCAAAGCTATAGTGAATGAGGTGATTTTAATCATTGGTGATGTCAAAATTAAATAGCAACAGTTTATGTTAACTATATTTAGTGATAATTTGTGCAATTCATGTGGAAAAATTAAATCTACTTTAAATCTACTTTTTGCATTTTGGATGATATTTCTAGGCATTTTATTTTTTACTGATACCCCCTATATTAACTCCTTATATAATCATAAATGTGGGTCTGTTTGGGAACAGTGACAGAGAAAATGAGAATTAGATATGAAATATATCTCCTCAAATGACAGATGTATATCATTAATAGGTTAAGAAAGTTGTTCTGGAAGTGACATAACGTTTTTGTACCTTTTTTTCTCACAATCCCATTAATAAGTATAAAATAAATTTTAGATCTTAATTATTTTTCTCAACAATTACAACAATTATTAATATGTGGTGGTAAATCTTTAGACATAGTTTTTGAAAGAAATAGTTTACATAATATCACAGTTTATAGGTAAGACATGGTAGCTGGAAGAGCCTTTTTTATGCAAAATAAAACATTGATAGCTGAGATCAGCTGGGTTCAAGCCATTCCATAGTGTGCTGGCAGATTTGGGATTATGCAGTTTGTTAGGACAAACAGTATAAACACTGACTTGCTAGTGCACTATGCAATGACAGATGAGGGTCTTTATGTTGTTTGCAGTTGAACATACAGACAAGGAGTTACGGTATATTTACCTTAGTCACTGGAATTTCTGGTTTCTTAAAGTGACTACTCTGTGCTCTTGCAGTTTGAACTGTTGGAGTTGTACTGCATTTCCTGTGTCCTTATAGAAAATCTTATTTCAATTTGCAGGTTTATTATTAAATAACCTGATTGGGAAGAAGGGAAGTCTCCAGACACTGAAGGACTACTGGGACATTGCAACATTTTTTGAAATCTCTGTCTTAGCTCAGGATTATGGAAAGGCATGCCAGGCTGCCCAGCGGATGTTTGAACTGGAGCCTCCAAACTGGTGAGACAGGTGTACAAGATGCGCATCACATTCAACAATATCTCTCAAAATACACCAGACAGCATCATTTTGTAATAATAGTATCTGCCAAAATACATCAGACTCTCTCATTATGTAACAACATTATCTGTTAAAATACATCAGGTACTCTCAAGATGTAACAACAGTATCTTTCAAATTACACCATGCACTTTCTTTATGTAACAACAATATCTGTTAAATTACATCAGGTACTCTCAGCATGTAACAACAATGTCTGTCAAATACACCAAGAACTCTCAAGATGTAACAGTATCTGTCAAATTACACCATGCACTTTTATCATGTGACAACAATATCTATCAAAATAAGTCAGGAACTCTCAAGAGCATGGATATTTATAGCATGCTTTTTTCAAGTAAAAAAACAGGAATGACTTTGGAAGTTTTCAGATCAGTGAAAACAAAAAGTAGACATGTCTGCAGCCAAGTGAAATGCCAATGGTGTGTTGACAGCCCTAAATCTCTATATAATTTGTGAAATAATATAAAGTTAGGCCAAATGCTGTAGGGAAAAAACAGAAGTCCTTAATGTGTGTTATAGTTAGCTCTACTGGTCATCGGTCAAACGAGTTTATGAGTTACCCTTTTGTCATTTGTCCATGGTGCTGCTCAGACATCCAATATGGGCCACCATAAGTTATCTCTGCAATCTTTTATCACTATTTCATTGAAGGGATGGTGATATCAACATGGGGGTTTTATGAAATGACTTCATATGATGTCTAGTTGGTCAGGATGAAAATGGTGATTTCCGCCACCATGGCAGCCATTGTGAAAATCTTATCGTTATTATTCTTGAACAGAAAGTCACATCATCAACGGGTTTTCACCAGAAGACTTCATGTGATTCTGTGAGGATAGGACGCCTTAGGCACTCACACTGACATCTCACTTCTTTCTGTGTGGGTTTGAGTCATGGGCTTGGCCAGTGTGGGTATGTGAGAAAGCTTTCCATTAGCATCCCATGGGTTGGGGGTTCACCTGGGTTCTTCCTTCACCAAATACTGGTTGTGATGTATAGCATATCATGTGCTGAAAAATGGTATTAATCCCTAACAACAAGAACAAGAGCTACCAGACTTATTTTTTATGCATAGTTGGTATAGTGCATATTTTAAAAATTTGTTATTGCTATTCCACTAAGATGACTGCTCAAATTAACATGAGATTTTTACAATAAAATTCTAAATGAAACTTTAACCAGAATACATTGTGTTGTATCTAGTTGCAGGATTCCTGTATGTCCTGGAATCCCGTAAAAGTTTTGGAATTAAAAAGTCATTTTCATGGGCCTTGAAAAGTCAGATATTTTCAAAACCTTGCTGAGTTCGGAAATTACATGGAATTTCTGACAGTGACGTTCAAAAAATTGATAACTGCTAATTTCATGGAGCTCCCAGCACCAAATCAAAAATGTTTTTCAAACACATCACAATTAAGATCAATAAATGGTTGCCAATGCAATATATTGTGGTTCTTGAATTTTGTGAATTGGCCTGGAAAGTTTTGGAAAGTCATAGAATTTGTTTTCGTTAAGTTTGGGGGAAACGTGTAGTTAAGGAACTCTCAAGTTGGTCTTTAATAAAAATGATGCCATGTTGATATCCAATATAGCAGCCATGGTGGCCATATTGAAATCATTGTCAGATGCAGCTCTCTTATGTTTACTTATTCATAAATAAACTGAAAGCCTTACAGAATACGTTGACAACCTGTTTATATCTAAGCCTTACAGAATACGTTGACAACCTGTTTATATCTAAGCCTTACAGAATACGTTGACAACCTGTTTATATCTAAGCCTTACAGAATACGTTGACAACCTGTTTATATCTAAGCCTTACAGAATACGTTGACAACCTGTTTATATCTAAGCCTTACAGAATACGTTGACAACCTGTTTATATCTAAGCCTTACAGAATACGTTGACAACCTGTTTATATCTAAGCCTTACAGAATACGTTGACAACCTGTTTATATCTAAGCCTTACAGAATACGTTGACAACCTGTTTATATCTAAGCCTTACAGAATACGTTGACAACCTGTTTATATCTAAAATTTCACAGAAATAGGCTGTTTGAATTTTATACAGCTAGGGTGGACATCATTTGTAGATTTTGACATTGATAGAGCTCGACAAGGGTGAAACAGGATGAAATAGATAGATATTTAAGTGTTTGGTAAATACTGAACTATGCTCCTTTCCTCTTCCCTGGTTTTTTATATTCACCTCTTTTTTTTTTTTATGACATGGGGGTAATCTCCCTTTTGATAGGTTCATCTCTAGAACTGTGTTAATAATGAGCACTGACCCTATTTGTTGATGGAATACATTCACTATTATTCATGAGGTATCCATTTTCAGGTTTCATCCTTGTTAACGACCACAAATTTATAGATCCAAAGAAATGAGACCTTGTTTTTAATTGATCCACATGTAATTTTTTACAAAGATGCCTTTTTCCACAAAAACATAAAGATTGTATCTACACAATTAAATTGATTGAAAGTAATTTATAATTATTCCAATGTTCTTTTATTAGGTATTTGAAATCCACATTGACAAATATTTTGCTGATTAACCAGTTCCGTAGGAAGCCACAGCAAAGTGGAGAGGACAGTAATGATTTGTCACTGTTCCACTTCTGGATTGAATTTTTCATGGAGGCCACAAAAAGCGAAGTTTCTTCAATACTTTACCCTGTAAGTTCTTTGAACATTATATGAAATTGAATTTTTTTCAACAAATGGATATTTGTTCAGATTGAGCAAATGAATAAGTAATGTTCTGGGAATATAATTATGTTCAGGTGATTTATTAGTGTCTAAGCTTGCTAAGTGTACTCTTACTGTCTGTTTATAATTTTAATTTTGCAAAATAGTTAAAAACAGCTTTTTAATTCAGCTTAAGTTTCAGTTTGTGTATGAAATGGAACTTATTCATCACTATTGTCTCTCAGTAGATTGAATGAGTGCATTCAGGGATTTTTGTCTTATTCTCTTTACATAAGATTTGTTAATTCACAAACTTTTGGAAACAGAGAACCAAAAGGTCTATAGTAGTACATGCTCACCCTGTTTAGAAGTAATAAAAGGGTTGCATTGTCTATTTATTCCAAGACATTAAATTGGATAAGTTTGAGTTACATGAATCAGTTGAGACATGTATGGTGATGCTATAAAATCGTGAAAAATAATCGCACACAGGCTTTCTGCTATTTTTGTGGCCAAAATAAGTGCTATCCTGTTTGTATAAAAAAATGAAGAATCAGAGATGAAAAGTTTGTTTTTCTGATAATTAATCGGTCATGATTTGCACAACTATTTATCTATTTAAAGAAATATATTGGTATGGTTTTTATTAACCCACTGGGCATTTTTTTCAAACTCGAAATATGGGTTTATATCATTACGATCTTGGATGAGTTCAATAATGAGTGAGATCCTTGCATATTGATGAGGTAACTTGGATATGATTGGCTGAACTTATCATTCTGGAAGTATATTTCTGTTATAATTTTTATCAAACTTTAAATATGGTCTTGTATCATTAAGATCTTGGATGAGATCGATAATGAGTGAGATCCTTGCATATTGATGAGGTAATCTTGGATCTGATTGGCTGAACTTATCATTCTGGAAGTATATTTCTGTTATAATTTTTATCAAACTTTGAATATGGTCTTGTATCATTAAGATCTTGGATGGGATCGATAATGAGTGAGATCCTTGCATATTGATGAGGTAATCTTGCATCAGATTGGTTTACCATGCTGTCACAGTGTAGGCCAAGATAGTAATTTGTGTTATAAAGCAATGAAATTAACATATGGTCAGATCTATTATGAATTGCAGGTTGTTCGTTCGACAAGAGGTCATCTCCTGGTCAGATATTTAAAAATTTGGCAGAACACAATTTATGTAAATTAGCAAATTAATGTACTTCAGGGATATGAAATATAAAATAAGGATACAACATAAAAATAATAAATTAAAGTTTTAAATTAAAACAAATAAAAAATTTAAGTAACTAAATATTGTATCTTTACAAATGGAATGAATTTGCTGTTTTGAGTTTAACCCTTTCATCACTAAGTAACTTTCAGGCTTTGAGCCCCAAACACTAAGTAACTTTGGACTTGTAAAGTATAATGAGCTGTGGACTTTGAGAAAACATAACTTTGCCGATTTAAATATATCTTGCTGTATTTGGTATCAAAATAAAGGTTAGAAGTCAACTTGTATGAATAAGTCAACAAAATGTGCATATATATTAAAACTTTTAATATACAGGTGCAAAAAGGTAACACAACAGGTAAAATGCACAAGCAATTATTTATTCACATTACAAGAATAATAATTTCAAACATTTCAACTTGATCAACGATTTCAAAGTATTCCAAAGCTTTTTTGGAGCCATCTAACACTTTGATTGGTCCAACTCTCTCAGAAAACTGAAATAAATCACTTTGGTTCGTCAAGAACAAAAATACACTTAGTCTGGTTCAAAACCTTCAAAGTCCTCATTATCGTATTCACTGTCTCCCAAAAGCACATTCAAATGCATCTCCAGATGTTTTCTCTCATTTTCAATCAACTGTGTTTGGTTACAACAGCTAAATATTTTGATAATTCATAATCTGACACTTCATTCTCATCTTGCGTTGAAGTCCGCCATTTTGAATAGAAATTCACCATTCGGAAACACGCTTAGAATGTGCCTGCTTGCCTCGAGATTTCTGAATGAATTCAAGCTTAACTCGTGAGATAATCCAAGTATAATATCTACAGTACAATAAGGAACTTCTTAGAGGTATCCCAAAATGTATGTAGTCTGTACTCTTGATTTTAAAAAAGCACACTGCCCCAGACCGGTAAAGTGGTCTGCAGGGTTACAGACTTACTTCCCAATGACTGGAAAACCAGTCTGTAGTGATGAAAGGGTTAAAACAAGTTATTGTTTGTCCATTTCTGATACACACCAGTAATCTTATTGCCAATTAAACTTAAGAAACTTTGTTTAAATGCTTAGAATGATTTTTTAATGTTATTAATTTACGGTATTTCATATATTACCTTTTTATTAGTCATACATTATTAAATTTTTTTTATAAATTATATTTTTTACCTTTAATAAAAATGTTATAAATTTATTGCAATATGCTTTTCTCCAGAACTCTTCCAAATGTAATTACCATCATTTGATTTAAATATATGGATGTTCCAGTTATCATTATGGAGACCATAACACAGAATTTAGCCCCAAAAACACAGATGACAAACGATTCTGGATTTTTTTTATGTTGTGGCCAAATTTGTATTTTATTCGGTTGATAAATAATAGTATTAGAGATGATGCCTATTTAAAAATTTACTACTTCTTCCAATGTTTTTAGTGTTTTCCAGAGTGAAAAGCCTAATTCAGTAAATTCTACTGTGTGATCATTTTTGCTAATTGTGATTAGTTCAAATTTTTACAGCAATTTGCATTCAAAATAGAGTGTGTATCTGTCATGTTGTTAAGACTGAAAATCGCTTTCACAGTATTTGATGGAGAACCAGACAATCATACATTTTTAAACCAGACTGTTAAGGCTGATAATGGATAAAAAATGGTTTTACTTTATTTTGACATGTTTATTTTATTTTTCATTCCAGGTACTTGTATTAGAGCCCACAAAAATCTACATGCCAAGTTATGTGCAAATCAACAATGATGAAGATAATATGGTCAGTGTAACATCTATAACATTAATAATTGGTTTGTGAAACTAACTGATGAATGTCTATGCAGTTGTTTATATTTGTAAAATAATTCTAGCAGACATGTTGATGATGACAATAATTTGTTACAAAATTAAACTGCTTTGAAATGGAGGTGAAATAAAAAGGGATTCGATGAACTGAATACAGTAAATGTTGGCATTCGAGCCGTTAACAGAAGTCACCCATGGGAAAGGCCCAACTGGCCTCTGTGCACAGGTTACCTTTGAATGCAGGTTTATCTCTCAGACTTCGTCAACAAAGTACAGAATACTACTGCTACTATTGTTATAATTCTTGTTGTTGTTATTATTATTATTATTATTATTATTATTAGTGTTAGTATTATTTCAGGCAGTTGGCATAATTTCCTATTTATAGCATTTACATGTAAATGTTCCATTCTCCAAATTCTTTTGGAAAAGGGTTTTGTTAATAGGTTTCTATAAGCTTTTTTTTCTATCTGTGTTGCATGCAGTATAGTTTTGCTTATTGTTTTGCTTATATACACAATAAGGAAGTTGCTACCTCAGCTGTTTTCATGTTGCAAATGGAGCTTGCTGTCTCAGAAGTAACAGACCTTGGCCAAATATAGATAGTGTTAACCCATTGATTGACAAGTCACTTTTGTTCAAGAATTGTGATGCCTGTCATGTTGAAACACTATTCCCATCATGCATTTCCATCGTCTTCTCTTTGGATTAAAAAAGTAAACATGATTAAAACATTTTCATCACAGAAATGGGATCATTGAATGAATATTTAATGAAAATCTAGTATGTCACATTCTGTTCATTTGTCTCAGACCACAGTTCAATTTATGTATATTATATTATGTCATATTTTTGTGATTTTTTTTGGGTATGCTTACAGTAACTTTAGAAATGACCATTACCTGAGAGCTGTATTTGATTTTTGAGCAAATTTCACTTGGTTGAAATGGGAATTGCTGTTAAGACATGGTGACCACTCTAAATAGATGACCATTAGGATAGGTTTTATTATATTGATATTGTATTCTATTCTAAATCAATAAATATATATTTACACAGTTATAATGGGATGGGAGGGGAAATGAAGGTGCATCCCATATCAAAGCATGGAATTAATTGAAATCATGTGGTAGTAGCATAGGGTATTCACCTTGAACAGGTGCTAAGAAATAAAAAATAAAGCAACCTTGTACCAGACCCCAACAAGACTTTTCAGAACCTAATTTCTAACTTTATATGATGATTCAGTTTTCCAGTATTAATGAACAGTTTACAATCAGCAAAGCTTTAAGCAGCATTGCTTGTTCACATGATTGCCAAATGCAGCCTTGCTTGATCACATGATTACCAAATGCAGCATTGCTTGTTCACATTGCTTGATCACATGATTACAAAATCTCACAGCCAATGTATTTGAATGCAGTTTTCTTTTTCGCTACATAAGCTTGTTTGCAATATGTGATTCTCAGACTTGTTAAAGTTATTAAGGGGCCCCGAATGGCCGAGTGGTCTAAAGCGCTGTCCGTTATGGATCACTGCCATCTCACCTCTGTCTGCATGGGTTCGAGTCTAAGATTCGGCTGATGTAGTTATGTGAGAAAGCTTGCCAGTAGCTTCTTGTGGGTCGGTGGTTCTTTGGGGGGTTTTTCCCCCGAGTTATTCCTCCACCAATAATACTGGCCGCCATGTATAGCCTATATTGTGCTGAAAAATGGCGTTCAAACCATAAAAACAAAAAAACAAAACAAAGTTATTAAATATGCTCTGACATTTGAATGAGAAGATAAATATTCTAATTATAGATTTTATTTTGGTACGATTCAGTACCTGCACAGTTTAAGTTTGCTAGTCAGAGTGTAATGTGAAAAATAGATGCTGCTACCAAGTAAATTCTGTGGGGTTTTTAATTGGGGATTTGCACTGACCTTCCACAATAATATCAACATAAATAAAACAAATATTTCACTCAAATTAAAAGCAACGAGCTCAATAACTTGGCCACAGATAAACAAACAGAATATTATGGATAATATGGTGTTTAAGTAAATGTAAAACTTGCAGTCAAATCTTTAGTGTTACAATAGAAATTATACAAATGTTATAGTTGTAAGTTGTAAACTAATTTAATTTATGTAAGAAATTACTTTATGTTCATATATATGTAAATGTGTTCGATTCTCATCTGGCACAGATATTGCATATCATCTGTATCTTTGCAGTCTGTGTCTTTGTGGAACATTAGTCCTAGAAAAGACAAACAGCAACATGAGTGGAATTTCCCAATATCATCAATAAAAGGAGTCAGGTAAGTTTTACATTTGAAACTGATGAATGATCTTAATTGGTATTTCAGTCAAACATTCAGACTCATATATACCATATTTTTCTGCCTATAAGTCGATGCGGAGTATAAGTCGAATTCACCAATTTTGTAAATTTTCCAGACCTTGTCCACATATAAGTTGATTTGGAGTGTAAGACAAGGCCAGGTCAATATCTTGGCTTCGTATTTTACACTAGTAATGGTATGGTTGTATGATATTTCATATTACAGGCAATCATGAAATTGCATTACCGATGCTAACATGCTTGTGATTTTACTTCAGAACAAATCACTGCTATATTTTGTTATCAATTGACAAGGCTGAATAAACAGTCCATGCTTGCTTTATTATAATTGAAAGCACATCCATGTTGTATTTCATTTTATTACCAGTAGTTACAAACGTAACTTATAAAAACTTGTCATTTTATATTGCAAGTTTGAAAGTCATGACTCCATTAAATCGATTTGTATATATACATATACTATTTTGTAAGTGCTTGTTCAGTTTGGACTTGGATATAATTAACATTTTATTACTAATCTATTCAACGATATACCCCACTATTTTCTTTATTGGCGGGTTCGTATACAAAGTAATGGGTATGATCTCTTGTCCAGATAACAAATTTTGTATGGACAACGGCTTCAATAGAATATTGACAGATTTTCATTTCCCTAAAAAGAGCCGCATTTCCCTACTGGCGGCCTCTCTGATTTGAAATATTCTGTAGATTCTTGCCCTCAATCTGGTTTCGATTATAGCCAAAGGGCTAAGCATGTTTAATTACCGTTTAAATAACACTGCATAGCCATGTGGTTGTTGTGACAATGTGCATTGTAATTAAAACAAAAATGAATTGTTGATTTAGAGGTGTTTATTGATAATAGAATATAGTAGGCTTGTAATATATGAGGATTGTCCCAATCGTCAGGGAACTCAAAATACATTTTTTGTCTTCTTTTTGCAAAAGCTACAAATAAAAACCACATTGAATAAAAGAACAGTCTTGTACATGGACAATTTTTTCATCTCTCACTCTCTCTCTTGTGCGCGTGCAAACTATTAATAATTTTAGTTTAGTTTAAACCATATTTGTTTTAATTATGATATCCATGGCAACATTGTATTATACTAAGTCCCCTTCTTTGCATGAACCTATAACACCATGACACACTTCCACTAAAACTTTCAATTCCATTGCGATTTCCTTTGCCCTGAGTCTGAGATCAACAGAGTTCATTCCACGACATGCGGCATATTGTGTCAAGATATATTCTTCTAATTTATCCTCAATATTAATCCATCTTGCTTTTCAGCCACATCTTGCTTTCTTTGTTGTTTGCTTTTTTGTTGTTGTTGTTTTTTTTGGTTTTTTTTGTAGCGCATAATGCAACCTTAGCTTTACGCCAATCCCGAACACTTTTCATTTACACCATATTTCCAGTGAACAGCCATATTCCCACCTTTCTGTAGCGAACTTTACAACTTCCAGCTTAGAAGCTGCTGTGTAAGGATTGCATGATTTGACGGGAGGCATTGTGAGATAAGTTGTATTATTTGTACGGGGATATTTAAATAAATGATTATAAATGAAAATATTAATCAAAATATACCGAACTCATTAAAATGTGCCTGTACTATAGCAATGACAATGCCCATGGCTAAATTCATTATTTACATCTAGAGAAGGGAGTGGCATTTCATGTGATTCTTAATACCATTAATATTAAAAATGGTAAGCGTAATTGTTGCGGATTAATAATAAAGAACAATGGGTTACCGGCAATATGGTAACTATTATTGGTAGCCAAAGCCAATATCAAAGTTTAAACAATTGCGGCAACTGGCTTTGATTGTTGTTGGAAACCAAAGACCAATTTATTAACGACCAGTATAATCAAAGAGAGACACCGAAACGTCAGCCGGTTAAGAATGAATATAGGTGAAGTGTTGCCATTACAATTTCCTTTAAACTGATTTGCGAAACTGATGATCGATGAGTACCGGTAGTCCATCTACCATATATATCTGATTTTAGTTTAGTTTAAACCATATTTATTTGAGAAACTTTGTCAAATACAATTAAAAACATGATTTGGGGGATTCAGTAGAAAGCATGATCTACATTATTTTATAAATAATCATATAACGCTCTCGAGTTAATATGGATTACATCCCTTTGTAGTATCAATTAGATGAACCAAAAAGCTATGCCGGTAATCGCTCGCGTGTATCCAACACTATACTGAAAAATCAAATATTAATGGGCCAGTTGCTAAAATGTGATCAAGAAAAATGAAGTATGTTTAAAATGAATGAATAAAACAAGCTTATTTCATATCTTTTTTTTAGGAACAAACAATATGCTTTGAATTAGTACAATACACTTTAGAGTATAGACCGTAAGTGTGCTATGCAGCCCAGTGAAATTTTTACGTGTAATTATTTTCTTGTATTTTATGTTTGAGAAATAAGGAAATACACGCAGAATACAAATAAATGATGACAAGACTTATAAATATAAATGCTGTCATATTAGTTTATGACAATTTATTGATATAGTAATTTAACATGAATTTTGTACTTCTATGTGACCTGTTTTCAATAATTCCAAATTTAGAGCAATTTTAATAGCATACGGGGTACTGTAATTGATATATAAGTCTATGCAATTTCAATGACACAATCCATATATAAGTCAATTCGGAGTATAAGATGAAGACCTGACTTTCAAGTCAAAAAATATCGGCTGATAGGCTGGAAAATACAATATGTATGCACCCCATGAATATATGCAGGAGGGCAGAGTTGTTACTGCTCTGATCTGACCATTATTTTTTAGGAATATTTAAGAAAAATGCACACTCTGAGATGGGCTTGATGGAGGTAAAGCTCTATTGTGCAGACTACATAGCACTGTTTGGCTTAAAGGGGAGGGGTGTAACAGCTAATCAGTAGACCATTGTGACTAGATGTAGATATATGTTGTTAATTCTCTCAACATTTTTTATGCTAGATGAGTCTTCATTGTTGGCATGGCAGACCCTGGCATCATGCAAAATTATAATTGGATTTGCTAAAACACTAATAAACATCTGTCAAAGTAAATAGATCATTGACCATCTGTCTATTTTTCCTCATGTCTATCACAGCTTGATTGGGTTTTGTGTTTATATAGTTTTTGTGTTAGGGGATCATTGTTCCATGAAAACATTTGCAGTTGATCATCACTAGTTATCACTCCCAGCATCCCACACACAACAAGATTTTAATTATTGTTGTTTGTTATATAAACAGATTTCAACTACTTATGACTGACTGACTTGTAGCAATATTGCAGAAGAACAAACATCAGTGCAATGACGGCAGAGTTGTCCAAGGACAAAGTAGGACAGCCATTTTCATTATTGATATTAATGCTTGACCAATTTTAAGGTGCCCAATCTCTTGCTGATCTCATTAATTGAGGATGATTTATTTGAGCAACATACAGTGTATTGAAGTTGGACAGACTTGTAAAGAATGAAGAATTTAATTACAGTCATCCAATATCCACTTAATCTGTTAGCTCAAGTTTATTATCACTATTTCTATATCCTACCTCTTTGATTGCCTTGAAACTTGACACATTTATCACAAGGTTCTATATTCAATAAAAGACTTTCTATCATGTCAAGTTGGTCCTAAATGAAATTGTAGGCTATGTGACTTTCAAATTGGTCACTACTACAACCCATCTTAAAAAGCTCATTACTGCTCCTCATTCTCAACAAAAAGTCATACTAACTTTTTATCTCACCAGAAGACTTCTTATGATATCTAATTGGTCTTAAATGAAAACAGTTCTACTAGAAAATCAAATATGCCTGCTGGAAAGGCATCTGAAGCAATAATGTCGAATTGGTCCTAAATAAAAATAGTTTTGCTTGTATATCCAATATGGCTCCCACAACAGCAGCCATCTTGCAAATTGTGTTGTCACTACCCTAACTGAATGGATGATGATATCAGAATGGAGATTTTGCTGAAAAATACTTTTTTGAAGCTTAGTTGATCCTAAATTAAAATTTTGGATCTGTTTAATATGATGGCTTGAAACTCCTGTTAAGGGTACTCCTACCGAATAAAAAGTCATATCAGCACAGGATTTTTGTCAGATGACATTTTATGGTGTTGATTTAAATCAAAAAGTTTTTCTTACCTAACATCCACAACTTAATTTTGATTGTATACTTTGGCATGTTGCCACAGCCAATGAAATTCACAAAAATATCTGCTCTATATGCCAAGGTGTAGATTGGGTTATTGGAACCTTAGCTGGCGAGAATGAATCAATATGTAGTTTTCACCAGAAGTTTTCAAATGGTGTCTAGTTTATCTAAAATGAAAATGAACCTGATCTTACATCCAATATGACCGCTCAGTTGGCCTAGTGGTTGGAGCATCCACCTCGGACACTGGAGGTCCTGGGTTCGAGCCCCAGCCATGTCATACCAAAGACTTTAAAAAAATTGTACTTACAGCTACCTTGCTTGGTATTCCACATTAAAAGGTTAGCATTAGGACTGGTCAGCCTGTTACAGGATAATGTGATTGGGTGGGATACATGCTACATGTCTGCAGCATGATGCTCCAATGCAAGACATCACTATAAACTGCCACACTGCAGACATTTTAGCAATATGACTGAAAAATTGTTAAAGCTACGTTAAAAATCTCAATGACACCGACATACAATATGGCTGTCACAGTTGTTAATATGAAAATCCTTGCAGTCAGCAATATCAGAGATGGCTTCGAAACAGAAGTTAAAAAGAAGAATTGGTCTTATCTTGAAATTATATTTAAAACTAAAATATCAGTCTCTTAAAGTATTTTTGTTTCTATTTAATGTATAATAATTTTCTTTCAGATGGAAAACAACATGGCCATTGCATACTAGTTATAATACACTGTGCTGTTGAGGAGTTGGTGTTTAATTTGATTTGTTTTATTTATTGCAGTACATACAAGCGTGATTGCAGGGCAGTGTTCATGTATGTAATGGAAAACTCAGATGATTTTCATATATTCTTCTCATCAGAGACTCAAAGAAGATTGTAAGTGAACTTTATATACATTGATTATTACATATTGTTCTTAAAATTTACTTGATGACAGTGAATCATTATCTGTTAGATGTAATTGCTTGGTTGCAATATGCCACAAATCTTGATACTTGAGTGGCAATACATACAGTTAACAACATACATTACCGTATTTTCGCGTATATAAGACGTGTCTTATACAAAGTTTTACGTACCCTGCAACCAGGGTGCGTCTTATATTAATGGGCGTCTTATCTAAGTATTTTTTAACTCGGACGAATGGTACAGTGTGTGATATTAAAGCACGATTATTGCGGTAAATATTCATGTTTCACGATTTTCATTTATAGTTGTAAAAACAATTGGGTAAGTGTTCACAATATAATAAACTGTTACTAAATAGTGTTTGACTTGATCAAAAATCAATGTACAGTGGGACCCTGCTATAACACGGTAGTTGGGAGCCATAGAATCCGACCGTGTTATGAACCGAACCGTGTTATAAGCAGCCATGTACAATACCAACACATTTTTGGATTTAATTGGGGGGGGGGGTTGTACATAAAGATGGGTGCGAAAATGCATGGCACAATTACCACTTTTGATCAATATATATTAAATGAGAAAAACATTTGCTGTGGTAACAGAAATTGCAGATATAATATATTACTTTTATTCAGAGAACCATGCATTGGTATATACACGTGTCTAATTTATATATATACATGTATAATCTATTGAATGATTATATATATACATGTATAATCTATTGAATGAAAAGAGTATCAACACCGTTTACTCACCAGCGAATCTTGTAACATACATTGAATCCATAATACAAATATTTCCATCGAAAATATCCACACACGGATGTAAAATATTCAATAATTTTGTCACAGATCATTATGTGACTGAATTCAATAAAAAGAAAATAACAAAAATTACGTAATGGGAGTACGTAATGAATGATGAAATAGTACATGTCCATAGATTAAATAATGGAAGCTAAAGTGTATTCTTATAATAACTACATGTACATCTCACGATCTTTCTGTCTCTGAATTCAGTCATTCTAAATTTCAGCACATTTTCCCACCCAAGCTGCTAGTCAAAGTCCTTTGAACTTGCCGTCCAGCTATTGCGTCATGTTCTTTTGATGTACTCTAATAAATACAGCAGGCAGAACTGGCTGTATTTTAACCACTGAATTATGTCACTGTAAATATCAGCACAGCTAAAATGATAAAGTAATCAACACTAACTTTGTCTCCCAGCTATTTGCATGTGTACGGAGGACTCCGGCATGGAGTGATTTATGTGTCCCAGATCAAATATTTGCATTCAAATACGCGTAATTAAGCATTTCCGAGACCTCTGTGTCGTATACATTTTATAACATTACATTTCTCATCTGTCAATAGTTATTATTTTTTGAAAAACTCTGATTTTTAGCATTCTGCTAATGTCACATTTGCTTTTGGCAAAGTCAATTATAGTTCTCAGTTGCAGAATTCGAGTTTACTAGTCAACAGATTGCATAAAACAACACCGCCAAGCCACACACACAAATTGGCGGCTTTTGTTTCTTTGATGCTGTATAAATCGTTTCACCCTGATTTGAACAAGTTTAGCTTGGCATTTCACTTTGATGATAAACAATGTACTTAAATTAGTTGATTTATACATTCTGGTGAGAATCTTTTATCAACCCCCACATTGGCTGTTGCTTAGTTGTGTATGAAATTAAGAGAACATATATCGGAGATTATTAGAGCAACAATTGTATTCGGAATGCATTCAAGACAAACACAAAGTAGGCACGATGGCTTCATTGCTCAGGGATCAGTAATAATATATTGACACTTATAAGCTGTCATTTTTCAACAATAAACAAAGATCAAAGTTCTCAGTAGGCCCAGCAATTGGTTCGTATTTCTGATGTTTATTCAGCACAAAACTAGGAGCCATACAATGATTATTTTATATTCGATTTTGTGTAAGATTTCCTCCCCAAAATGTTAATACATTTTCTACACGTTTTTTTTTCGCACTTTTTAGACGAGTATGAGAATGATAATTAAACTCTTGACGTATTTTATTATTATTCTTAAAAGTTTGGTGCTTTCTCTCTTTCTCTCTCTCTCTCTCTCTGTTGATTTGTCTAGCTGTTTCTCCCTTCCTCTCCCTCTCTCTCTCTCTCTGTTGATTTGTTTAGCTGTTTCTCTCTCCCTCCCTTCTCTCTCTCTCTCTCTCTCTCTCTCTCTCTCTCTCTCTCTCTCTCTCTCTCTCTGTTGATTTGTCTAGCTGTTTCTCTCATACATCTGAGTGGTCACATAATCACTTTATTCTCACAATATCTGTACAACCAGCTTAAATTAATGCAAAATATTAACATTTTACATCATGACAGTACTCGCTTAATCCTGCATTGTAATGAAATCACCTTATAATGAAGTACATATTACACATTTTTTAACCACGTAATGAAATGGGTTTCATGATGATACCAAAATCATAACTAGAATGTTAAGGGAGTTCTGTAGTTTGTAAGACACCTAGTAACAATGGTTACATGTTTTAGGTTTCATGACCAGGTGTGTGATATGCTGCGTAAGCACAGCAGTGGTTACAACTTCCAAGCTGACTTGGATGTAATGGAAGCAGAAATAGAGGTAGGGCCTGGGTTATTTGAACTTTAGTTATTTCACATATGGAAACATTTTCTTTGATAATCATTTTATTGCTTAAGATTGTCATTAATATATATTTTGATGGAATAAAACTGTCATCTGACATACATGTTTTTACTTATACATTGCAAATTCTAGTCATTTATATTTGTAATGGATGATCTATTTCCTTATATTTTATTCTCTTTTGAGACAGGCATAGAAAGGCTCAGGATTAACATTTGCATATTCTAAAAATGGGAGTTTATTTGTCAAAATGTTACTTTATATTTAAGTTAATTTTTGGTAACAAGTGTAAACATTTCCAGTGCACATTGTTCTTCTTAAAACTATACACTTCTAATGTAATTTTATGTACAGAAATCGTAGGCAGGTTGTTTAAGTACTGTGAATTCCAGAGTATAGTACTCCTTCATTACAGTGCTGTCCATGGATCCATTTCAGTGTGACTTCCTCACAATACTAATTCAACTCTGACAGTAATCTTCTTTACAAACACTCAATTCAATTACTTTACATTTTTAGAATGCTCATGATAAATTATTTTTATTAGTATAGACATATTCTTGATGATGATTTCTATGATAAATGCTCATGATAAATTATAGACATACTCTTGATGACGATTTCTTTGTACAGACACCTATATGAGCCATGGCATTTTATTAATCCACAAGTGTTTGAAATATGTGTTTTCAATGCACAAAAGAGTTAGGTGCTAATTTCAGTAACGTGTTTTCCAAACTCAAGACTAAAAGGACTGAAACAGTTCAGTCATTTCCAGACTGGTTCCCATTGATCCATATTATTAGTACTGTGAGTCATATAGTGAAGTAGATGATACTCATAATTTTATTGTAGTGTTACAATACAAGAATATTACATGTAGAATGACCATTTGTGGTACAAAAGTAAATGGGTTTTTATTGTATAAAGAAAAATCGGTCATTTTGCAGATTGATTTTTTTCTTCAGCATAAAAAAAATTAAAGCAGGAAATTACATTTAAATTGTGTTCTGTTAGAATGTCTTGTGTTTATGATTGACATATTGACTCTATAAAATTCACAGTTATCAACTTCTAATTATTTATGATTTTTTTTTCTTCTTGTAATTTGTCTTGGATAATGTCTTTGACTGCTTGTTTTCAGTTTGAATATGAACTGGATGAGAAGGGAAATAGACTTGTATTGGGTCGAGGTTCTTATGGGATAGTTTATGCTGCCCGTGACAAGCGGACCCAGGTCAGAGTAGCTGTTAAAGAAGTGCCAGAAAAACAAAAACAGTAAGTGCCAGTACTTGCAGTTACTGCCTATGAGGGACAGGTACCATTCATGTTAAGTGATGAGTTGTGTGATGTTTTGTATTCTTTTGCCCTCTAGGTGACAGTTTACCCTTATTCAGCCATATATCATTGACAGTTGTCCCGTAATAAAACTTAATAATCTGTGCTTCTTTTGGTCAGAGGTCCGATGTTAAGATCACTGTAACTGATGTAAAAAGGTTTTTTTTATTTTTTTTGGGTGGGGGGGGACCTTTTACATTAACCAAATTTTGGAAAACTCATACTTCAGGCATGTAATAAGCATATTGAATTTGGTGTCAAAGGTCAAAGTCATTGTGGCTCGAAGAATGAGTTTTGTAGAAAAGCTTTTGTTGAAGCACAAGTTCCTTTTCATAATTTTGAACTAGAGTGACATATATTTCAGCTATTCATTCATTACATCCTAAACATCATGAATCGGGTTTCTCATATACTCCTGAAAATTGTTATTTGGATAGTTATCAGGAAGAGTAACTAAACCATATGAAAATAAGGTCACTGTATCCCATTATTTGCTTGAGTTACTTTTATATTTTCAGTTATTATTCCCTCAATATCTTGGATACTATTTTACCACTTAAGAAAAATGATATGCGGATACATCTCAGAAAGAGTACCTGGGCCGTACCATAACTATGTCACTGTGTTAGTTTTCTCTGCTAATATAATTTGTGTATTATCCACTGTTTATTCCATTCATGTACAATAATATTTCACCTGATCTCACCTTCACGTATGAAGATGATAAATTTTCTGTTGCTAAACTCTTATAAATGTCATCAAATGAAGAATTATTGAGATCCCAGTTTATCATGACTATTTCAGGGAAGTTCAGCCATTGCACGAAGAGATCAAGCTTCACTCGCGGCTTAGTCACAAGAATATTGTGAAGTATCTTGGTTCCATGAGTGAGAATGGATTCTTTAAGATCTTCATGGAGCAAGTGCCAGGAGGTAAATTTCCTTTTTAACACACATTTCTTGAAGTTCATGTTTCCTACAGTAGAATCACAATTCTTGAAGCTCATTTTTCCTACAGTTAAACTGCATTTCTTCAGCTCATTTGGCCAGGCTGTGAAGTTCGTTTGTCCAGGTTATGTAGTTCATTTGTCCAGATTGTAAAGTTCATTCATTTGTCTAGGTTGTGAAGTTCATTTGTCCATGTTGTGAAGCATTTATCCAGGTTGTGAGGTTCATTTTTCTGGGTTGTAAAGTTCATTTTTCCAGGTTGTTAAGTTTATTTGTTCAGGTTGTGATGTTCATTTTTCCAGATTGTGAAGATCTTTTGTCCAGGTTGTGAAGCTTGTTTTTCCAGGATGTGAAGCTCGTTTTTCCAGGATGTGACGTTTATTTGTCCAGGTTGTGATGTTCATTTTTTCGGGTTGTGAAGATCATTTGTCCATGTTGTGAAGCTTGTTTTTCCAGGATGTGAAGTTCATTTCTCCAGGTTGTGAAGTTCATTTGTTCAGGTTTTGATGTTCATTTTTTCCGGTTGTGAAGATCATTTCTCCAGGTTGTGAAGCTTGTTTCTCCAGGATGTGAAGTTCATTTCTCCAGGTTGTGAAGTTCATTTCTCCAGGTTGTGAAGTTCATTTGATCAGGTTGTCGTACATGCCAACCATTACGCTTTTGGCGTAATCATTACGCTTTTTGTCACTAAATTACGCGTTACGCTTAAACGTATATGGATTACGCTTTTTCGGTACATCAACCTCCCAAAAAAAAAATTATTTGTTTTCTAGTTATTATTAAAGTTCCATTAATCCCACAGACCGTATTTTACAAAAGACGGCTTTTACGTAACTACAATATAAGAGTACGCTAATCCGTGGACTTTCGTAATAGTATCATGTTCTATTTATAGCTAACCTGGTTCTACTGTTGACCTCGATTCTATTGATATTTATTTATATGCCTAGTGAGGAGATAGCAGACTGGTTTTCCAAATTTAATATTTACTCGCAGATTCCATATTCTAATTCATATTTCTTGCAGTACCAGTCTAAATATATTTTAGCGCTTAAAAGTATATTTTATTTTACTCTATGCATTTATGTGAGCAAAAATATTCCCTTTCAAAAATTTCCCACATAAATTAGAAAAAGGCAACCAAAAATCCCCGAAACAAAATATAACAGAATCCTCTAAATATTAAGAACCAAAAAAAAAAAAAAAAGTACAGCATCATGTGACATCTATTTCCGTCCGTGTCGAAATTTTTTTAAAATTTAGCGCGAAACGTCTTAAGAAGGTTTCTAGTCGATGTGTGTAAAGCTAAAAGTGCTACATATGAAAACTTGAAACAGTAAATGTTGAGCAGGGCAAATAATCGTTGTTTATTGAAATTTTAGCATGTTATATGTGGATTACGCTTTTTCCGCCTGGATTACGCTTTTTTACCACTTGGATTACGCCACTTCCTCGTCAGGGGTTGGCATGTATGGGTTGTGATGTTCATTTTTTCGGGTTGTGAAGATCATTTGTCCAGGTTGTGAAGTTCCTTTGTCCAAGTTGTGAAGTTCATTTGTCCAGGTTGTGAAGCTCAATTCTCCAGGTTCTGAAGATCATTTGTCCAGGTTGTGAGGTTCATTTGTCTAGGTTGTGAAGATCATTTGTCTAGGTTGGCAAAGTTCAATTTTCCAGGTTATGAAGGTCATTTGTCCAGGTTCTGAAGGTCATTTGTCCAAGTTGTGAGGTTCATTTGTCCAGGTTGTGAAGTTCATTTGTCCAGGTTGTGAAGCTAATTTGTCCAGGTTCTGAAGGTCATTTGTCCAAGTGGTGAGGTTCATTTGTTCTGAAGGTCATTTCTCCAAGTTGCGAGGTTCATTTGTCCAGGTTATGAAGATCATTTTTCCAGGTTGTCAAGCTAGTTTGTCTAGATTGTGAAGTTCATTTATCCAGGTTATGAGGTTCGTTTGTCCAGGTTGTGAGGGTCACATGTCCAGATTGTGAGTTTCATTTGTCCAGCTTGTGAAGGTCATTTGTCCTGGTTGTGAAGCTCATTTTTCCAGGATGTGAAGTTCATTTTTCTGGGTTGTGAAGTTTGTTTGACCAGGTTGTGAAGTTCATTTGTCCAGGTTGTGAGGTTCATTTGTCCAGGTTGTGAAGGTCATTTATCTAGGTTGTGAAGATCATTTGTCCATGTTGTGCAGCTTGTTTTTCCAGGATGTGAAGTCCATTTGTTCAGGATGTGAAGACCAGGTTGTGATGTTCATTTTGACAGGTTGTGAAGTTCATTTGTCCAGGTTGTGATGTTCATTTTTCTGGGTTGTGATCTTCATTTTTCCGGGTTGTAAAGCTCACTTGTCCAGGTTGTGAAGTTCATTTTTATCACTAAATTACGCATAAACGTATATGGATTATGCTTTTTTGTTATATCCACCTTTCAAAACAATCAATTATTTGTTTTCTCGTTTTTTATTAACATTCCATTAATCCCACAGACCGTATTTTAGAAAAGACTATTTTTACGTAACTACAATATAAGAGTATGCTTGTCTGTGGACCTGCATGCAGTTTCCTGACAGTATGATGTTCTTTTTATAGCAAACCTGGTTCTACTTTCAAACTTTCAAACCTTGACTTCTATTTATAGTATCTGTATGGCTTAGTGAGGAGAGAACAGACTGATTTTCTACTTGTAATCTTTACGTGCAGATTCTTTTGTTCTAATTCATTTTTACTGCAGAACCAGTCGAAAGGTATTTGGTGCTAAGTAGTTTTATTTTAGTCTATGCATATATGAGAACAAAAATATCTACTTTCAAAATTCTAATAGATGGATTAGAAAAAGGCAACAACAAAAACCAAAACAAAACAAAAAATAATAATCCTCTATATATTAAGATATAAGTGCTGCATCATGTGACATCTATTTCAGGCCATGTGGAAAGAATTGTAATATTTGACGCTATAAGTTTTAAGATGGATTCGATGTGCGTATAAAGCTAAAAGTGCTACATATGAAAACTTGAAACAGTAAAGGATATTGAAAGACAAGAGGGGCAAACAAATAAATCATTGTTTATTGAAATTTAAGCATGCTATGTATGGATTATGCTTTTTCCTCATCAGGGGTTGGCATGTATGTATCTAGACTTCCTTCCTAATTAGCTGCTGATTTTTAGCCTTATATTGGAATTAGTGAGCTTCCTAAATAACTGCTAAGTAGTGGACTTACTTTGTAGATAGCGGCCAAAGTCATTCTTACCAATGCATTAGTAGATTCCTTCCTAAATAGCTGCCAATGTCATTCTTACCAATGCATTAGTAGATTCCTTCCTCTTTAACCGCTCCGGTGGCCTAGTGGTTAGAGCATTCACCACGGAAGCGGGAGGTCGTGGGTTCGATCCCTGGCCGAGTCATACCAAAGACTTACAAAAATGGTACTAACAGCTGCCTCGCTTGATGCTCAGCATTAAGAGGTTAGTGTCAGGATAATGTGACTGGGTGGGACATCATGTTACATGTCTGCGGCATGATGCCTCAGTGCTATACATCACTATAAACTGTCTCACAGCAGACATCGTAGCGATATGACTGAAAAATTGTTAAAGCTACGTTAAAAATCCTAATCAAACAAACAAACAAACCTAAATAGCTGCCAATGTCATTCTTACCAATGCATTAGTAGATTCCTTCCTATAAAGCTGCTAATGTCAGCTTTATCATTGAAGTAGTGGACTTGCTTTGTAGATAGCTGCCAAAGTCATTCTTATCAATGCATTAATAGATTCCCTCCTAAATAGCTGCCAATGTCTGCCTTTTGTCATACAAGTAGTGAACTTCCTTTCTAAATAGCTTCCTATGGCAGCTTTATCATTACATGAATACTTAAACTTGCACTACATTGGGAATTAATGTTTTTCAGAAACCACAACAAAGGATTAACTTACACTACTCCAAGAATAACATCAATTGGAAATGAGCTTCACTGTTGCAATACCAGTATTTTGCATGCCTTCTCATGAGAAATTGGAATAATTGTTATAAATTCTAGCTTGAATGAGGACAGGTGACTGGAACTCACCACCTGACAAGGTGCTCAGTTGATATGATATTGTATAATTTTGTGTTTGTTTCTTTAGGGTTGAACTACAAGATGACCCAGATGAAATTGAAAAATGGTGTTGAAATAACAGAATTTTCATAAACTGTTTGAAAACAATCTCTAAAGGAAGCCTCCCAACATAATCCAAAATCTCACATGAGAAAATGTCATAACTGTGTTAAATTTAATGTTCTTCATAAAGGGGATAAATCCTCTGTATCAGTTTGCTTATTTGAATTCAGTGATTCTCAGAAATGTTTAAATGCTTTGACAATAGGCATGATATGGAAATAGGATGTAAGAGTATACCTAGTATCCTTAAGTGATTTTGTTTGCCTACTGGACAGGAATATTCCTAAAATTATCCCTAGCCAGGTAAATACATCTTTCCTATGAGAGGTAAAATGATGTACTTCTAGTGATATCATTAATCAGATACATGTGTATGTATGTATGTATGTATGTATGTATGTATGTATGTATGTATGTATGTATGTATGTATATATGTACGACTAACTTGTCACCCACTCAATGAAGATGGACCTTTTGGCTTTGTGTTTCAAGTATTACGCTCAGAAAGCAAGAGTAATGGATGAGAACAGATTGTTTAATTATTTTTATGGGATAAGATCAGAAATATTTTTTTTTATCCCCTAGGGCTGTATTTCTGTAACCTAGCCAAAAAAATTACATTCCTTTGGGTTATATTTTCCTATCCTACCCAAATAAATCAGAAAGATTCTGTTGATGTGACCTTAGTCAGTTGTCCATGTTGTACAGGTATCTGCAGTGTGCTGATTCTAAAGATAAGATTTCTTTTTTTTAGCAGAAATTGATCCTATGAAAACATGTCTCCAGTGGAATATTTTTAAAATCAAAATCAGGAACTTTGGATGGTGTTTACAATATGTAGATGTGTATGCTTGGTACTGTAATGAAAATAATGTCACATTCTTTTTTGTTCTACATCCTGAAGTATATTGGATCAAAATGAATAATGTCACATTCTTTTTTGTTCTACATGCAGAAGTATATTGGATCAGAACAGGGATGCAAGTTTGGCTTCATTTTAAAGATAAATTCTTTATCTGTAGCTGATTATCAAGAGGGAAAATGTCTGATTGGCAAGAGGGGAAAATATTGATTAGCAAGAGCGGAAAAGGTTGGATTAGCAAAGGGGAAAAGTTTGATTAGCAATAAAGTAAAAAGTTGCATTAACAAGAGGGGAAAAGTTTGATTAGCAGGAGAGGAAAAAGTTGATTAGCAATATAGTAAAAGGTGTGATTAGCAATATAGTAAAAAGTGTAATTAGCAATATAGTAAAAAGTGTAATTAGCAATATAAAGGTGTGATTAGCAATAGAGTAAAACATGATTATCAAGAGAAGAAAATGTTTGATTAGCAAGAGGGGAAAAGTTTGATTAGCAATATAGTAAAAAGTGTGATTAGCAATGTATTAAAAAGTGTAATTAGCAATATAAAGATGTGATTAGCAATAGAGTAAAACATGATTATCAAGAGAAGAAGAAGTTTGATTAGCAAGAGAGGAAAAGTTTGATTAGCAATATAGTAAAAAGTGTGGTTAGCAAGAGAAGAAAAGGTCGGATTAGCAAGAGGGGGAAAAAGATTCTTTACTCAAACATGAATTTCTTGTTTAATTACAGGAAGCTTGTCTCAGCTGTTAGTATCAAAATGGGGACCTCTGAAGGATAATTAAGCCACCATTGCCTTTTATACCAAGCAGATATTGGAAGGTTTGAAATAGTTGGTAAGTAAAAATCTTTTTTTAATTATAATTGCACTTGTTTGTTTTTTCTTGATACAGTTGATATAGATGATGCTACTGCCCTTTTGAACAAGCAGAATTAAAATGAAAATCATACAATATTAATGGCTTCTTGTTGCTCAGTGTGCAAACTTTTGGAATTTAATGGAAATGTTTAGATTCATTCACAATTTTTTTTTCTTTCTTGTCTCTGACAAAACGTTGTAGATGTTACATAGCAGTCACAATGTCTTTCTGTCCATATGACATCGGCTTTTTGGTTAATGTTTTTTTTATCCATTTAGGGCAATAACTCCTGTTTGCATTTATATCAATTTGTTCACAAAAAAAAATAATTGCTGGGGCAGCATGAGGTAAGAAAAAACCACTGATATGGATTTAGGGTCATGGAGGTCAAAGGTCACTCATGGGATTAGTTTATATTTTAAGTGATTGGTGAAAGGTTTAAATTTTGGGATTTTTACCATGGGGTATAAGATTTTAATACTAATGTGAAAGTCAGAGTTGTCAGTTCATTGAAGTATTTCAGATGAAAAAATAATTTATGTATCTATCAGTTGGCATTAGAACCAGATTACCACTGTTGACGAGCATCTAATAGATTTGAATAATCCAAGGTCAAAATCAGAGGATTACTTGTTCCACTTTTTGGGTGACATTTTGAGATCTGTACAGATTGGGCTATATCTTCTGTAACAATAGATAGATTTTATCAGATTTTGCATTTTGTACTTAAATAGAGATGTGATGGTTAGAAAGTCAGGTTGATGGTCAACAGGGTTGTTTGGTTATGTGTTGCTAAGATGATAACATCTGTGTCAGTACCTTTAAGTAACTGAAAACCTGAAACAGATGACATTGTAGAAATATGGAATTGTCTTCCATTTGGGGGAGAGGAACTTGCGCGTCATTAGCATTCTTTTGTATTATCTGCTTGGATTTCCACACGTAGTATATGCTTGGATTTCTAGATGATCTCGTATTTGTATTGTGTGCACACAAGTACATTAGTAGTAATACTGTTTTGAACATAATTGTAGAGTTGAGGCAACCATGCTTTGAAATTTTAAACATTATTTTTTATGGAGATGAAACAACTATTACCTGGCTATTTGTTTTTGGGTGTGACATTTAACATTATTCCCATTTCTTTCAGCATGATAACAAGACTGTGCATCACGATATCAAGGGTGATAATGTATTAGTCAACACCTATAGTGGTGTCCTGAAAATTTCAGACTTTGGGACATCCAAAAGACTAGCTGGTGAAAAAGCAGTAGCATGGATACTTACCCTTACCGAGTGTACCTCGAAAATCTCTTGACGTACGGAAATGAAGCCAAGAACACTCATTTAGATGATTGTGTGGTATGGAAACCTGACACAGCAGGTGATAATAAGTTTAATGACACAGCCTTGACAGTAGATGACGATCTTCACAATATGGGTTTTAACGAGCGTCGAAAGAAAATTCTGCAAGGACGTAGTTTAGAACTGTTTGATCGTTTGCATTTGGACATGTGGTTTCAAGAGAAGTATTTGCTGAACAGGGTGGATATTCGCTTGATACTGAATCGTAGCAGAACTGCTTTCCATTTAATGGCTCATGCTAACGAATACAAAACCATTATCCAGGAAGCCAGGTTATACGTGCGTCGTGTGGAAGTGTTACCTAAAGTGGGAATAATATCAGTCACACTTTGAGCAGAATGACAGCCAAGTATCTGATGCGATGCATGGAAGTAAAAACTTTCACCATTGCCACTGGACTCCGATCTAAGATCGAAGATCATCTGTTCCAAGGACAGTTACCCAAACATTTATTCATTGGTATCGTCAGCAATGCAGCCCTCAACGGTACCCACAATCAAAATCCTTTCCAGTTTAAGCACAGCAGAGTATCCAAAATCGAAGTCAGTCAAGATGGCAAAACTTTGTGTACCCGATCCTTCGATCCCGACTTTGCCCAGAAGAATTACTTGAGGTCGTACTTGTTGCTGTACGAAGCCACAGGACAGTTAGGAACCAACACCAGTCATGGTATTTCCTACGATGATTATGCAGTAAGTTACACTTTGTGGGCTTTTGATTTCACTCCAGACCAAGGCAGTGATGAGGGACATTTCCACCCTATAAAATCTGGGCAACTGCGTGTGGAACTTCAGTTTGCAGGAGCTCTTACCGAAATGGTGAATGTCATTCTGTATGCCGAATTCGATAATACCATAGAAATTAACAGTTTGAGAGAAGTCATTCTAGACTATTAAACACTATGGAAAACTCTTGTCCCTCTTTGAATAGTGGAGAATCGATGGAAATGGAATGGGAGGTTACAGAGAAAGCAAACCCCCAAGACCAAAAGAAGAAATAGCGATAATGCAGTCCAGATGGCCAGAACAGAAACAACATTTAGTTACCTGTTTTGCCAAACACTTGGAGAATACAATGAGGGACATGATTAAAAAAGATTGTTATGGATGTCAAATCAATCATCCTAGTCAAATTCAACATGATAAATGTATGATGATGAGTCAAGAAGAAAAATTGGACAATTATCTGAACGAAGCTTGGAGTCTCATCTCAGAAGAAGCTGTGTTACTTCAGTGGTATACAGACTTGCGTGATCATTCCTCTCCTCCATTGTTTGCTATGAGAAATTGATTGCATTGAAGCTCTCTTGGCCAAGAGTAAGGAGACAAAGCAAACAAACAGTTACTTGACAGACCTTTTCAAGCAAAAAGTCTGTATTGAATTGATGACTTATCATCACCTGTGAAGAAAGGGAAAAAATACAAGGTCACAAAAGCATGGATACCTGGGAACTTTATTATCTTTTGAACCGTAGTTCATACACTGCTTCTTGGAATCCTGTCGTGTGTGCTTAAGATGAACTACCTCATCGCAAACCTCAAGAGAATCAAGCTTATGTCATCAACACAGATGACAGTCATCTTCCAGGAACTCACTGGGTAGCTGTCTACTTTCCTCAGGAGGGTTGTGTGGAGTATTTTGATTCGTATGGATAACCCCCTTTGGAAGATGATATCATTGACTTTATAAGAAGAAATGCCCAGATGACACGATTCAATAATGTGAAATTACAAGGCACAAATTCTATAGTTTGTGGACAATATTGTGTCTATAATCTGCATCATCGCAGTCTTGGATATTCTTTAGAACATTTAATGACTTTTTTTTATCGTCATTCGTATCGAAATGATGACAAAGTAGATCAATGGTTTTGTGACCATTATGGTTATCTGTTGTCTTTAGCTAGGAAACGTAGTGTACATCAATGGCCCAATGACTTCCAACAGTGGATATCTCAGTTTAATTCACAACGTTGTCAACCATGTCAAAGATAATGTATTTGTGTTATTGAAGAAAAAAATGTTTGTTATTTGAAGAAAAAAATGTTTGTTATTTGAAAAATAAATATTTGTGAATTTAAAAATGTTTGTTAGTTGATAAAAATTGTGTTTTGTGAGTTGTTTGTTATTTGAATAAAAATGTTGTGTTTTGAAACCAATGCATCTGTCGTTTGTTTTACATTTTTATTAATATAGATACTCTTTGTCTTCTTTCTATCACATCAAACTATCCAAACGTTTCCAACCCAAAACCGTAGAGAGGTGTTTTCTATCGCGTCCGCACTTGAACCATATAAAGCAGGGGTAGTCTCCAGTCTGGCCATCCATTGTTTGACTCATCCTCCTACAAAGATGTGCTCAAGACTAGCTAAGCTGAACGAAGCTTATGTCACACTGCATCGTATCAGACACAATCTGATGACAAAGCCTGAAGAGATGGAGAATGTTAGAATGCTACAAGTAACAGAAGACCTCATAGAAGAACTCTTCAGAGAGGAAATTCAAAAAGACAAAGAAGAATGGACTGAGAAGTATAGACTTGATAAGCAGCAGAGAGAGCAGAGAGAACAGCAGCAGCAACAACAGCAGCAGGAACCAGACAGAAGTTTTGTCAACTGTCGTGTTGGCACGAAAGAGTTCTCTTTCTCTTTCCGAAGAAGCAGACCCTATCTTGTTGCCAGACGAGGACGCAATTTTAGACGATAAAAGATTGTCATCCCTCCTCATACACACAAAAAACAGCCCTTTTCAGGGCTACCCAATATTCTCGAAAAGAATTAATAATTAAATTTGCTAATGGTATGTGAGGAAGTTAGAAAAAAATAGAAGTGAGTCTATAATCACAGTCTCTTTTTAATTTTGTTTGAAGTGCGTCTATAAGCACAACGTATTTTTCAAATAACTTCTTAGATTTATAATTTATGTGAGTAAAGTAAAAAAGTGAGTGAGTGTTTTCTTTTAAGTCCGCGTGTTTTGGTGATGATAGGGATAATGCAAGTTTTTTGATTGTAGGGGGTGTTTTCCTTCACGTCTGCGCTTGTGCAATATATAAAGAAGCACTGATCAGTCTTGCTACCTATCGTTGGCACATCGACCAAAGAAGATGAGCAGACTGAGTTCAAATGTACAAACCCTACTTCAGCATGTTTGTATTCATATTTACCTCCAGCCTCAATCTTGCATGGTTCAGTATATGTGTATGGGTGCCAGTTAAAGATATATTAGTTTCACGATTTAATACAATAAGTCGTCAGATTCCTATAAAAAGATTAATAAAATGCTTCTACATAACAATCTAACAACTTTATTCATAAAGGGAAGTTATTGGATGAAAGTGACATCCTATTGTTAATAATTGCTATTTTTACTTTGAACTTTGGTGAACAATATTAGGTACACTTAGATCTTGTTTAGAAAAATATATCCTTAAAACAAAAAAACTAAATGATAGAAAAGAGAGACAACAAACAAGAGGTGTGTGTGTTTGATCTGGATTTTTAAGGTAACTTTATAAATGTTGCAGTTATATGGTTACAATGACTGAATTGTGACAACTTATAGCGATATATAGCAATAGGCCCTCATGCTGCAGACATGTAGCAACATATCCCACATCTAAATGCTGAGCACCTAGGGAGGCAGTTTTTAGTACCATTTTTATGTCTTTTATATGACTTGCAGGGGTTCAAACCCATGACCTCCTGCATCCAAGGCAGATGTTGTAACCACTAGGCCACTGGAAGCCAACAAGTTTTGTAAAATTCAACAAATAATTCATTATTCTAGAATACATATTGAAAATTCAAAAAAGAAGTTTCAGCATTGTGAATTAAATATCAAATAGTTCGAAAAGATATATAGCCAGACTAAATAATTCCTATGATATTCCAAATAAGTTGCTATACTGAATGTTGTTGTTGTACAGTTGTTGTTGTAGAGTTTAATTCCATTTTTCAGCACACAATAGGATATACATGGTGGCCAGAATTATTGGTGGAGGAAGAATCCAGGAAAACCCATGGAAAGATCCACCAACTCACGAGAAGCTACTGACAAGCTTTCTCACATAACTACCTTAACCGAATCTTAAACTCGAACCAATGCAGAACAGAGGTGAGATGGCAGTGATCTGTAATGGCGAGCACTTTAGACCACTCGGCCACTCTGGGCCCCCACAATACTGAATGTACCAGTGGCCTGGAACATGGTGATGTGTCTTATGATTTATAGTCCAAAATGTCCTTATCTGAATTCACTTTATATCCAAATTAATGATTTATTCCAAGTAGTATTATTGAATACTCTGTAATTCCAGTAAATAATTTAAATAATTAAACTCACCCCAATGTAAAAGCTGAAAACAACATAAAGACTGATTCTACTTTAGATGTTAATGCATGAATGAGTAATTTTTCAAATAAACATTGATTAAAAATCCACACTGTAATATTTGAGCCAGGATGTAGTTCATTTAAAGTTGTCAACAAGTTTAGAAATTTCTAAGTGAACAGCCAATGTCCTAGATTCAGATAAACATGTTTATCTTTCTTAATAATGATCTGAATATTTAATCACAGTTTACAGAGAAATATTAGCTATTCAGTCAGGTATCACACTATGTGGCGAAGTGGGAGACCAAGATGCCTAAACAATGTAACCTTCACCATCTTCTGTTAGAAAAGCAAAAGCAACTTCACCCTGTGATTGTTTGGGGATATACAATGAATTTTGAAATGCTCGCTAACAGTAATATGTAAGTTCTAACAGTGTAGTCTTGTAGCCTAAGGTGAAATGTATTTATACTAATACCAATTATGCAAACAAACAAATTCTTACACATTCAGATATGTTTTAATAGCTAACTGACCATTAACCATGTCCCAAGCAAGATATCAATGCTTGATTTCTATAACTTATAGAGACCTACTGTATTTTGATGATGAAAATATAACTTCTGTTTCAAAAGTTAAACATCAGTATGTAAATAGTAGTCTGTTTCTTTAAAAACAAATATAATCAGGTTAGAACACTTTCTAATTTAATTTCTTGAATGAAATATTTAACTGCCATATTTGCATTATTTTCTTTTATAAAACCAATTTGAACCACTTTATTAACTTGTCTGTTTTCATAAATTTGATAAATTGATTAAAGAAAATGTATCATTCAATGAAAACAAAGTCTAAATATTATGTGAAATATAAAATATTTAGCCTAAATATTTAATCATGTAGGTCAGAAACATGGGACAATGCTATGTCATGGAATTCGAACAAATGCTTTAAGGTAAAGATTGTTTACTGACATCATTAATTTGTGGTAAAATATGAAAAAGATAGTAAAGCAAATACTATTGAACCAATGCATGTCATTACTACTCTAAGTATGTGAGCAAATAATAAAATTATAATTTTGCAGTCCTATCAATGGATTTCCATAATGTAGCCACAGGGGTTAAGTATTGTTGATTACAATTTACCTGTTGTTGTTGTTGTAGGGTTTAACACCATTTCTCAGCAAACGATAGGTCATACATGACGGCCAGTATGAAAGATGGAGGAAAACCCCGGGAAAGAACCACTGACCCACGAGAAGCTACTGGCAAGCTTTCCTACATACCCACATTGGCCGAATCTGAGACTCGAACCCATGGAGACAGAGATGATCCAGTGATCCATAATGGAGAGCACTTTAGACCGCTTGGCCACTTGGCACCCCTTCACAATTTACCTGTCATACATTTACTAATGCAATAAATACAAGGGAGGTCACTTCTTTCCTTTTTCGTGGGATCTATTTATGTTTAGTTTACTATCATACCATTTAGGAATATAATACATGGCACCTAGTAATAACTTATTTTCAATTGACCAATGAGAAGCCAGTATCCCATTTAGTGCATTGCACATGTATACTAAGATAACGGATCATGTCCATATTGAGCAGTAGCATGGGACAAGGGTCTGGCATTAATTAAAGATATGATTGCAAGCCAAACTTTGGATATGCATACAAAGTCAACTGTCTGAGTTATTCATGAGTGTGGTACCAAATTTATTATGCTATTTGAAAGATGGCTTGAAATACCAGAATACTTAAATAGATCGTGTGAGAAAGGAGAGAAGTGCCACCCCTTGTATTATTATATACACGTATGATAGTAAAATTGTAAGCAACAATACAGCTCCTGTGAATGAAGCTAGAATGTAAGTGGTTATATTAGGAAAATCCCTCTTTCTAAAAATAGATGCACAATGGTGCAATAAGTGTTCATAGTTTTCTCAATTCAGTTGGACAGATGAGTCGAGTTCAATGTTTCAGTGTGTTTTGTGTGAATAGTTACTTTTATGAGGAACAGTATGGTATGATGGTCACTTGTGCACTTTCTCCTATGTGCATGTTACAGGGATTGTTTCATTTGAGTTTAGAAATCTTTTTGACTGCAATAATATGTGTAAATGATTTGGCTTTTTAACGTTGCTTTAACATTGTTTCAGTAATATTGCTATAATATCGGCAATGTGGCAGTTTATAGTGAAGTCGAGCATTCAACATCATGCCACAGACGTGTAGCATCATATCCCACCCAGTTACATTATCCTGACACCAGGCCGACCAGTTCTAACACTAACCTATTAATGCTGAGCACCAAGTGAGGTCACTGCTAGTACCATCTTTGGTGTGACTTCACGGGCTTTAACCCGCTAGCTCCTGAATCCAAGGCAGACTCTCTAAATCATTATGGTTACTCACTGCCAGGAGTGGTTGACTGAATTGTATGAAAAATGTGGTGGTTTATTAAGCATTCTTACCAACTTGTAATTACAAGACTCTAATATCATTACTCCTGTCAGTTAAATTAATTACATTGTATAATTTCTGCTCTGCTCTTACAAAGTCTCATAGCCAAAATTCACTGCATGTGTCTGAGTCCAAACAATAAAGTATGAATACAATGTGAATGAATATAATAATTTTGTATACATGTACAAAATATGTTGATAATAAATACACAACACAGATTTTTCAAGTTAAAAATAAAGTATTGCTTAAAACTAATTTTAAATGCATACTGAGAAATAGAGGACATAAAACTAAACAAGAGAAAGAAAACTATATATATATATATATATATATATATATATATATCTATCTATATATATATATATATATATATATATATATTGGGGCCCCGAGTGGTCTAAAGCACTGTCCGTTACGGACCACTGCCATCTCACCTCTTGTCTGCGTGTGTTCGAGTCTTAAGATTTTGCAAAACGCAGTTATGTGAGAAAGCTTGCCAGTAGCTACTTGTGGGTCGGTGCTTCTTCCTGGGGGTTGTCCGGGTTCTTCCTCCACCATTAATACTGGCCACCATGTATAGCCAATATTGTGCTGAAAAATGGCGTTAAACCATAAAAAACAAACAAAACATATATATATTATTTCTTGCTTTTCTCTCACTTTTCCTTGTATATCACCAAGCAGTTTACAAAAAAAATGTTCCTGGTCATGCACACCAAAGAACTTGATTTTGGACTAAAGTAAAGTAATAATTATAAAAGACATCACAGATTTCAAATTCATTTACCGGTAAGTTCATAGAGATCTGAAGGTAAACCGTTTTTTGGTCCCCTGTTATCCTGAAATTGTTACCTAATTTCTTTCTCCAGTGAAGCATAAAACTGAGCTGTCCATGCAAGCTCTATTTCACTTCAACCCACACCCACATAATTAGTTTCCAAGGTGTCTATCAGCAAGTTTGTATGGCAAACCAACTCAGTTCTTTCTGCCAGAAAAGTACACAAGTGTCTGAGAAAATTCTTGTTCTCATACAAGGTCAATATAAAAAGACGTTTTATAACATGTATTGATAAGCTGAGGCAACTGATGGCAGTCAAATGACCAAATATATACTGTCTCATGTGAATGATGCCAAAAGCAAAAAAAGTTTTCTCATTCCATTCTTCTTTGCAACTATTACTGGTAACTGTCTGTCACTAGAAAGGGCAGCAATCAGGGTAAAAATATTGGCACTTGGATCTAATACTTTTAGCTCATACAGCTTATTTGATGCTGATCAAAAGTCTCCATCCCAGTCCAAAATGCATTGGGCTTCATCTATGACTATGAATAATGTTGCCTGAGTTCTTGGTAAAAATGTGGTCCTTAGCATATCGTTAACTAATAATTGATTTATAATTGGTATAAACAAAGGAATAATATCCAGAAAGATTTTTTTTTTGTTACTGTCTTTGTTGATCTTTATTGCTGTCTTGACTGTAATGGATATTGCACATGATCCAAGGTGTTTTATTTGTTGAAATTAGAAAACATTTAAACAAAACAAAGGCCTGTTTTAGATTTACCCTCTGACATATTGCCGGTAATTGTTCCCAAATTAGTGATTTACCATAACCAATTGTTGTTGTACAAAATGTAGTCCTACACTTTCTGCTAAAATGGTTTTAATTCTTTAAAAATATGATCCATATGTTTCATTATATTAATTTATGAAGACAATGATGTCCTTATTAATAATAAAAAAATATATACATAATAGTTTAACAGCATGTGAAGAAAATCATTTCACCTATATCTTATTAGTGATCAGGTCACTAAATTAGTTTTTACAGTGACTAAGTAGCAAAGATTTACTTACAATATTACACAATTGCAACTTCTTTCTAATACCTGCATAAGCTTCCCTTATTTTTTATATACTTTTATTAACTTGAAGTTGCAGGTAATGTCAACCAGGGTATTATTCACACTATGAAAACGAAGTCATATCAACAACATTTTTTTGCATATATGGTAGGCCCAGCAACATGGAAGAAACTGTCCATTGAAATCAGACACAAAGACACAGTGATCCCTTCCTTTAACTCACCTTTGTCAACTGCAAGAACAATCTTAAAGACCTAATAATGTTTCCTACCTTAATTATTTTCAGCATTTTTAATGTTTTCTAATCTCATGGTGTTTGTTTTATGTCTTGTAGTCATATAATTATAGGTGTTGTAAAGTGCTTGGAACTTTTAAAGTTTAGGTGCTATACAAAGTCCTCATTATTATTATTATTTAAAAATTTACCTGGAAACACTATATGATGATCAAATTATATATCATTTAAAACTTCATTAACAAAGTTACCTTTTTTAAAAAGAAAGAAATAAACTCACAAATTTTCACATTTAAACTGCTCTTAAAAATCATCATGAAAATATACTTTTAATTATCTTTACTTTGATTTGTGTGACTTTAATGAGACTGTAAAAAGTGCGAAATTCATATGTTAAAACATATTTTGCACAGCTTTGAGTAGACTGGTAAAAATACGGAATTATTATCATATGAAATTTAATTTATATATTATTCATTATTTGTAAAACTTCAAGCTAACTTAAAGACCAATTTCTGCGATAATTTATGTAATACAACTTCTGTAGGGAGTGGCAGTGAAAAAGATAGAAATTTTCTTAATACAAAAGTATCACAAGCTGGAAGGTAAATATGCTGTCATGATAATATGTAATAGGGTCCACCAAAACACTCCAAACCACCTTGGAACTTTTATATTACATATATAAAAAAATAAATTAAAACTACTTTTTATTTATGTAATTTACTAGAAATATAGTACAGTACTTATGTCTGTTTAAAATAAAATAAGCTCAAACCACTTTATAAAAGAAATTTTCATAAAATTACATATATAAAAATAAACAGAAACTTAAAAACAGAAAAGAACCAAATTACCATAGGACTACATGTATTACAAATAAACAATGGAAAATTTTATTTTTTAGTGTATATACAATATGATAGCATACTCAGCAAAATCATTCCTGGAGACATTCTAAAAATAATCTGGTACAATGTTTGAAGTATTTAATTAGTTTAGTAAAAAAAAAACTTATTTTGCTCTGTAATTTTATGTATTTTGAATCAGCAAATTTTCAAACTATTTCAGTTTTTTAAAAAATTAGTTGACATTTGTATATTGCTTGTTGTTGAGGTAGTGCCTCAACTGCAGTGTCATAAAATCCCACCATTCATTTGTGTACACCCTATAATGAAAAACAAGAGGGGTCAATATTCCTTTAGGAAGACATCAAAAAAGGTATGTGGGGAGACTGGCATGTGAACAGGCAAGAAGACAGAAAGATTGATAGAATGATAGATATACATGATGATTATATCACTCTAAAATGTTACTCAAAAATTGACAAGGAGGGGTTGAGAGAGAGAGAGAGAGAGAGAGAGAGAGAGAGATTGGGTTATGTAGGAAAGCTTGTATGGTATGTGACCACACACACACACACACAGAGTAAGATTTAATGATGGGAGAGAAATATAGAGTTATATTATCTTATATAATGAGGGACAGAAGGACAGTGATATTTTGGTAGGAATATACTTGGATTAAATAGATATATAAATATATAGACATACAGGGAGCAAGACAGACAGACAAATATAAATGAATGCACAAACTGACCTATCAATTCAGGGCAAGAAACTGAAAAACAAACCAACTGCATATACATGTACAACATTTTGCTATAACCAGATATCTAGCTTTATCTTAAATGCCTCACCTGTTTTCATTACAAAAAAGTAAACATGCATACTGAAATCAATCTAGTTATCACCAATTCAGCCAAACATCAGTACTGTATTTGGAATTTAATAATGCACATGCACATATGCCTAAAATAAAAACTTTTGAATTTGTTTATTTGAAATGTACTCTAATATCAAAATTATATCTGTTTATGAAGTTATTTCCATTATCAAAAAGTCTATAATTAAGACTTTATTTCCATTTAAGAGTGATGTGTAATCATATCAGGAGATAATGATTTTTCTCCAACTCAGCTACATAAATATTTGCATGAGATGAGGACATTTCCGTACCCATGGTAATGCCCTCTTGTTGCAACAAATCTTTCTAGTGGCATAAGATTATTTAGAAAAAGATGTTGAAAAAAATAATAATAAATAAATAAAAATGCTTTGGACTTTAATTCTTGGCAATCAGGTTGTCCCTCATAAAATAAGTGTTGGAAATAATCTCAAAATTGTTGCTACCTGACGGATAGAATAGATAATATAAATAGATAACAATACACTCTTTATGAATTGCACTGGATCTATAAAGTCATGTTAGTCAAGAAATAATGATACACGATGCAAAAACTGACAGGCAATATAGAGCAGAATTGGCAACATTCCAGATTATATAAATAGAAGATGAGAATATTATGGTAAGAACACATCAAAGGAAAGACTTTTTAGTCGTGCTTAATACGACAATTTTTCGATTGACCATCTACTGTTGCTCAGTAATAATAATAACAATAATAATGACTTTATTTAAAGAGGGTAAAACAATTAACCAAGAACTAATCTAACTTAAGGCCCTCATACAAATGAATTTATTTTAGCAGCATCTCAGAAGCCACTTGATATATTGGGTTTAGAAGATGGAAAAAGAGTGGGCATTTCTAATCTCAACTGGAATACTATTCCAGAGCAAAGTTCCAGAGTATTGGAAACTTTTCTTAAATAAAACGGATTCGGTCTTTAATAGATAATATTTTTAACTTGTCAGCTAAATTTTCCTTGCTTTATTTCTGGTTTGATATTAGCCCAAATGCTCTTATTTGAAGATATTCCAGCTTTGCTATTTGTTTATCATTTGAATTACCCCATACTGTATTACAGTAGTCTAAATAGGGTTGTATGTAACTGTTATAAAATAGTTTTCTGTGTTTTTCAGGTAGAAAAAGTTTTATCCTACTGTGAAGCCATAAACTTGAATTGACCTTTTCACTGATATGTTTGACATGATCAGTCCATGATAGGTTATTATCTACCAGAAAACCAGGTAGTCTATCATGTGTTACGTGCTTAGGCTCAAATAAGCAGCAACATAGAAAGAAGTGAAAATAACAAGCTTGTAAAATTTAACAAACAATTTATTAAGTACAAATAATTTTATAAAAGAAAATAAATAAACTTACGGTTTTAGAGAATCAAGTTTAAAAATTAATCCAAAAGAAAATTCACTATATAATCCACTAGTGGAATTGCAAGAGTCCTGATTAATAAATGTCCTAATAGTTCCCGGTTCGAATCTTGACGATGTAATCCAATATGGACAACGATGTCATGAGATGAATTCAGTTTTAGTTTTATAATAATTCAAATGAAAATCTATGAGCACATATTCTTTTCCAGATAAATAATAAAATAATTCCTCTTGCTCCAAACAAATTGACACAATTTCCAGTACACTGTAATTAAAAATAACTCAAAAAGAAGACACAACTTAATATTATAAAAGACCAACTTTTACTGAACTGTTCTCTCCCAAACAATAATTTAAATACCTCTTTTTATGTAAACAGGAAAGGGGTCATGACCTTCCAGAATCTCTCAGAACAATCTCACGTTCAAGAAATCACGCAAACATCGTATGACCCAACCAAATTAGAAAAATGTTTATACTTTACTCCATTTTGTCCTTGGAATCAACCAATCATTTTTAAAGTAAAGCCCTAATGTCATTGGAATCAACCAATCATTTTAGAAGCTTGTTTACACTCTGAAGCAAGGTTTAATTTGATTTAAGTCAAATATACGTAACACCTTCCCCCGTAAAATAAAAAGAAAGGTTTACATGATAAAACTTTCTTTTTATCACAAACCAATTTACATCTGAGGTTTAAAAAAAAACTTGTATAAATTATACAGTGTATATGATATAATATATTTGTACATGGGAAAGAGCATCTACAATTAAATTACTATTTTCAGGCACAGGGAACTTAGAAACAGCCTCAACCTTAGCATCCATTGATTTAACTTGTCCATGTCCCACAATATGTCCTAAGAAAGTCACACTAGCACGGCAGAACTCACTTTTAGATAAATTAATTTGCAAACATGCATCAGTGAGTCTGTCAAAGAATTTTCGAATTGTTGCTAGATGTTTTATCCAGGTGTCATTGTAGATGATGACATCATCTATATAGGCATCACAATGTTCTAGACCAGAGGTGATCATATTCATGAGATGTTGAAATATACTTTCCTTATATTGATAAAGTCCATCTGGAGTCACAAATGATGAGATTTCCTTTGCTCTTTCCGTTAGTCGAATCTGCCAAAATCCTTTCAGAAAGGTCAAATTTGGTGACATACTTGGCATTCCCAATTTTATCAATACAGTCGTCAATTCTTGGTAATGGGAATGAATCTGTTTTTGTCACACTGTTCACCTTCCTATAATAAGTGCACATATGGAAAGTTTTATCTGGTTTTGGAACAAGTATGCATGGTGAACTCCAATCACTTTTACTGGGCTCGATAAAATCATTCTCCAGCAAATATTGAATTTCCGTTTTTTAAGTATTCCTGTTTGAGTGGATTCATCTTGTATGAATGTTGTTTAACAGGTTTGGAATTTTCAATTTCAACGTCATGCAAAAATTTTGTTTGTCCTTGTAGGAATATCTGGAAATAAGTGCTCATATTCAAATAATAACTGTTTCAGTTCATTTCTTTCTTGCACTTATAAATGTGAAAGTTCCTAGTCTAGATTTTTCATAATTTCTGAATTACAAAGATTCGTCACTTCAATATCTGTCATCATTTCAATATCAGCAGAATCTGATGATAATCCTTCACTGAGTGGGACAGGTACAACTAAATTAATTACATGTTTACCATGGCTATCTCTTTCAATATACTGGTACTCCTATAATTTATTTAGATCCCAGGAGCACTAATACTATAATTTAACTAATTCATTTTCTTCTTAACTTTGTAAGGGCCGTAATATCTAATCTGAAGAAAAGTATGAAGAATGAACAAGAGTGACACAACTCCATTATCAGACTCAAAAGTTCTCTCCATTGTAGTTCTTTTAAACCATAGTTTCATTTTTAACTTGAATTGCTGAATGCCCAATTCATACATAACTTGCTGGAAAATTCCAGACATGAAGTTTGAACCTTGATCAGACTGAACAGATTTGGGAAGGCCATACTGAGTAAACAAACTTTATCAAAGCTTTTACTATTGTTTTAGATTTTATATTCCTTAACAGAATTGCTTCTGGAAACCTTGTTGACACACACATAATGGTCAACAGGTATTGGTTACCAGACTTGGTCTTGGGTAAGGGACCTACACAATCTACCATAATTCTACTAAATGGTTCGTCAAAGGCAGGAATAAGTTGTAGATGAGCCTTAGGTATCTTCTGATTGGGTTTTCCTACCATTTGACAAGTATGACAAGATCTACAGTATTTGGTAACATCACTTTTGATTTTTGGCCAATAGAAGTGAGTCAAGATCTTGTGATAAGTTTTATTAATCCCTAAATGACCAGCCAAAGGAGTTTCATGGGCCAGATTAAGTATTTCCTGTCTGTAAGGTTTTGGAACTACTATTTGATAGTTCACCGACCACTCATCACCAGCAGGTACCTTGGGAGGTTTCCATTTTCTCATAAGAATTCCATTTTTAATGAAATAACAGACAGGAACTTCAGTGGCTTCAGTCTCGTTTATGGCCCTTTGAAACAAACAGGAGATCTCAGGATTTTTTTCTTGTTCGACGACAAGTGACTGTCGTTTATCACCCTGATTAGAATAAAGAGAATGAGTTGTTAAAAGAGGATCACTATGATCAATACCTTCTGATTGATCCAAACAAGGAGTAAAAGAGACCTCATCAAAAGCCTGACCTATACACGTGTCAGCTAAAGGAATGCTGCTTCATCAACATCATTCTCAAGAGCTTTCTTTGCCATAGCTCTGGTAACTACACAAGCTTGAAATATATCAGGAAATTCTTTTTCAATTGGATCAACTTTCTGGTCCAAATTAGGTAATTGTCAGTTACAAGTGGATTAACCACAACCTTGTCTCCAGCTAAGTCGTTGCCTAGCAATAAATGAATGCCCTCTACAGGTTAAACCGAGACTGTTCCGATTGTCACAGGTCCTGACACTAAGTCTGATGACAAATTTACACAATGGAGAGGAACATTAACAAAGCAGCACTCTAACCCCTGAATAAGAACACTTTCATTAGAAGAAGACTTCTCAGAAAAAGGCAAAGTACCTGATAATAAAAGACTCTGAGAAGCTCATGTGTCCCTTAAAATTTTAATAGCGGTGGGATTGGCTGAATCACCCAAGAGTGATATAGAACCCTTCGATATGAATGGTTCATAATTCTCCATAATAAAATCAGACTGGGATTTATTAGACCCAACAAATGTATTGCTTTCAATACATGACCGTGACCTTTACCTCTTAGAAATAAGAGCATTTGGAACAGGTCTTTCTTGATTCTGATGTCTATGTGTCAAAGAATATTTGTCAACAGCTCAAGCAGCATTTTCCAAGGTTTCAATCTTATGCTCATCAAGATAAGACTTAACATCACTATGGCCACAGTTTTTGAACTTTTCAATTAGTATAATTTGCTTGAGATTTTGATAATCTTGTTCAACTTTCTTGGCTAAGCACCATCTATCAAACAACTGCTCTTTTTCTCTAGCAAATTCGACATGAGTTTGTCCAGCTTCTTTTCTGTAATTTCTGAATTTTTGCTGATAAGCTTCAGGGACTAACTCATAACCCATTAGAATGCATTCCTTAACCATATCATAGTCACCACTCTGCTGAACGGACAGTAATAACTGAGTCCAATTCTCTCTTGGCCACTTTAAATTTTCTGCAACTTTTTCAAAAAGAATGAAGTATTTGTCTACTTCTTTTTCTCTGAAAGGGGGCACTTATCTAATATTCTTTGCTAAATCAAAATTTAAATTTGGATTTGATGTATGATGGTGATTTTCACTTGCCAGCTCTATTTCTTTCATTTTAATTTGATATTCCATTTCTTCCTTCTCTTTCTCTCTCTATCAATCTGCATCTGCTCTTTTTGTAATTCAATTTGCCTTTCTTTCTCCTCTTTGTCATATTGTCTTTCTTTCTCCTCTTTGTCATATTGTAATTGTCTTTCTTTCTCCCTTTCCTGTCTCTCTCTCTCCTTTTCCTGAAATTCCAGCTTCTTCAACTCTAATTCCATCTTGAATTTTAATTCTAATTCCTTTAGTTTAATGTCAGAGTCTGATGCAGACTTACTATTCAAAATCAGAGCACTTTGTTCCAAAACATCCTTTTCTACTAAATATTGGACCAAAATATTTTTGATATCTTGTTTCGTTAAAGAAGCCTTGACTTCAGAAAGATCATATTCATATTTTCTGGCAAGTTGAATCATTTTTAAAATAAAACTCTAATGTCCTTGGAATCGACCAATCATTTTAGAAGCTTGTTTACACTCTTAGCAAGGTCAGAAAATGAGGTTAACATCTGTTGTTTACTGTAAAGTAAAAATTACCCCCCCCCTTCTATGAACGAATCTTAAAACCTAAAATGTCAAATTTGAATCTGACAAACAAAATTAAATGATTTAAATCAAATATACGTAACACATGACATACCATTTGCAAATTGTTATCCTTCCATGTCAGTTCATTGCAATCAAGATTTGTCCTTTATTCGATGTTGAGATAAGTAATATTTTAGTTTTAGCAGTATTTACTACCATGCCATTGCATGTGCACCAACTTTCCAGTTTGTTTAATGCATTTTGTAAAGAAATTTTGAGTTCATGCTTTGTGTTTTGGATGTCTGACAATGTAATGTCATCTGCATAGAGATCTATAAATGATATCAAGTCTCTTAGTAAAAGTGGTAGGTTATAATAAATAAAATAAATGGTAATGGACCTAGAATTGAGCCCTGTAGTATCTAATTGTTCCAGGTTCAGACAGAACATTATTTATGTAAACATGTTGTGTTCTCTCACTTAAGCATGAAGTAAACCATCTAACTGTTCTTTCATCACATTAGGTAGATTTTCAGTTTCTTCAAAAGGATTTCATGATCCACCATGTCAAAAGTTTTTCTGAAATCTACAAATACAGATCCTATTTGTTTACATTGGTCAAGTGCTTGAAGCCATTTATCAATTAGGGAGATCAAGGCAGTCTCACATAACTGTTTATTTCTAAAGCCTGATTGATTTTTAAGGGTGTAACAGCAAGTGAGTGGTTAGATATGACATAAATGAGTCATGGATGTTTTTTAATCAATTTTGACAAGTTTGGTAGTATTGAGATTGGTTGTTAGTTATCAGTGTCTAAATGTACCTTTTGAGACTCCTGTCTCTAACTATTTAACACAGTAAACACTGAAAAGTTAGAGACAAGAGTCTCACTTGGTACATTTATATTTGTTGTAAATGAAGCATTGGCATTTTACTCTTTGCCAGCTTCCTATAATACATTGACTGAGTCTTTGCTTTTGTCCAAATTTATGGCATCTGAAGCACTCAATGATGATGGCATACCTGTTTCATGTGCCTTGTTTCTCCACAGTAGAGACAGTACTTTTCAATATAGTGCCTGAAAATGGGGGCAAACATGCGAATATTTCTCAGTACCGTAGTTATGGTTCCTTTACTACTTCGATGACCTTTGTCTCTGTGGTAGATCAGACTTAGGTTGACATCCTGGTTCTGAAGAAAGAAAGATGTGTATTGTGGAGTGTACTGTAGGCTGAAGTCTTTACATTGGTCAATTATCAGATCATTGATTACTTTAAATCCTCAGTGTCCACACAAGGGGATAGTCCTGATATCATTATTTTACATGTATCTGGACTGCAATACCTAGCAGCATAGATTAGACTTTCCAAATCTGTTCTGATTTAATTTAGTGACCTTCCCTCACTGGCATCATTTCCATCTACTAAAATAATAATTAAGTTGTATTTGGATAGGTAAGATACTTTATTCTGTACATGATGTTGTCATGTTTTGCACCTCTTAGTGTCTGTACATCTGTTTTAAAAAGTCTCCTTGGGTAAATACTTTTCAATATTGATGAGTCAATTATTAGACTCCTGAGAAAAAAAAATTTCTGGCTTGTGATTTCATGTGTTGGACTGTTTGTATTTTAAACACACCTCTTGGAGGAAGTGGTGCTGAAATTATAGTTTCAGTTGTGTGAACTAATCGAACTGATGTTGACATTGACACATTTGTCTGAGCACTGAGAAATTCAGTTGTTGGTGCAGGCAACAGACTTTGAGCTGAGGGCCATGGGTGGACACTTTCTGCTGTTATAGGTGAGACAAGTGATTTATATAAATAAGTAACTTATATATATATATATATATATATATATATATATATATATATATATATATATATATATATATATATATATATATATATATATATATATATATATATATATATATAAGCACAGGGGGCATAACCATTGTTGGCTTCTCGTTTTCTATGTCTCCTTAGGTTCCATAACAGTCGGTCTGCTTTTACGGCATATTTTGAGATAAATTTGGAATTTTTGAATGAAACACATTGGAACACAGCAGAATAAATATCTGGATACATGTTTATGGTACTAAGCGGTCCATGGAAGGAAAGGTTGGTATTCATGCGAAGCGTTGACAATTTCCAAGAGGAGGTAATAATCATAAACAAGTATGTCTTAAGCTGCCAACAATTTTGAATATATCCATGTATATTTTATATTTATGAGTAGCCTCTATTTACCATATGAAGTCTCAATTCAAAAGTCCTTTCTGGTTGTTTCAGCCCTCTCTGGAATTGCATCACATTTAGTACAATGTATTTCCAGTTCATGAATGTTGCTCTGGTCTACTTTTAGAACATTTTTTCCTCTCTCATTTTGGTGGTGATAGCAGAGTTATATTGATGCATTTTTTGTAGGGAATTAAAGGTAATTGTTTATTCCTAAGAATATGAGCTCAGAGAGTGGTTGTCTATGTGTATTTTGGCGACAAAGCACATTGAGTAATAAGGCCTTGCTGATGATCTGGAAGTGAAATCTGTGTTCTGCTTACATGCCCCACTGTTTACAGTGCAGCCTCTCAAAACAATGCTGATGAACCTTTAACAAGAACTTCACTGTGAAGTCATCTTTGGATGTAATTTAGATTAACATATGATTTGTATTAATTGTCACACAGTGGAAAGGTCATTACTGAAAAATATATGTTGAGAACATATACATGTAGTAAAATTAATTGTGACATATGTCCTATTTATTAAACTTTAAATTCCATATTTTTTTTTATTCTTAATGATAGACACATGCAATTTGATAATGTTATCTATATTGACTTTGAAAAATTAAAAATTAAATAAAAAATAAATGCGCATATTTATATTTTTTTAAGTGATATTAAATCAGCATGTTTTTATTCCTACACCATATACAAGCTCCAAATATGGATATTTGTCAAATTGTCTCAGAGAAAATATCTTTGTAAGTCAAAATGAGAGCTTCATTAAAAATATGTGCAGACAAAATTCTATTTTGTATTGGTCATTCAAACATTTTATTAATTGGGTCCAAGTAGTTAATTTATGTGTTTATGATGGGGAGACTTAGTGAGGAACACATATCTGGTATCACGGTACCAATTGTTTCTCCATAGTCCTCAATGATAATGTTTTGTGAAATAAATATACCGGTACTTTCTATCCTACTTCAGCATGCATGTCACACACTGTCATAGAGAACAATGTTAGATTGTCAATTTGACAATGACAGAACCAGGTACTCCATTGCATTTAAGAGAGATAACTCTGCTGGAACTAGACAGGTCATGTGTATCATATTTTCAAAAAATGATAAAAAATACAAAATATGATCTATATAGGAATTAGCATAAATTCACATGTTGCCAAGAGGCTAAACTTTTTTTAAAAGCCTAACAGAAAGTACAACTCTTACATAATCCACCAATCATAGCTAGTGTTGTTGTTTATTTCTGAATGCAAGGTTACCTACACCTTAAGCACCTCCCACCTGGACTTGTGCAATTGGTACCATTATACCATCTGGTATCATGGCACCAATTGTTTTTCCAAAGACCTCAATGCTAATATTTGGAGAGATAAATATATTTTCTATCCTAACTTAGCGTGCATCTCACACACTGTTATAGAGAACAATGTTAGATTGTCAATTTGACGATGACAAAACCAGGTACTCCATTGCATTTAAGAGAGATAACTCTGCTGGAACTAGACAGGGGTATGAGTTATCTAGTCACAACATACCGTACTTATTTTCAGTCATGTGTATCACATTTTCAAAAAATCATAAAAGATACAAAATATGATCTATATAGGAATTAGAATAAATTCACATGTTGCCAAGAGGCTAAACTTTTTTTTTAAGCCTAACAGAAAGTACAACTCTTACATAATCCACCAATCATAGCTAGAGTTGCTGTTTATTTCTGAATGCAAGGTTCCCTACACCTTAAGCTCCTCCCACCTGGACTTGTGCAATTGGTACCATTATACCTATAGCAAGCCTTGATTTTTCCAATAATCTGTGAAATAGCTTGGGACTATATAAGTAACACATGTACCAGTACTTAGTCTCGCTTGTCAAAACAATTGTATGAAGTACTAAGCTATGTTCTATATGATTGTGTATAGAAATGTTATTGAGCTGTTTGAACTTGTTTTCATACCTTTGCTTCACTATCAAACTCATCTTTTGAAATAAGATGAATTCTTTTTACTACGGGTTGTGTCTTATTCATATTAGCACTTATCTAACTTCACTTTGGTGATATGGGATAAATCACATTATGTCATATTGTGTAATAGTAAGGTCAAAGGTCAATGCACTAGTTAGCATGTACCAGTTCTACTTTTAGAGAGACATTTTGATCTAAAATAAAGGACTTATATTTGTTTCATAAACACAGAAAGTAACAACAGGGACAGGTGGACATGACCCAATCTAATTATTAAGTATAAGCTTTGAACACTTTACACTGTCTGCATATAAATGAGATCACTAACCCCCAGTCCTCACACACAAGTCAAGCTACCCAACCTCTTTGTCATACAACTTCCCTCCTTTGTGTAGTGAATACAATTGACGCAATAAGCCAGTCTTACACCAAATAAAGTAGATAACAGCTTTCTAAGTGGTTATGTTGGATTTGGGGGTGAAAATTGGGGGACTAAAATACAGAAAAAGGCTAAAGTTTAACAATGAGTATAATGAGTCCAATGGATTTAAAAACAGGAGGAAAGTGTGTATCTAAATGGGAGATGTAGTTTATGATAATGGAATTAAAGGAGACAAAAGGAGCAATAAGACAAATGAGAAGCGAGAGCTTGATTACATTATCTTAGGCAATATAAGGCGGCAGTGGACCATAGGTGCAAGTACAATTCAAAGGCACCTGTGCTATAATCTCCCTTACAGGCACAAAAATTTCAGGTGAAATGGTGTTTATTCCCAGCTAATATAAAAGGGTGAATAATGTAGATAATATAGATGCATATAATCTATATTTCTTCAACATAAGAAATTAGCAATAATGGGCATCAGTTAGGCAGAAAAATACCTAAACCAAACAAAGTATGCATGATCAGTTTTTTAAACTTGAAAAGTTTACTGGGAGAAATTATTAAAGTAATTCTAGTTAAATTTGCATCAAGACCGAGGGCTAATATGATACTTCACAAATCTTCTCTTTATTATATACACAAGTACTGAAAATGTGGGTTTTTATTTCTTGAAATGTTATGTCTGGTGTAAGGGAGATAACTGAATGATATACATAAGGTGTGGTCTTTTTATTTCCTCCAATATATTATCCATGTAATAAAGATGAGTTCAAGAACACATGTATTAACTTCAATGCAATTAAATTATCCTAAAATGCATTACTGATAAAGTGAGAACCTAAAATCCAGGCTTATATATGTAGTGGAGACCACAAGAATGATTATGTAACTAACTAGAGAATCGCATGTTCAATTTCAAGGCACAAAAGTTTACAAAAAAGGACAATTAGAGCAGGACAATTAAACTCAAAATAGTAAGGAATACCATATCTTTAATAAATTACCTAAAATACTCATACCAGAATATTCTTTATGATACAAGTGAACTAGCTACCAGTGGACCAGGAGTGTCCTCTATCCTTTTGAATTCCACAAAAAGTTCATCATTATGCCATATATATATATATATGTATGTATGTATGTATGTATGTATGTATGTATGTATGTATGTATGTATGTATGTATGTATGTATGTATGTATATATTCCTCTATATGTATGTACAAATATTCCTCTCTCTCTTTCTCTCTCTCTCTCTCTCTCTCTCTCTCTCTCTCTCTCTCTATATATATATATATATATATATATATATATATATATATATATATATATATATATATATATATATATATATGGTCTCTGATAACATCTCTTATTGAACAGGCATAGCCTTTAGTTATTGTTAACAAACATAGTTACAGGTTATTTAGTTTAGTGAGAGGACAGAGATGAAAAGTTTATACTAGAACCTACTCAAGTTCTCTACTAAATCATTTTAAACTGAGAATAAAATGCAGGTTGAAGGGATAAATTATATTTTCCCTATGTATATTTACACTTGGATGTACATGTACTAGAAAACAGCAAAATGATGTAAGATGAACGCAAAATGCATTCAATTTTGTTGTTAAATTTGGTTAAGATATTGATTGATGAAGTGCGGCATTGTGGCCTTTGTGTTATGGGAATTCTAATGATCCATCTTACTTTATGCATTATTATTACAAATAATATTTGTTAACTGACACTCTTAAGATTGCATAAGAAATATTCAAACAGATAATTTGAGTTTAACTGTGTAAACTGATCTTAGCATGGTAACATATCCCACATGAACAAATATCCATATATTTTAGAATGTTTGGGATCCAAAGTTCATATTCAGTATATCATATAGGCTGACATTGTACCTATAGTGAATCTGTAAGGCACATTTCTGGCTGTGTGCACTAAATGTATCCCAAAATGTTATTTTCATCATGAATATACCTATGTATGGTAACATATTTAAATTTAGTACTTGGACAGAGTGCGGTATTTTAGTATCAGCTGATATCTGATTCCATTGAACCATTGAACTTAATAATTGGTAATAAACACCCTTAAAAATATATTATAAATGTTCAAACAGATCATCTGAACTATGTTTGCACATTGTATCATAACAAGTACATTGTATATGTCCCACATATGCAGATTTCCATTCTTGTTTACAAGTTTTGAGGATCAGAATTTCACATTTAGTTAATGATATGGGATGTATTGGTACCTATAGTTGATCTGTGTGGCCACATTTGGCTGTATTATCTTGCAATATCCAAAAATATTACTTCCCTCATGAATAAGATTGCTTATAGTAAAATCTTTTATTTTAATACATTGTCGCTTGACTTTCCTGTATACTGGTATGTACTAATGTTTGCACCAATGACTAAACCTCACTGTCCCAACATTGCCTTAAACTTTATCATACATAGTTTGCCTCAGATTAGTTATTTAAGCTGCAAATAACCAAATATGTTTATAGAAACCTCAAATACTTTAAGATGAATTTATTACTTTAATACATGGCCATTGCTTCACATTTCTGAGTGTCACTCTGTCAAGTTTAATATTTTGTTCCCAAGCTTGGAACCTGAATGTTGTTTGGAAATCACTTTATCTAACACACTTCAACTTTATTTACCTACAGCTTACTGTTTCTTAGAAGTAAGTGAAACATGTTATTATCTTTTCAGGTGTAGCCTGGTATCGGGAACAATGTGCTAGAGTTGGATCAGCTTGGAAGCTCTCCAACAGTCTGGTGGTGATAGCAAGGTTTCATAGGGACATATGCAGTGTATTGCCATAAGTGACCATGATTAGTTCATATCCCCACACTAATATATAGCACCTCAAAGACATGGCTTAGGTCTTCATGAGTGAGATTAGCACCATTCTTCAGTAAGGTAGAACATGCCTAAAAACTGTATTTTCGTATCCATTGTCACTTTTTGTAGTTATCAACATTGGAATATAATGCAATTTTGCTATGAAACATGGTAGTGGTCCCATCAGAAATTTAAATCTGATTATGCTTTTTAATATAGTTATACAAATAACTGCCTAAATACCTGACACAATCCTGTCATTGCTTCTTTATTTTGTACACCTATATACACATGGACAGGCATATTACAGTTTGTTGCCAAAATCACTGAACTATGTTACTTCACAACCCCTGGGAGAAATGCTTTCAGTTCTACAGACCCAAACTACCATTTGCTATAAATACCTTTCATTGTTCAACTTTGCTGTCTAAAATTTTTCAGAGTTTTAAAACTTGTATGAAAATTAAATTTTTCAATAAAATTTAGTTTATAAATTTAAATGCATATTTAAATTTTCAGTAAAATTTTAATTTATCAATATTTTAAAATTTCAAACAATTTTCAGACAAGATTTATCTTGTATTATAAATAGTTTTTTTTACTGCATTGAAAAAATCCTATATTTAAGGAAGATATAGCAAATTTAGTTTTGGTTTCTCATGAGTACATGGTAACCGCTCTGGTGGTCTAGTAGTTAGAGAGTCCGCCACAGAAGCGGGAGGTCGTGGGTTCGATCCCTGGCCGAGTCATACCAAAGACTTACAAAAGAGGTTAGTGTTAGGACTGGTCAGCCTGGTGTCAGGATAATGTGACTGGGTGGGACATCATGCTACATGTCTGCAGCATGATGCCCTAGTGCTAGACATCACTATAAACTGCATCACTGCAGACATTATAGTGATATGATTTGCTGGGAATACTTCAGATGAATTTATGCTGCTGTCTAGCCACGATTCCGTACCAATAACAATGGTGGCTTTGGTAGAGGAGATACTATTGCCTCGTAGTCCCTTCTTTCCAGGCCCCTTTATGAATTAACAATTAATTACTAGGATTCTCATGGGTAGGTCAGTTGTAATTCCAGTGGGACCATGTGTTGTAGAGGTGCTTTTCTGCTTGTTTGGAGATGAGGTAGCAGTTGGGTTGTTAAAACTGATGTCACTGTCTGCTTGGATACTGTCGTTAGGCATTGGTAACTATTACTATAGCTATTACTATAGCTTTCATTGTTTGTCCTAATTAAAACTGAAGCTATAAATATTTTTTCAGGCACTATCAAGAGTTATAGATATTGGTCATTTTCATGAAATTAAGTGGGACCATGTTTTCCCCCCTGAAAATTGACAAAAATGCATCTTTACCCCCCCCCCCTCCTCATTTCATGTCCAGAAATCACTCCAAGCTGCATCACAAAGACAGTTGAGACTTAATTTTTATCATTTGCATCTCCATTGAAAAATAGCTTGATTGACTTGCAAAAACTGGTATTTCAATTTTCATGTCCTTTATCAGAGAGAGAGAGAGAGAGAGAGAGAGAGAGAGAGAGAGAGAGAGAGAGAGAGAGAGAGAGTTTCGGGTGATTAGAGGGTTCAGGCACAGGAGTCTGACGTTTGTTTATATATATTATTGATAAGGGTATTTCATTTTGTCAGACATTTCGCCGTACTTTATTGATAAAACGTCAGACTCCTGTGGTTCAGGTTGTTTCGATGGACCATATGCATGATCTTCACAAACCGCTAATGTCTGGTGACTTAAGTTATTATAATAATCGCTAATTTTATTAGCCAATCAGATAAAGTCTTGTATCTTAGTGTTTGGAAGCCGCGCAGTGTAGCCGAAGAGACGTAAGGCGTGCCTAACGATCGCGGTCACTTTTGTGAAAGGTGTATTTCCATAGATTAGTTCAAAGGTCAATAGAAGATAACCCGCTAAGTGGATGCTGTCAGATCTTCAGGTAGGACAGTGGCAATCTAATTTGAATCAGATTGTATGATAAGCATAATCCGTGCCGTGGTAGTTCGTATTTGCTTGTTGACATGTTGCTAAGGGAATGGAGCTGTCACGTTCCCTATCAGGTAGCATAAGCATTGAAAATAACTAAACGACAATATTTACAAAACTAAAAGCTTTTTTCCTTGTAGATTTTTGTGCTGTTCTGTGCAACAATAACATTATAATCCCCATAGAACATAAAGAATTCAGCATTTCTAGAGTAAAACGTACCATGTGGCCTTTCCGACATTTTTGTCCCAGTGGATTCCGTCATTTGACTTGTTAATCATTGTCAGGGGCTAGTGTTTCAGTTAGTAATTAATAAATTATTTTACTGACTTTTGTATATGGATAAATAAAATCCCCCCTTTTCTCACTTCTGGTTTTCAGTCATTTAAAACTCTAGGTTTTTTTTAGGTATTAGTCTCTGTAGCAACAGGGGATGATTTTTTAGAATATATAAAAATAGAATATTTTCTGCATACTTTGGGTGTGCAGATTTAAAAAATGAACACATCATTATGATATCTTTTCAAATAAATTCACAGGAAGCATTCAAACACATGTTCCGTCAACCATTTTTAATATTGGCATTTGTCAATTTTTGAAAATTCCTGACCTCATGTTATTTCAAGCTGAAATTTGCATATTTCTTACATATATTTTATATATAAATGTTTTGTGAACATTCAGCTTTAAGAATAAATTGACTTTTTCGATGTTCCAGGTAATTCAGAAGCCCTCCCTGTGCCTTGTTATCACCCCCCCTCCAACATTTCTGCAGTAAATACTATATTTTTCAGTCATACAAAAGTTGAAATTATATCTTGCTTTTAAAAATCGAATGTTTTCTGCTTAATTTGAGTGTGCAGATTTAAAAAATGAACCCATTTTTATGATATCTTTTCAAATAAATTCACAGGAAGCATTCAAACACATGTACCGTACACCATTTTTAATATTGGTCTTTGGTCCTTTTTGAAAATTCTTGACCTCATTTTATTTCATGATGAAAGTTGCATATTTTTTTACATATGGTTATAATTTATATATAAATGTGTTGTAAGCATTCAGCTTCAAGAATAAATTCACTTTTTTATGTTCTAGGTACTTCTGAAGACTTTCTGTGCCTTTTTATGCCCCCTCCCCACCACGGCCTAACATTTTTGCATGAAATAAAATAATTACGAGTCATACCAAGTTGAAATTGAATGTTACTCTTACAACCAATAGTGCATATTCATTACAGTGTTCTTTAACATATATACATTGATCTGAAATCACAATTTAGTACATAATAATTGCATTTTTAGAATTTAGTTATCATAAGATTTATTTTATTTGGTCAGTTTTCATATCTATGAAATAAAATCAATGACAAAAGAAAAAAAAAACAAACGTGGTATCAGAGATAGAGAAGAAACTGACACCGAGTTGGTTCTCAAGAGATATTTATGATTATTTGTTTAAATGGAGAAATACTGCAGATCGATTCTTTATTCATTGGCTTATGATGAAATTCATATTGATATTCACAAAAAAATGGCATTAAATTTTAAATGCATTTGTTTTCAGTCTTCAAAATTCTGAAATATTATTTCACTTTATTTTATTACCTCTTTTCTGTCTCGACTAAATATGAACATTTTCATTTTAATACCAGTGTCTCTGATAATATCTCAGTGATCACAATCACATACATATTATCAATAGTATCACCGAATCAGTGGATTTATATATAGCTTTATAAACGCTTAAAATAGAACAATTAATTATTATTCTATTATGTACGGGCCTGAGGAATTTTTAAATCGGTGAAAAATATTTGGAAGTGCAAATGGCTTCGAACGCATACATCCGCAGGAATAAGGCAGTTATCGCCAGCCTACACGTGGTACAAAGCTTACGTAACAGACTATCGCACAAGAACAGTGGGTGATACTCCCGTCGGGTCTCTAACATCGAAAATATATTACACACCATACATGAATGACAGTACGTCTCTATAATCAGATCCCTTGCTATTAACGATTGCCTTTTTATACAATCAAGTTTTAGTGTGTTTTTGCTGGCATGGGTGACCTTTGAAAAAGACGTAATTTGTGGGTTTTCCGCATATATTCGCACAAATTTTACCAATATTCTCGTAAAAAGAACTCCAAAGTATCTAAAAAGAAGGTGTAGGTGAGCGTATATGCTCGTTTATTTAGTTTTTCAGCGTTTTGAAAAATTTGGTTTTCTTTTTTTTCCGCTGAATAAGTTGTAGAAATGGCCCAATGTCATTTACTCTAATTATATACATTTGACCATTCAACCATGAATAGATTCGGAGGTAATAATGTGGCTTTTAACATATTAAAGCGGAGAAAGTACCAGGTGGAATGAGATTGACATTTTGAGAAAACGTTAATCTTGATCGCCAGTGCCCTCTAGCGGCGTCCCCTGTTGCTAGTCTCTGTCACAGGTGTTCGACACTGGCGGCACGATTTACCTAAATATACCCAAATACTGCCCACATATACCCAAATACTGCCCAGATACTCCCAAATACTGTCCAGAAACAAGCACGTGATACATTTACAACTAAAGAGATTTTAAATTCATTGCAAAGTTAAGTTCTGGGTTAAAATCAAATACATTAAATTACTAAAGCAATTAGAAATTCTTTGTTTCGTTCCATTTTATGCAATCTCCGACTATTTAAATAATTCGTCCGAAACAAAGAATTTATAATTGCTTTTAGTAATATAACGTATCTGATTTTAATCCAGAACTTAATTTTGAGAAGAATTTAAAATCTCTTTAGTTGTAAATGTATCACATGCTTGTTTCTGGACAGTATTTGGGTATATTTGGGCAGTATTTGTGTGTATTTGGGTAAATCTTGCGACCCGAAAGAAATCAAGAATCTCAAAATAACAAATCATACCGAGTGACAAATTACTTCAGATTACCCCGTGACCAATTATGATATAGGGCACTGTCTATCGTACTGTTCAATAAACGTCATTTTGAAAAGCAAGCTTGCGTCGAGCTCCTGTGGTCAATGTCAGAACAAACACCTGTGCATCCATTGGTTATGAAATATCACCCTCGGAGCACCACGGCTGCGTCTGCCCATTACTGCGAATCACCGTTAACAAACTGAAATTTACACTGAAAAGTGAAATGTCGGAAGCATGATGTTTAATGCCTGATGTATTTCGCAATATAAAATAATGGACTGACGACACGAGAGAGTGGTCAAATGTTATGTATGGTGATATTTAATCTCATCGAAAGCAGTAGATGGAAAATAAACGAAGAACGTTAAAAGCTTACAAAGTTATAACTACTTCCAGAGTGGGAATGTCAATATCATTTTGTACATCGAACTTGGAAAATAAAATTATCATATAAGGAGAAATACGCTGATCACACTCAGTACATAAAGTAAAGGAATCTTACACGTTATTTGTACTATGTAGGAGGTTGTTGAGAATGGGTAGTGTACATGTATGGCGTGGAAAGGACATTCATGTATTGATGTCGCTGATTTTTGTGTGAAATTTAGACATGCTGTGAGAAATAATTGTACTTGGGTCAGTTGTACTGATAAAACAGCAAAGTGGAGCAGAGGTACGATGAAAAATGTTGAAACGAAACCCCTTGCAAATAATAAATTTAGAAAACCGCACAAAATTGTCGACAGCCCCATTAAAGATGACATAAAAGTAGTGCCTGGTGCCCAAAGCACACCATTTTATTTGAATAAGGCAGAGTTTAAAACCGTTGTCGACAACTCGGCACTTAAACCTTCGAACGGTCCAGGTGATAAATCCATGATCATTGCAGTATTGTGGGAAGGGTTTAACATTATTTCACAAGTAGTATATACGGCTTAATGCAGATCATATTATAAAATGCAGAATAAAACAGTCATTGTAAATGTCTTTTGAGGAGAAACTCTCGAAAACTGCCAATTGCAGCTAGAAGTGCACAAAAAGTGCACATTAAAGAGATAACAGTTTGGATCAGTTTCATAAGAGAAGCAGCAAAGAGGGCGAACCCATTACGTTTTAGAAGGTCCCATTTTTGAAACCAAAGCCTTCTACGAAAATGAAAAAAAGGGTCAATAACATTAAACTGAAGCCTCTAGCTAACCTAGACTATAACTAGTTAGGTTATTTTTTGGGGGTGGGGGGCGGGAGTTACTGTATTTTTCGTCTTTTTATATAGTAAACATGCACGCGTTTACCCGCCATGATACTTATTGGTGGTCGCGCCCTCTCTGTGGCTATAATTTTCAGTCTCAAATAAAAATGTTATCAAGGCCTTTATGATATCGTGATTGGGGGTCGTGTAAATGTATTGTTATAAAACATTGTGGTGTTGACTGTGCCTGCAATAAGAATTTTTCAACTTAATTATATCCATATCACCGCTACACCAGGTCTGGTGAATATTTAGTAACGTAAATCATGTCTGTGTTTTGATGCCTACGTCTGGAAAATATTCTGGCTGAATTTAACTGTTTATCCAACGTAACATCATCGTTTATAACTAACTTGTTAATAAATCTATCAAGATCATCAACAGACGGTGCTTCATCGATATCAGTTACAAAAAATTAATATCATCGTCGTTGTCAATTAACAATTTTTCATTTTCATTAAAATCTCTAAGCACTTGGTAGCATCGCTGGTCGTCAACTGATGGTGCTATCAAATACAGTTTATCCCATTGATCAATCTCATTATCAAATTTAGTAGTAGCAATTGTGTTTTACCTGACCCAGACGGCCAAATTATTATCAATCGGATAGAATTTGGTAACGCTGGACGATGTTTAACTGGTACTTGCTTTCTTGTCGCTGAGAAATCAATTACATCCATGTTGTAGAAATATAATAAATAATATGGATTTATACTGCGCTTGATGCAAAACATTCACACCCCACGAGTGGGCTAACAAATATAACAAAAACATATAAGGCGTGCGGTTACAGGCAAGTGTGAACGATGTGGAACAAACATATAAATTTATTTTCAAGAAGACATGTGGTGATATCGCTACGTCGTTGGTAAAACTACAAGGAATTCAATATGTTAAATAACCAGGAGAAAAACACCTTCCAAGGTATCATTATTGTTGTCTTGGACCCAGTCATAATATCCGGATCGATAAACAAGATCACCCAAGACCTTGTGAAAATCCGATAAATGAAATTGATAAAGCGTGTCGTATTCGTGATGTAGCTTATAATTTTAAAGATTTACGACAACCACATTTGCAGATGTGTAGTTGATTCATGCATTAAATTCTATAAAAAAATAAATCTTTCAGAGAATCATTAGCTAATTAATTAGCATTATCCGCGATGAAATGTAAACTAGCAATATCACACTGTTTGGATACAGTACACCATACATTAGTAATAGATACCTAACTTCCACCTTTAGCCCAAGAGGATATTGGTAAGGTAGAGCAGTGATTAGTAAACTCGCTGATGCAATATCGCTAGTTTTTTTTAGCAGCATAGAGTAAATCAAAATTTGACATGGGAACTATAGGTTCTCGCGATATTGTTATTAAATTGTATTCTCAGGCCGTTTCCATGAATGCGGCGTTCCTGGTAGTCTTAGACCCTTTCCTGATCGTTTCTATGTTTTTGTATCCCTTTCCAGTTGCTTTCTTTAGTGCCATCCCTGCCGCTGTACCGAAGGCTCGAACGCAGCAGCTTTCGCCGCTGCAGGGGCCGTGGCTGCAATTAGCGCTGGTAACGCAGCGAGAAGTGGAAATATACCACCTGATTTATCATGTCTTTGATCGCGGAAATACTTAATCTGACGAGCTGTCAGTAATAGTTTATTCTGACCACCAGCCATCTGATTATTTTTTAACGAGATCGTAGTTCCACATTTTTTAGCTGATTCCGATTGCAAATTTTTAATCTGACCAGGAGTTAACGTGACACTAACATGACTATATGACATTTTATTTAATAACAGATTGATCTAATTGTCTACATATTTTCCACTGGCGTATCAACTACTCTCATTCGTCCACCAACACCTTCGAGTAGCATTGATTTGTCACTGAGAATGATAGCAACTGCTCTGTAATTAGGGATAGGTAGATTTGGAGCAACTGGAAGAGTTACACGAGCTCGAAAATGTATGTCAACGACGGACTGTCTGATTCAGTCAAGATGTTCCAAGGAAAAGTAGTAGATGGGATATAGTTTTCTAAAATCCAACTGTGATATTTGCAGACCAGTATCTACATTATTATCGCGTCCCATAAATGTCAGCAAGCGATGATACGCGCGTGCTATTTGGTTTTGATCGTAATTAAGTAAAATATCATCGGATGGTTCCTGTTGGCCGTTTATCCTCAACGAGACTTCATAAACACCGAGTTGATCAAATATCATATGACTTCGATCCTGAAAATTTAATCGCGTCTTATCCTATAACGCAACAAATAAATGCCTTGGCGCAGCAACTCCTTGTTTTGATGCCAGGTGCCATGTAAATACGCCGTTAACAGAAGAATCCATAGTATCCGTGGTCGATGTTAGCCATGATAGCAATGATTTATCACCTGTATCAATAAATGATAGTAATGTTTCCTCTGCGGTGATTGATGGAGTCATTACTGGCATCCACAGTGAGAGTTTTGTTATATTTACTTTATCAGCAGCAACACCAACATCATGCCAGATTGCATCATTATCATCGTCCTTTCGCACGAGGACTACTGTATGTTTCGCTCCTTAGATAACTTTTCTAACATTTGTGCAAAATCCAAATATATGATGCAGTGGAATCGTGCATGAAAATAATCTACGCGGTCCTTTCAACATTGATACGCGTGTTGCAAACCCTAGGTTGTAACCATAATTAATTTCTCTTATAATATCAAAGGGGGCAGCTTGTCTGGCTTGATGTTCTTCAGAGACATCAATTGGTTGATCAGCAACTCTAGTAGCTACTGGTGTCCGTAATTTAATGTACTGAACATGATCAGCGTTATCAGTAATATCCTTAGAGAACATCATAGATGGACCTGCTGATCTTGTATAATCATCAGAATATCTTACTAAACCAACTATTGTTGTGGCAACATCAACATCATGTTCTATGGATTCAATCTCTCTGTTATCAGTCATATATCTAGCGCTACTAAATAATGCCATGATACCATTGTTGACAAAACCAACTCGGACATTTAGGTCTTATGGCGTATTAGCATCAACATGTGTTACAAGTTCTCCTTCTACTTCAATAAATGCTGCAGCGGGTAGAAAATATTTGTTGGTATCCTGGACCTGAAGTTCAATTCTTGATCGACTATTTGGTTGTATTGCATTATAGGAATAGAATTGATAATCGCGTTCAGAATCATTCTTGGGTACTGGGCATCTAAATCGAACGCTGAGTCATGGGACGATTTGAACATTTTATTATATATTTCTTGATCTAAATCGTGATCTTGATGACCTTGTCAAACCGCTTCCCGCTATCATATTTTCAGTAATATTTTCCTGATCATTTATCCGCGATGCTATATTCTGATCCACCGCGTTATTTATTATTTTACTAATACCCGCAGGCATAATCTCCGTAGATGGTAGTTTCCCCACTGATGACTTTGTCATTAGCGGTTTCTTTCGACGCCGAACTAATGCCAGTAGTTTTTCTTTGGCCGTGGAAAATGCTTTAAAGGCAGTATCACCAACAGTGCTAATACCCTTAGCACGAATAACATCAATAGCTTTCATTGATAATTATTTTGCGATTGGTGCTATTTTTGGAGACATCCTTGCAAATAACACTTGAATAACATTACCGAGACCATCTCCATAGTACATCTTTTAACAGGCAATCGTGAATTTATTACATAGGTCATGGTTGGTTTATTGTGGTTGTAGTGTATGATCATCTTATTTAAATGCTATTTATCCAATCGCGAAATCCTTTGGATTTCCCATCGTAAACGATTTTCAATCACTGGTAACCGTGCGCTAGCTCATCAATGAACTCTCGGTATACACTAATATCCATGATACCACCCTCAAATAATCGTCTGCAGATATCAGCTTCCTCATTAATTATTTCTGATGTGTTTTTTCCAGCTCGTTTCCCTACTACGAGAATTTCTAATCGTGATATATCCTCGAGAATATTACTAGGACAACGAACAAAACCACTACCTCAGAATGATCCGTAGATAGTTCTATCAAGTTTGGGACAACTTCGAAATGTCCTAATAATAATAATTGTTCGAAGTTCTCCCATTTTGCACTCGGATGTTGTTGACACATCTCGGATTTTTTATAATTGTTCCGTGGTTAGACTTTTCACTGCGGGTGGTAAATAATCACACTACGATGTTGGGACAGTCGAGAGGGCAAAGTGATGATCATTCACAGTGTTTTCAAGTGTATTATTCTGTTTGATGATATTTGTAATCGTTTTAATTCTTGAGTTTATTGTGCGTTTGACTTTATATTGCTGGCCATGTTCGGATCTGACTTTTTCAACTGCTGTAAACAGAGGGATGAATTTGTTCATATCACTACAAAATATCAAGGAATCATTTACCCCATGCTGAATTCTTTTGATTAGTGAATACTGTCTTGGAAGGACATATCTATTATTCTGAGCGCTATCATCAAGATCTTGAAAATCAGAGATAATTTGATTACAATCTAATTTATCAGACAATTGTATTTTTTGATTTGTCAAATTTGAAATCTCATTTATAATGTAATTCATATTTTCGAAATTTATTATATATGATTATTTATATATCTAATAAAAAATAGGGGTCAATTTTGACCCGTTTTATTTCAAGTGTGATTAGGAACAATACAACCTTAACCTCTGTATTAGAGAAGGTATGTAAGGCACATGATGATATATGAAAGACCCCATGAGGAACTCCTAAAATATCTTCGTATGTTAGAAGTCCAGAGGTCACATATATAAGACAACACAACCCCATTTGGGCCTCTCAGGTGTTATTTACATCTGAGCAGATCCAGGGTCACCACGAAGGATAGTATCCGTGTGAGGATCTAACCCGTCAAATAACCGTTTAGAACCCCGTAAGGTATGCTTGGTGTATGACGTCACATAACACATAAGTATTTTATGACATTTACAAATGATTATATGATATTTACAGAGGGTTTTATATACATATATACAAATAGGACAATACAATACAAATAGGACAATACAACACATAAGGGGCTATATCTACATTCAACTAAAACTACCCTACCCCCAACAAAATTACCCCGGGTTGAATGCAAAAACACATTCACACCGTGTGACGGTCTGTGACGTAGGGTGATTTCATAGTTGAATTTCGAATGGCTTAAAGCCCCAAATATATAGTATACAGCGTTATATATAAGCTAACTAATACACGGAAATCAATAATGTGGTGTGTGATTTTTATTCTTTCGTGTACTTAATTATGATTATTGGCAACATCCCAACAAGTCCAAATACCTGAATAAATATAAAAAACAAAAAGAATAATATTGTTGTAAATACCTATTTATTTGATTCGTTTTCTCACAGAATAGATACGAGAGATAATACTCGATTATTCCCATTGACATCCGTAACAACAGCAAAAGAGTTATCCCTGTTTCAGAAACTATATACACAAGCCTACACGAGTTATCCCCTTGATGTTATATACATATAGTACAAAATGAAATTTAAATGTATGTGAATATAATTTTATTTTTAAAACGCTTTGAAATCGCAAAATGTTGTATTTGTTATGCAACGCGTCGAACCGAAGGTTGGCAAATATAAAAAAAATTTCCGGCTTCATTCATTAATTGAAATTTTTGTTCTTCGTCAGTTTGAATATTGAGTGATTTGACAGGTCTCTTTGAAACTGTTTTAAAAGTACCGGTTTTCCTAAATGTAGTATTTTTACTCTGAGTGATAGCTCGTAAATTATCCAATTTGTTATTTTGGGGACATCTATCAATATGATCAATTACAAGACCGTCTTTGATCACCCCAAAGAAACATTCGAAAATGAATTTGTGATTAAGTTTTTCCCCAGCATTAAATCTAAGATACCCCCGATTATTCACAACACCCACTGATTTCTTCAGCCTGCGGTGTCTGACAACACCATCACGAGATGCTTCATAATTACTGATCGTAGGATGTGGTTGAAATTCTTGGTTCATTTATATACAATATATTATTTGTCTAATTAATTATTTGGTTTAATTATCACTTGAGAATCTATCAATGTAGTCTTGAGGTGTTCTTATGATTTTGTCAGAGTCATTGACGGAATCTTTGATTCTCTTATAATAGCGTTTTAGCTCCCCACCACAATTCAGACACAACTGCGACTTACCCCGCTCACCTACCCCACATCGTATGCAAGGTAGTGGACCAAAGCTCCCACGTCGTACGCTTTGTGAATGATATCCGCATAATTCATTTCTGCATGATTTGTTACAAACAGTTACTGATCCTATCATAAGCCACTTAGAGCAATTCATTATATACATTATTCTTCATTTAAATACTTGTTTTAATTATAACATGGAGGTATTCGAGAGATTATCGAAAACAAAACCCTGGAAAAATGCTAAATTCAATCTCGATAGAGTATCCACTAATAAACCCGATAAGGGTCTGATAAGTGATAGAAACATGATAGGTAAAATCCATGATGCATTTAATGAATTCAAGCTCGATGGAGCATCTCACTATTGGTCAACATTTTGAATCGATGGTGGCGTTGATGCTACCATGAACGACGAAAGAGCAGCAGTGATAATCTCGCACCTTGATCAGAAAAATTATTTTTTTTAGAATGAAATTCATTATCCGTTCAGAAACGGGAAATTGGATTATAAGCGACAAATTTGAAACCATCCTGAAAGATAAGAGAACTGTCACTGTGAGTCAGGATGCCAAACCAGGAATTCTGACTGGAATTGACAACCGTATTATGAGACATCTTATGCTGTAACCGCGGTTGTTTATGGGATCTATCCGTTAAATGACAAACGGAGTATTGAGAAACTAAAAATAATGAAATATTCGTCGCTGAATTGTGTAGCCGAACAAATAATAAAGAATTTTACAAATGCGTTGCGTGGAAACAAATTGACGGATTAAAGACATAAATAAAAATAAACGAATGGGTGTTAACAGTTAGGGAGAATGGAGCTACAATTCAAAATGTAGCCGAACTAGAGCGGATACTAAAATTCCCAATAACCGTAACGACGATAACAGGCGAGGTATTACACGAATCGAAATATAAATCGAGAGGATCTCCAATCAAAATTATTGACCATAATGCACACGCTTGGACCTCCGCGGTAACAATATTTCCGCGGGATAAAACTATAAAATATCTACCCGTGCAAGCCTCTGGACAAGAATTCTCTGAGGAGAAATTATTTGATTTTATTTATAAGTTAAGTAAAAACGATCGTGTGTCAGTGTTGTTATTTCAGAGTTTTGAAAACGAAGAGGGTAAATTCGATTAATTTGTAAGATCTAACGGCGAAATATACCGTGCTGAAGCTCTTCACGGCGAGATAAGAAAACTAGCTCGTGGTTTTTCAACGGAACACGACGAACAAATACTAACAAATTGTTTTACAATCCCATCATTTGCAGCTGATTTCGCGGGAAAGAGAAATCTATGGAAACCAGCAAGAGCTGAATTTCTCTCAGATATACAGTCAAGCTGCTTTAAATACGGACATGGTGGATTATGGAATACAAAAATATGACCCCGAAAGTGTTTTTCGGTTGATATAGTCACGTGTTATCCAGGGAGGTTTCTCGGGATGAGCGAATGCTCTGAGTATTTTAAAAGATTTGAGCATCCCACACACGAGATAACCCGTGTTGCTATTAATGGGCCTCTACCCGATTTTGATCTAACCGGATTCGCTCGTGTGATATCATTCGAGATCGCTAAGGGACTTCATCGGTGCTGTTATGTTTGGTTTGGTAGACACATCTCTGAAAAACATTGTATACCAATAGTGTTATTACGGTATATGATTGATTATAAAATACTAATATCGCTGATTTTCAGTGAAGCAATTATATTATATCGGAAACAAACTGATGTCTGGTTACTACAATCCGATAGTCTAGATAGTATAATCAGCGAAAACAAAAAACAATTTTCTTCGCTCGACGAAGAATATATCGTTAGAGTGTCCAAATAAATCCTTGAAGTTAGAAATAAACACGCAAAAGATCTCGGTAGAAGAATAATTGGTAAATTCACATAGGGTGGAACAAATATGATCACAAACGATATTATTTACAATTAATTATAGATGATGCTGAATACGATTTTATAATCGCGGATGCAACATCTAGAGGTATATATGTCAGTCGTAAAGACGCTTTCTTGTCGGATGGAAAAAATTTTGTTACAATTGTTACTTACACAGATGGAGATAATCCTCAATATTTTCATCTAAGGCGTCTATGCTGGCTTATGTTTCTATCAAATTGCTATCGACGATAAATAGAGTTCCTGACACCGCTGTTAGAATCGCCACTGATTCATTTTACACAGATGTAAAACATCGAGAAAGAGTGGCTAAATTCACAAATTCCGACGAGAGTTGGAGATCATGGAGAATTAAAAATGAAATAGGTGCATGATTCTTCTAAATCAGCAGGTGTTACAAGTGAAAACAATTACTTGAAAAATAATCATATATCAGAACTATCTAATGCATCGCAGATATCCGATCCAATATGTATATATAAAACCAGTTACCTAAACGATTGTGGTGGGTCAGGGAAGACGAATCGTGTGATTGAATTATTTCGAGGGAAATCAAACATGATTGTGCTAACACCCACACACAGACTTGCAAGAGAGATGAAACAGCGAGGAGTTAAGGCTTGCACTTATCACAGTTTCTGTCTATGGATAGGTGACGAATGGACTCCTGATCGAATGGGCGAGAAATATATTCTTGAAATCGAATGGGCGAGAAATATATTCCTGAAATCACTATTTGGGATGAGATATGCACAGTGTCGTTAGATGTATTACAAAAGTGTCTCGATTGGTTATTGCTAGCGAATACAAAAATGATAATGTATGGCGATCATGGTCAACCACCGCCATTTGTCGGTTTGTCTCCACATAATTGGTTGAAGAATTGTATAGACTATTACGAAAAAATTAGTACTGATCATAGATCACTTGATCCAGAATTATGTGAGTTTAAGAAACTAATCAGATTACAACCGGATTGAATCCTATGTAAAATAGCGCGTGAAATAATTTCAGAAACCCCATTAAATTATTTCTGGGAAGCGTGGAGACCAAACGATTTGATAGTGGTAAGTTTAAAGATAGTCAGAGATACACTTCAGATGAAGTTATTTAACACGCATAAAGAAAAATTTGCAACACTTCCAGTGCCGCTGTATTATAGACCCACGAATACACGAAGACAAAATATCGAAGATGATATTCCTGGACAGACTGAAAAGCAGATTCTCGTGTTAAATGATATTGTGTTAGTTGATATCGATGTTGTCGAAGATGCATTGCGTGCTGATAAATTCCCATGGAAGCTAGGATACGCAGCGACGATACATTATTCGCAGGGATTGACTTTATCCGATACGATTATTTGGATCGTAGATGACCGCATCGAGTGGTCAAATCTTGTTTACGTAGCAGTATCCAGAGTACGAAGAATAAATCAACTTCGAAGAGTTGTTTTAGATGCTAATGACACCTCAGTCAGTGATATTGTCAACTATGACATAATAAAAAAAACGCAATGGTTATAAACAACAGGAAAAAATAAAATAAACGAGAATTTGACATTGATACTAATCATTGCGTGAGTTGTAATTGTATAATGCGTTCGTGTTGGTCCGATAAAGATCATCGCCAATTTACCGTAGACAGAAAAGATAGCAACCTTGGTCATACCAGAGATAATATGATGTTGACTTGTCTTGAGTGTAACAGACGAAGAGGTGCTAGTTAAGACCATGCGGTGGTAATTGAGTATCCTCGGGTATCACCTGTAATTGTTCACGCGTAAATCCGCGCTGAGGTGCAGTTGAATCTAATCTATAGACTGGTGGTCTACCCGTAGATCTTACTATGATAGATATTTTAGGTGGGGTGACACTCCATATAGGATCAGTAGCTCTTTTATACCACCTTCAAGCTCACTCGGTTCATATTGTGACATTACCGAGTATTAGTTGTTTTGAAAAATCATTTTGCGGTTTTTGTATGGGTATATACTTTGTTTAAATCGCGTTGTTAGGTTTCGTATTAATTGTTCGAGTAATCTCATTATTTAGCGCGGTAATTACACCCGGTAATTTCTTGATCCATTCATGAGATCGTGTATCCTGGATGAATTCCTTCGCGTATTGATATCCAAATAACCGCTCAGCAAGTGTCAGATTAAATCGTTCAACAATTGCCTGATCGCGATGTAGTGCAGTATGTCCTCGTCTGATGGTGACATTATGATGCTTCATTGTTGATAACACTGCAGCCTGAAATTCCTTACCAGGATCAACTTGTAATAGATTTGACCACTGCAGAAGCTACTTCAGTTGATGACTTCGTCGCTAGCGGCTCTGATTGTTTGTATCTACTCGCAACATCTACTACGGTTAGAGCGTACTTGTAAAATCATAATGCGGCAGAAATAATATATCAGCCTGATGAACCTCATTAGGGTCGCTGACGTCAAAATATGAGAAGTTAAATTGTTTATGGTTGGTAGATAAATCTACCATATCGCCTGTTTTGATAACCAATCCTTTGCTGTAGTATTTTTTCATTTTGCGGCTTTAGCGTGTTTACCGATGGTTGATTTACCCCTCCAGTACCCCCTTGTAGAATAATAGATTCCATGATGTTATTAATTACCAGCAGCCAGGATTAATTTACTTTTCATCGCCGATTTTATCAACCATGAAGCTAATTTTTCTTTGAAGGCTTTATCAGTGATAGAATTCAACGCATGAATCAATTTCACATATGCGAGATGTCTATGTTGCAGAATGCTTCTTTTAAAAGCAACATCATGAGCATGACACGCCTTATCAATAGCGTTTATTGGATATTCACCGGGTCGGGGTTGGTTTTGATCATCCAGTCTGATGTCAAGTCTGTTTCTAGGTCCACAATAACTATACCCTGGAAGGTGTTTTTCTCCTGGATATTTTGCCCACGGTGTTCCTGGTAATTTTACTAACTTGGTTGCAATATCACCTCCTCTTTTTTAAAAAGAAATCTAATTTTTTTTTAAAAACCGCATCGTTCACACTTGCCAGTGATAGCTTCTCTGTTATTTTTAGTTGTAGTAGGTGTTGGGTCAATTGTTGGTGTACGCGTCCTACATTTCAAACAATATAGATCCATAATTTATTTATAATAACATGAATGTAATTGATTTTTCGGCGACAAAAACACGCGAACCCGTTAAATATCATGCAGCGTTACTAAATGCTATTCGCATGATTATTATTGGACCAACTGGAAGTGGCAAGACGCATTTGTTTTTCAGTCTAATAACGAGATGGATGAAATGGTATAAATTATATTTAGTAGCCCCGAGTGTAGACGATCAGCGATGTTACTAGGTGTTAAAGGATTATTATGAGATAGCAAAATCGGAAATCGATGAGGATATTATTGAATTTATAACCGATATCGAGGAAGCACCGAGCATTGATGTTATAGATGGAAGTATTAACAATTTAGTCGTATATGATGATGTGATGCTTGACAATCAAAAGAATCCCGCTAGGATATTTTCCAGAGGTAGGCATAAAAATACTGATATGATATATGTCACTCAGAGATATACACAGATACCAAACGTGATGAGGGATAACTGCAATATTCTTGCTGTATTTAATGGAGTTGACACACATACGCTACGAAATATTCACCAGACCTGGTGCAGTGGAAACATGGATCATTTTCTCTTTAGAAATTTCTTTTGTCACGCACAGTCAATTTCACATGGATTTGTAACGATCAATTTGCATGACCCTAGATCTAGATATCGTATCGGACTTGATCAAATATTCGGTTGAAACAATTTGTCTCCGTAGCGCAATCGGCGCCGGGTCTTTCTCCGTTGCAGCCTTTTTTGTGAGAAACCGAAACCATTCATCTCTCTCTAGTTTTTTTTGTCTGCATAAAATAGTTTCTGTTTGAAGTTTGAAATCCTTTAGGATTTTGTCTTAAATAGTTTCGGTTTGTCTGAAATAGTTTCGGTCTGTTCACCCTCCTTGCTGCTGGTCCACCTTCAGTAAACGTCCCGATTATTATTCTTTCAAGTCTTTTAAATCTTCCTCTATGATTTTACGTAGAAATACGATGTCTAAATTATCAAATTGTTCCGGGGTTCGTAACCATACATCAGTTTGTTTCCGATATGAGATTTTTCGCCTGGGATACAGTCAATGAAATCAACATCTGTTTATCTAATACAAACCTTAATAATACTATTGGAGCCTATTTCTTCACGCAGAGATGTTTTCCCATCCAGAAATAAGTTACCGGATGAAGATCATCTGCGAATTTAAACGATGTCACCCTGGCAATTCCGGTTAAATCAAAATCAGGTTATGGTCCGTTAATCGCTACTCTCGTCATTTCGTTTGAGGGATGCCCAAACCGTTTAAAATACTCGATACATTATCCCATCCCGAGAAAGCTAGTAGGGTAGAAGGCTGCCATATCAGCATCATATCATCGAGGTTATATTTTGTATTCTATAGACCACCACAACCATGTTCTACGCAAGATGCTTTAACATCTTCAAGAAGATCAGCGCGTGTTGGTTTCCATGAAATTTTCTCTCTGGTAAAATGAGCTGCTACTGATGGCACCGTGAAACAATTTCGAGTTATGTCATCGGTGAAATCTTTTGGATTACCATCGATGTACTTCAACGCGAGATTATTCATTGCATCTGAAGTCCTAACACATTGATCATATTTTCCATCACTGGCAAACAACCGTACGGAAACAGGATCGGTTTTATTTATCTCGGAGATAGCGTCGAATATGTCTCTGTCATAATATTTTACTGTTCGTGATGCTGGAATTAGCCTTACGGAATTACTCCATGCATGAGAATTATGATCTATGATTTCGATCGGAATTCCTCCCTTTTTATAGTGACCGGATTCATGTAAATTTTCTCCCGTGATTGTTTTTACAATTATTGGAATTTTTATTTTCTTTTCTAACGTTGAAACATCACTTACAGATGCTCCTTTGGATTTAACTGATTCAGCCCGCGTAATTAGTTTTGATTTTCTCAATTCAGTTAATTCATTGCCACGTTTGTGTTTTTAAAATGTTCAATCACTCGCTCTGCAACACAGTTCAACACCGTTGAAACTTTCATCGAAGATAGTTTTTTAATATCGGGGGTATTTATTCTAAATATTCCATATATTACCGCGTTTACCGGATATGCTTGATTGTAATATCTGCTGTCGATCTTAATTAACGCTCCAGGTTTTGTTTTATCGGATAAAATTACCAATTTCTTTTTATCTCGTGTTGATGTCATTACGCGTTCACGATGATCAAATACTCTCCATGATTTTCGTTGATGTTTTCTATACATTTTTGTGTACTTGACCTGAATGTAATACTTGATGTTCTTGAAATCTGTCATTGATACTATTTCTTTAGCGCGTTTTTCCTTCACGGTATGATCATCGTTGGAACCTGTTCGATATGTTGAAAATGTAACCTTGGCGCCATCTCTGAAAAATTCAAATTTTGCTGCTTTGATACTCTTTACGATTTTTGATTTCCATCGTAGCGGTTTTATTTTCCCATCAAGATCAAATTGTTTTCTTCGCCTCAGATATAGTTTAATATCTTCGATGTTGTAATTTTGTTCAATCGTTATATTATTCAAAATACATCTTAAATTAGATTTTACGATGCTATATGTATAATATAACAATGGCGCAAAATAGACGTAAATGGTTATGGAAGGCCAATAATGGTTTATGTGATCGAAGATGCGATGGAGAATATTGTGCGTTTCATAATCAACAAATCAAGAATGGTTCACCCGGGCCCGTGAAATATATCAATTGTGGCTTTGGTGTTCGCGGAAAAACTAAATTATGTGCTAGTTGTGGTGGAAAAAGGTTCAGGGAACTAGCTAGATATTATGCACGAAAATATAATATCGTCATCGATGAAATAGATTATATTACCGGCAATTTCTGCCATTAAAGTTTTATAATCAACATTTAAAATATCTTTTTCCACGATCAACTGTTTGATAGTTACTGTACCATTTTCTTTATATGTGTTTAGTTTTGCGAAATCTTGTTGTTGTTGTGCAATGGTTTTTTCCATGGTGGTTTTTTCCTCGTAGTTCATCGTAATATCTTCTATGGTTACCATAAGTTGTCTCCATTCCGTTGATAACTAAGCGATCTTCTCTCCTTGTTTAGAATTCTCCTCGCGATGTTCTCGTTGCTGCTCACGCTGATGTTTATGGCGGCATGATATTCCTCGGCGGATCCACTCGTTGTAGCTAACATAGGTTCCTTTGACCATATTTTATACAACCGCGATAATCCGATTTTGTATTCGTGTGACACTTCACGATGACGTTTAATTCTCCTCAACGATATTATTTTGTTTTCGTCGTGGGCGGTAAGATAAGTCGGTGGTCTCATATATAACACTGACAAAAATTATACTTTAAAATAATGATCGGCAATCACAGGAATACAAAAATTATACTCGAAAATAATGATCGGAAATTATAGCAAATGTATAAAAATTCTCGGATTTTTTATTGTTGAAATCTTCGATTTTAATATCTGTTTTAACCCTCGATTCGCGTTTAATATTTTCTTAAGACTATCTACGGTCATACACGAGTGAACATAGTTCATGATCTGATCGCGACTACAACTAATCATCGCTATAGGATCACGCTGAAGTTGTCTTTGTTGATGATCCGTCAGCAGAAAATCCTCGTTGCCAAATCTGTCCACGTAGATATCAAAGTTGCCTACGATCGTTTCAGAGAATGATCTTCTAATAGCATCCTCGAGTTTATTTTTATCGTAGACGAAATCTTGCGCGTGAGTGTACATTATTAAAAATCTATGATTTCAATTTGAAGAATTTTCCATTTGGAAATTCTATGAATTTCATGACAAAAATCCCTGAGATGAAAATCGTTTACGATGTCACATCGAGAGTTAATTGTAATTGTTCATCTGATAGATCAATCAAGTTAAAATCTTGATCAACTAATCTGAAATTCTTTCTTGATATCAAACGATTAGTTGTTGCCAAATATACTAAATTACTCGGATTTTTATTAACTAAACCTCCCGAAGTAATTCCAGGGGTAAACGTGTATAAGATGTAACCCTGATCTGCTTTAATCGACGATGATAAATCGACGGTATAACTACCTAACACGATATCACAAATAAGATGTACCGCGATGGTTCCTTTTATGTCGACGTTGTTCGGTGCTACGTGTCTACCTGTTCCATCAGGAGCATTATTTGATCGGAGAATATCCACCTCGGGAACCGTTTTAAACAAGCACGCGTGTAACTTAAGAAAATACTCATCGATGAGATTATTAAACATTTTCTTCAACGATGGAACACTATCCTAGAAATTTATAATTCGGTAATGTAGCTTCAGTTAATGAAAATATTATTAAAAAGTCTTGTTTGTTAGGACCTTTATCATCGATTATCACCTTAAGTAATCTCGCATTGAGGTAATCCATGTCGGCGATAATTTGATTTAACACCTTAACCTGTTGAATAATCTTATCATGTGAAGCTGTTATATCAAGGATATACTCCTGAAAATATTGTCGTAGTTGTTGTAAATTTGTTTGATACATTCTATTGATAATATCAAATTTTCTTGATACATTATTATCTAATGTGATAAACCAATCTCCGTGATCATGTGAATAAAAGTGCCATGTTATAGCACCGTACGTCATATATTCATTAGTTTGATCATTAGTGTAAACATTATAACGCTCGGTCAAATCAGTCGCGGTTTTCAACGCGTGAAAAAAAACCTTCATCGGGATAATTTAAGTCAATTTCAGGGACAGGTTTGTCATCGGTGATATCATCTCTGCGTGGTTCTTTTATCACGGGATTTATTTTTCCCCAAATGGCATGTATCTGAGGAAAATGTTTATCGACGAGATCATTAAGCGATTTTGTCAATTCGCGATATCCTCGAAATTTATAATTGGGTAATGTAGCCGCCGTTAATGAAAATTTTGTAAATATTTTTGTTTGTTAACGTTTTATCATCGATTATCACCGTAAGTAATCTCATATTAAGAAAATTCATGTCGCTGATAATATAATTTAATACCTCAACCTGTTTAATAATTTTATCGCGTGGAGCTGTCGAGGAGATACTCTTGAAAATATTGTCGTAGTTGTTGTAAATTTGTTTGATACTTTTATCGATGCTGCTAAAATTATCATATAAATTTTTCATCTTGATAATAAATCCTCCTCGTTGACGTGGAAATTTAAAATCCCATCATACATCATCGTATGTATTATGCTCTTATGCTTTTTGGATCATTGTATATTTTTCGATCATATTCGCACGATCTTGTAGCGTATGTAAATAACCAACATAATTTAAATCAACATCATTGGTTGATTCAACGGTTGTAATACAATCGGATCTGATAGGTGAAGACCAATAATCATCGGTGGTTTTTCTGGCCATCTTAATACGATTATAATCGAACTATTATATATATCAATGGCGTATTCCTCCGAATTTATATTGATGAACGTTGATAACGTATGTTCATGACCAACTATCTCAATGGGGAATTTTCCCCTTCTTCTATTTTTCTTCCGGTGATTATTGATATTTGGTGTTTAATTTCATTGCCGATATCTTCGACATCATAGGTTCCTTTGTGAAGATATATTGTTTGCCAATCTAGAGTTCCATCAGGTTTATTTTTATACGCGAATACAAAACTGTTATTGAGTAATCTCCCCTCAAATTGTTCCGAAATAATATTTGGCCAACTATAATATACTCGAAGATGAGTTAACGCGATTTCTTTTGCCGGGATCGGAGTTGGAAATTCAACCGATGACACCGGTTTACTTGACAGCACCGACATCATCGTTGCTTTCACCGGAGCGGTGTTCTCCTCTATTCGTTGGAGTAATTGCTGCGACGATCTCTGCGACAGTATTATTATCTTGTTTTTCTAATTTTGACATCGGGGAATCATAGATGTTCATTAACGCGGAGAACTCACTATCGGATATTGTTGTATCGTCAAGCGTCGATGATATCATCGCGGATAATTGCGAGTACGCGGTTGATACCGTATGAAATTTAACGATATAGTCTTGGAGTTTACGCTGACTACACGATGATATTTGTTTGTTATTATGGAAATAGTTCCCGCGATGGTTGTCGCCGCGGCTATACAAATCGGAATATCGACCGGAGCGATCATTATCACCGAAGAGAGTATTATCCCGGCTCCGGTGACTACACCTGAAACCGAGTACACGGTTACATCAACGACGATAATGCTTCTTCGATATTTTTTTATTTTCATCTGATACTCCTCGGAGAGCAGCTTGAGCTTAGTTTTTTTGGTTGTACCGGTATTGTTGCGATGTCATCGTTATTAAAGAACAACAATTTCAATTAAGTTGTTTACTCAAATCTGCTACGAGTTCTACGTACCATGTTATTGACGCGTTAACCAAATTTCTCTCCGTGGTGAATATATAAAATCGCACAGTTGAATCCTTGTCGATGATCGCTGATATTACACCGTTCTCACCGGTAGATGATATTGTTTGTGTAGGTGTAATACCAAACCGAATCGGAGACACAATTGTTATTCTATAAATTCCTTTGACGGTGGCGCTGATATCTAGCGTATTTTCTGGTGTCCAAGTAAATGATCCATACTGGATCGTGTATACCAAATTTACAATACTTTCCCGTTCGTGAGGAATTTTTGCTTTTTCAATTGCGTGTATAATCCTCGGAAAATCATCTTTTATGGCCTCGTGTGTTTTCTTGATCTCATCGATGAATGTTTTATATCAGGAAGTTTTATATCGATGTAGTCTATGGGACCACCCAAAAAATCTATTAACGATATTTTTACGAAACTTTTAAAATTGTTTTACGTGATCCTCATGTGTTGATTGAAACGTTGCTAGTTTATTGATGGCGGTTTTTATCTGCGAGAGCTTCGGCGTGGTCACCGGTGGAACCCCTAAGAAATTATCAATGATGTTTTTACGAAAAGTTACAAATTCTGCTTCATGATTTACATACGAGGATGGAAGATCCGTTATATTAGCAATGGCGATTTCTATATCTGATAGTTGTGTTAATGGACTCGGCAGTGGAGGCTCAAAGAAATTATAAATTTTTATACGAAAATCTGGATACTCGGATAGTATTGTTTCTAAATTATCAATGGTGTTTTTTTTTATCTGTGAGAGTTTTGACGTGATCACCGGTGAAATCCTAAAGAAATTATAAGTGTGAAGTTGAAATTCGGTAATGGATTTTCGTAACCCAATAAACTGATTTACGTGGGCGTCATATCTATCATTTAGTGTTTCTAACGATTCCGCCGATGATATAAAATTATCATCGAGCGCCGTTAATCTATCTGTGATCGCTTTCGATATAAGATTTTTTTTACTCGTTTGATGGAAACTCCTCCTTCGGGTTATTTGATACGTGGTAATGATCTTCCCCAAATATCTACCATTGTTATATTATTTATTTCTCTTTGAAAAGCTGGTATAATCATGTACATCTTTATGAGGTAGATTCGGAGATGTTGAAATCACCGTTAACACGTTAAGAACTTCTCGTCCACATATCGGAGGATCAGTTAAGGTCTGTGTGGGTAACGTTGAATACCAAACTGGCATTTTCAACTGTGATACATATTTGATAAATTCATTTGGCGGTGGTAACCCATACGAGTCAAAATAAATGATTGATTTTGGGTGTATAGCATAAGCTACCCAATGAGTTTCCGATCCGGTGTTATCGAGAATAATTATACCTGTTTCTGGTATTTTGGGTTGTTTAGGTAATTGATCTTTCATGAAAACACCTCTGAAATACTTCAAGGGGAGTTTTTTTTCTCACCGCGTCAATTAAATCAAAATTTGACATCGGAGTTATTGTCTGATGGTTCTGGTTAATTGGCTGCATGGTAATCGATAACCTCTTCCCTTTTTTGTATCCCTTCCCGGTAATTTTATCTAAGACTTTACTTGCACCCCAACCAGCAAAACCGGAGAGAGAGAGAAAGAGAGAGAGAGAGAGAGAGAGAGAGAGAGAGAGAGAGAGAGAGAGAGAGAGAGAGAGAGAGAGAGAGAGAGAGAGAGAGAGAGAGAGAGAGAGCCGGTTCCAAGAGCCGCGAGAATATTATCAATTAAGGGAAGAAATCAATCAGATTTGATCATATTGGAAATCGCCGCGGATGAAAAATCCAACTAGAGTCCTGTACCAGCCATTTTAGCATTATTAAAATATTTAAGCTGAGTTTTCGTAAGAGATAGTTTATTTGGTCCTCCAGTTATCTATCCACGTTTCTAAGTTATCTTTGCTCCACAAGTTGCAGTAGTTTCTTTATCTAACCAGGTGTCAAGGTAACATTAACATGACTATATGACATTTTTATTTAAGTAATAGAACATCTAATTGTTACAAGTTTACTACCGGTGCATCAATTACTCTAATTTTTCCATTACCACCTTCTAGTGTCATCGTCTTAATACTAAGAATTACTGCGATTATTCTATATGGTCCTCTTTCTAAAGGCGGACCAGCATTAGTAATAGGAAGTTCTCCTATACGAGCTTGAAACTTTACATCGACGACGGAATGCTTAGATAAATCAAATTGTTGTTATGAGAAATAATAGGTCGGATACAAATTTTGGTAATCCAATTGCGATATTTGTAATCCGGTATCAATATTTTGATTGCGTTCCATATAAGACCATAAACGATGATACACACGACCTATTTGGTTATTAGGATAATCGATCAGAAGATTTTCGGCGGGTTCCTGTTGATTGCTTATTCGCAATGACACCTCACTGACATTCAATTTATCAAATATCATATGACTTCGCAGCTGTTTATGATCACCCTCTACTAGATTTTTTTTTTGCAACGCGATAAAAATATGTCTAGGCTCGGAAATATTTTTTTAATGCGACCTGTCAAGTATATATCCCAGGAGAACTATTTGTCGCAGTAGCCGTTGTAACATCCAACCATGACAATAGTGATTATCCTCCGCGATCCATCAAGGATAACGACCGAGTTTCTATATCGAGTGATGGAGTCATCACTGGCATCCATAACGCTAGCTTTGATAGAAGTATTTTACCATCATCAACATCAGCACCGTGCCAGAGCGCATCATCATCTTTTAGTTTTCTCATAAGTACCACGGTATGACTAGATCCAAACATAACTTTTCTAACATCTCATCAGAATCCAAAAATATGAGAAAGAGGAATCGCACAGAAAAATCTTCCATCGGAGTTTAACATCAATTTTCAACTTTGAAATCCTAGATTAAAATAATTATTTTGTTTTATCACAACTACTTCAACATCGGCATAATTAGCACCAGCTATAACTTTGTTTGGTCGTCTTACGACAAATTGATTATGATCGGTGTGTCGGTTATATCCGTAGCAAACATCACTGAATGACCGGCGGACCGGATAAAATCATCAGAGTATCTCGCGAGACATAGCATCATAGTTGCGACATCAACGTCGTTATCGATAGATTCTATTCTATTAGAATTTATCAAATACTGTGCGCTACAAAACAATTCCATTATACCATTGTTAAAAAAACCGATCGGGGTTGTTGAAAGATTATCATATGTAATATTTTCCCCAATATTTCTTACTAATTTTCCTTCCACTTCAAGGAAAGCTTCACACGGCAAGAAATATTTAGCGGTATCATCAAATCGAAGTTTCAATTCGTGATCTAATATCAGGATCCATCGAATTATATATACTAACAAAATTGAAAATCGCGTAGAGAATCATATCGCGGAACAGGTGCATCCATATCAAAAGCATCATCGGAAATCGACTGGAACATTTTATTATATACGTGCTGATCTAAATCATAATCTTCTGAGACCAGAAACAGCGATCAAATTAGCAGCAATATTTCTTTGGGAATCATCATCTGATTGTATCAGCGGAGCTAATTTTTTAGCTACTATTTCATTTACTTGTTTACACACTTGTGGTGGCCTTAATTCCGGAGACAATACTTTTACCGGTTTTCGTTTTTCTCGAAATAACGACATAAGTTTTTCTTTGACGGTATAAAATGCGCTACCAGCTAGATCACCAACGTTCCCGATCACCTTATTAACAATAGCACCAATAGCTTTTGACGCTAGTTCTTTTCCAACGGGAATAATCTTTGGAGCAATTCTAGTGAATAATCCCGAGACAACATTACCTAATCATTCCCTGTGATATACTTTATATACTGGTAATCTCGAGTTCATAACGTAAACTCTGGTTGGTTTGTTATGATACATTTTATTTAGATGCTATATTTCTAATGTGGTGACATCAGTCACTATGATAATCGTCAATTAATTCATCGATAAACCTCGATATAATCCAATATCCATGAAGCCTCCCTGAAATAACCGCTGGCAGATATCAGCAGCCTCTTTAATTATTTCGGGAGAATTATTTATAGCTCGTTTTCCTCCGATGAGAACCTTCAATCGTGATATATCAGCGAAGATACTTCGTGAACAAAGATCACCACCGCGAACCTTTGATCGATATCCATCACCAGTCTTACCCTTTATGAACTCAGTTGAAATAACTATCATTCTATGTTTTTGTTTCCTCGGGTGGATGAGCTGGTTCATACGATGGTAAACCAGCTTTTATTTCATCTATTTTATTCATTTACGCGATAAAAATATGATCACCTTTGTTGGTTCTGTCTCCACCGTATTTTGCCATATATAACTTGTTTTCGAAAGGTCTCAGAATCTTTTACTTCTTTGTCAAATAATTCGACCGCGTAGAAAAAGCTTTATACGCAAAATTAGCTAATTCATCCAGTGTAAAACTCTTAGCTATATTTATAGTATCCTTGGTAAATATTATTTGCGGTGGATATATTTCAGCTTCTTCTTGTTCAAGTTGAGGCTGTACAACTACTATATCACCTGGAAGTGTTTTTAGATATTTTTTTGTTTGTTTTGATCGTTTTACTATATTTTCAAGTACCGATATTAGTCTCAGCAGCTTTCTCAGTAGCCGTAGTAACCTTTTCAGTAGCCGTTGTTATCGGCTTAAATAATTGTTCAGTATCAGCGGTAAAATGAAGTCGCTGCTGTTGTCTCGCTTGGAGATTATCCCAAAAAGAATCTCTCAACGGAAGAAACCTTTTAATAGTGGCTAACCTTTCTATTTTCAACCTAGTAATCTGTGCCTTTCCGATATTTGCCATATATTTATCACGTAACATTAATTGTTCGCAGCGTTCCCACTGAAACACGATAGAAACCTAAATATTTATAATAAATTTATAGCTGTTATTTCACCAAAAAGAAGTCTGGAAAATTTGGTGAACTAAGGCTTCCTGCTGCTGGATGTATTAATTTAACAACATGATACTATGTAAAGGTCTCGTGGACTAGGTTGGGGTGGGGTGCTTCCAGTATAATATTTACTTAGTACAGAAGACCCACCCTGGCTCGTTTTTGTTAGAAATTGAACTAGTGATAGAGAGATTCAAAGCTCAGTGCCCCCAGTCAGCGATGCCGACAGTTAAATTACTGAATACACATAAATTCAACTAAACAATTTAATACCATTCCATAACAGATAGTCATTTCATAAACAAAACTCATTATTCAAAACCCTATTGCTCGTCTTTCACTCGACCAAGTGACGGCCTATGCCATCATCTGACTTAGTGTGATAGTATCCTGTCCTGTGTTCCTAATCATCTGTATTATTCTTTTCTTTTGGCTGATACTCCAGTACCCTTCAGTCCATCAACTATGTCCTTCAAATGTTTGCCTCCAATCTCTCATTTTCTTGTCTCCCAGAGACTCGGAACCATCTGTACTAGGGTATTTCCCTTCTGTCTCCTACAACTCCTCCGGTCCCTAAAATCTTCCTGTATAAACACACAAAGATATTAGTATATTCCTTTATCTAGACTCGCACTAAACACCAGTCGATCATTAGATAAAATATTACCTTCTTTGGTCACGCATTCGTGCACATCGAAATACCCATACTTCCTGCCATGGTATTGACGGTATTACACTTCTACAAATTGTACACAGATATACATATATCCATGCGCTGATATATCTTTAAACCTTATACAAATTTATAAATTAAATTAACATTTGCAGATATAGAATATCACATGAATAAATAAACAATAAATAAATAAACAAGGTTACTACGAATTAACCAAATAACGAATTATAATATTAATTTTAGTTTTCAAGCTACTTGATTTAAGCTTGCAATTGAAATGGTGGTCACGACTTGCGCAACTGTAAACAACTGGCTTTGACACCTGATAGTTCGCAAGGCTGAGACATAACATTTATGGAGCGGAATAATTAGCCCCAGGGTCTAGCATATACATGTTGCAATCTGGTTATTGTTCCATACGTACAACGTGACATACTATTAAAATTGGAAAACGTCAGTACGTATACAAATAAGCGTTCATTGTTGACGTTGCGAATAGATATAAAGAAACAGAGCCGTTATTAACTAAAACAGATTTTCAAGTTGCTTCTGTGTTTGAACGAATTTATCGACGAGGATCTGGACCACAATATGGTCTACGATGGCCACATATACTATAGGTTGATCATGGCAAGAAATTTCTTGGTGTAGTATCGTCATTGGTGAAAAACATAATGTAGAAATACGACATACCGCAGAACATCGTGATCAGGCAAATGGTGAGCGATTGAATCAGTTATAATAATAATGTCAGTGATAATAATAAGAAAAATAGAAGAGTACAAACAACAAATAAACCAAATTTATTGAGTGTAGATTTGGCTTATATAACACATAAATCGTTTTATCATTAGGGTCGCACCCTAAATTGATCGAACGTCAGCAGAGAAGCACACACTCCCGCCAAGTCACCGGGGAATGAGCATGTGCATATATGTTAATCGTAGAGAGGACCCCGTAAGTGGGTGTGATGTCTATATAATCACGTTAGTTCTACTATTGTTATATATATATATAGCGCCTAATCTTTGGAGGCTACAAGCACTTCACACCATCTATAATAATATGACTACACTACAGAAAAACAAATGACAAAAATAATGAAATTGAAAAGCATAAAACATCCTGAAAACATATAAGATAACATTATTAAGTCTCTAAGTTTGTCCCTGCAGTCGAAACAGGTGAGTTTTAAGAGCACTATTAAAAGGGACCATTGTGTCTTTGTGTCAATGGGCAATTTGTTCCACGTCGCGCGGGCCCTGGTATGCAAAAGAACGTTGTCCATATGACTTCGTTTTCACAGTAGGAACAATGAGTATACAATGAGTATACGATTGTCAGAAGAAGAGCGTAAGTATCTAGCTGGTGTATACACATGGGTGAGGCTGGATAGATACGTTGGACTGAAGTCTGTCAGTGAAACATTGCACAGAGAACAAATTTTGTGTTTGATTCTGTATCGAATTGATAACTAATTTAGGGTACAGAGCAGTGGTGAGCTGTGCACTGATCTAGATACTCTAAAGATGATCCGTGCAGCTGTGTTTTGAACGTTTTGAAGTTTCTGGAAATAAATATTGAGACGAACCAGACAAAATTGAGTTACAATAGTCCAGTCTTGAAAGTACTAATGGACACATGTGTGTTTTAGTGGCATCAACTGAAAGATTTTTACGAATGGAACTGATGCGTCTCAGTTCAAGATATGCAGCCCTGCATATGTTCATGACATGTGCAATGTGAGTGTATTGTCTGGAGTAACGCCTAGGTTTCGTACTGACTGTGAGAATTCAATGTTCGTGTTGCTGATATTTATTGTCTGAGGTAAAGGATGTGAATGAGAAAGTCTTTGTGTTGTGATCATAATAGCCTCAGTTTTATCATGATTAATCTACAGCTTGTTACATGTCATCGATGATTTCACATCAGAAATGTACCTCTCTACTCCATGGATGGTAGCATCAAATTCAGTTGGGTGGCTAAACTTGTATATTTGGGTGTCATCAGTGTACAATTGGTGCGACATGGGTGATGATCTATGACACTCGAGAGCGGCTGAGTGTCTATAATGAAGTGAATAGGTCCAAGAACAGATCCCTGTGGAACACCACAACATACGTCAACTGGGCTGGAATGTATTCCATTTGCAGATATAATTTGTGTCCTGTTTACTAAGTAAGAATGAACCACTGTAAGGCTATATTCTGAATGCCAAATATATGCTAGAGACGGTGAAGTAATATATTATTGTCTATTGTGTCAAATGCTGCAGATAAATCCAGTAAAGTGAGGAATGTAATATTTCTACTATCCAAAGCAGAGAGAATGTCATTAAATACTTTGAGAAGAGTAGTTTCCGTACTGTGGCAAGGGCGATATGCAGACTGAACATTGCTGAAAAGACTGTTTGAGTTCAAATGAGATACAAGTTGGGTTAGAACAACCTTTTCTAAGATTTTTTTTATATGAATGGGAGATTAGAAAATGGGCGGCAGTTCTTGAAATCGTTATGGTCAAGTGTTAGTTTATTCATCAGAGGCTTTACGACGGCAGTTTTGAAAAATGACGGGAATTTTCCCGGTGAGAGAGATATTAATAACATCAGTTAGTGAATGCAATATTGGGTTTCAACACTCAAGCAGCAGCGATGCCCATCATTGAATCAAGTTCACAAGACTTTGTTGCATTTTTCATCACGATTGTCCGTACTAAATCAATAGAAACAGATTCAAATGCTCCTAATGGTTGTCTCCGAAATTCTGCATTATAACTGTATTGTGACGAGTCCGTTGTAATTGTGCTGTCAAGCGAATCTAATGGTTTGTACTTTGTCACTGAAGAAATTTGCAAATTGGTCCGGAAGGTCTACTGTAGAGAAGGTTGTTGGAAGTGGTGTACATTTATTACTCGATATTAGTTTGTTAGTTATCTCGAAGAGCTCTTATTACTGTAGTGGGATAATTTGGTTAAATGGAATATGTTTGTGACGTTCATATATATATATATATATATATATATTGAAATGAAAACAGCAGCTTTTCCTAAAGTTACAGCAGCAGCAATAAGCACATATTGTTCTGTTTTGAATTTGTCAGTAGAATCGTATGGATCATTGCTATGTCGAATACTACTTTCCGGTGGTCTTATGTTTTTTCATGACTCAAGTATTTTAGGAAAATATTCGTCAATGATATCACTGACAGATTTTTCAAACTCAGCTGCATTATATCCAGGAATATTAAATATGGGTAAATCTGCTTCTGTAGTTGAATATCAGCGAAAATGCGTTGATTTGGACATGGTTAAATGTTCCTTTTGACTTAAGCACTGTTTGTATAATGCTTTGATGAACAAAATCAAGTGTAACCTGGTTCAAAAGTCTGTTTGTTTCATACTTTCTTTTTTTATTCTTGTAATATCAAACAAGATACTTGATACATAATTGACGCACTCTGTCTAGATTCTGTTTGTGATTGCGACTAATATATTTAAAAGTATGTTTGATATAATGTTCGATATATGGACTTTTGTGTCTTCCATAAAACAGCATATATCATTTTGTAAGTATTTATTTACCACCGTTGAAACAAGCTTTCAGGGAATGATTTTCATAATTTGGAGTATTTCCCCGATACGACCGTTTTCTGCAATAGAATCATCTTTTTCGGTTCTGGCGTTTCTGTAGGTATTGGTGGTGAAACTTCTGGCCATCCTAACACTGATCTGATTGATGATTGAAATATATCAAGAAAATATTCCATTCAATTTATTTCAATGGCGGATGATAACGTTTGTTCATGAACTGTTATAGCTATCTTAGATTGTTTTCCTATGATAAATTTAATTCTGCGCTGTAATTCATCGTTGATTCGTTCGATTTGATAACTGTCCGCCGGAATAGAAACAATTTGACAGTTAGGGGTTCCATCTGGTTTGGTTTTATTTGCAAAGACAAAAGTTTTTTCGCCTGTAATCCACCGAATGATTTTGATCTTATATTCGGCTATGATATATTGGTAATTGTACAATTTCCTTTTCTGGAATTCCGTTGGAAATTTGACGTTAAATTGAGGGTTAATAGAGCTTGCTGATATCATCGTTATTTCCATCTGTGTTGTATTCACAACGATCTTTTGCACTAGTTCTAGCAAAAATAATTTGGAGTATGCTATAGTCTCTTTGTGTAATGTTATTATGTAGTAGTTTATTTTTATTTTGCTGCATGTAAATATGTTTTGGCAATTATATTAAGAATACCAGTAATTATTCTTGCAGCTGAAACACAAATAATTACAACTAATGCTGTCATCATTAGCCATGTTAATGTTGATAACAATACTCTGGTTCCAGCGATAAACGCAGACGCAGAAAATACAATAATGGCAACGACAACTTCGCACGTGCTATAATTGTTGACCTTTGCTGTATACTCATCAACGTTATGTTGTTCTTTGTTTTGCCATTCACGCATCTGATTGTACCTATACTGTTCCACGTTGCTTGGGTAGCGCATTATGTAAGAACGTGGTAGTTTAGCGATTAATTCAAGACACAATTAATTAATCAAGACAAGACTTTTTTCTTCAGGTTGCACTTCAAATGGTACTTCGTTCTTTTGATCTAGGAGTACTAACATATATCTAGAAGATTTTGTTATTGGATAACACAGTTGTATTGTGTCGGATATTGTAAATACTGTAACACCTAGCACTGACAGCCTGTATAACTCGGTCACCTTAGCACGATGTTAAATAAATGTATTAGGCGGTGACCACAATACTGATCCTGAAGCTACCATGTATATTAAATTGTCTTTGATCTTTTGTTATGTCAACGAGCTGAATAACGAAATCCGCTGTTCTTCCAAAATATTCGTTAATTTTTCTATTCATGTTTCTACGAAAACTCAGGAACCTGTTTATATGAGCAGTATAATCAGGTCTAAGATTGATTACTTCATTTTTGACTGCTGTTAAGAAATTCATCACTGGGAATCATGTAATATCGACATATTTCTTCGTTGCACCGCGATCGTTTGATTCTAGTTATGCAAGACCAGTAATTTTATTAATAGTCACACTGAGATGACCATTCATTGGATTTGTGTACCTATTTTCAAATAATATCTGATATCGTGACATAAAAACACCGGGCTTACTTTTTCAATTGCTATCAAAAACAGCTATGCAGTTTTCGGTTACTCCACTAATTCTGACGATAATATTATGCAATGAAAGATTATTCGTTTTAAATTTTCCTTGCTTATCTTGAAATATAACCGCATAGTTTGGATCCACTTACGTAAGATTTGGTAATTCGGATATTCCATCAATAATGATTTTATTTACATTTTCATGTGATATTCCGTCATTTGTGTGTTTTTGTTTGCCGAATCTCACCATTTGAGATACACAAATCCAATGAATGGTCATCTCAGTGTGACTTTTAAGATCTTCCGTAAGTATCTACCATTATACGTTTAAGATCTGTTTAAAATGATAGCGGTTACTTGTGTGTATTCATGTACAAGTTGTTGGGTGGTTTGGTTGATTTTGATACACCATCGAGTACAGTATTTCCTTCAGAGCCTCATATTGGCGGATCAGTTATTGTCTGTGTTGGTAATATTTAATACAAGATCGTAATAGATTTGGTATATTACATACATTTCTTCGGCTGTAAGTTCGTACGAATGTAAATAAACAGATCCACGTGGATCAATTTGGTACGCAACCGAATGAGTACCTGGGCCAGAATGATTGTCAAGATTAATGATACCGGTTTCAACTTCATTGCTCTGATATAAATGTTCGCGTAAAGACACCTTAAAATTATTAATTTTTTAAATTTCAGCAGCATTAATTAAATTAAAATTTGACATTAGAATAATATTTTCTTTGTCTTTGGAACCGTTTCTGGAAGTCTCTGATCTTTTTCGTACCACGAATGCGGTATTCCTGGAATTCTTAGATCCTTACCCCTTTTTAAGATCCTTTTATTGTTGCTTTCTTTAACGCCTATTCATTGGCGGTTCCTACAGCACCCAAGACAGCGGATTTTGCGACACCTGATGTATCAGTAGCGATTATTGCTGCAAGAAGTTTAAATATACCACCTGATTTATTTCAATCTGAAACGGTACCCTCAGAAAGAGTAATTGGCATTCCGGTCTTCGCTTTCGTAGCATCGTCGAAGATTTTACGTTGATATTCTGTCAGCGACATCTTTTCTTGAGTGTCTACTATCTTGATAGGTTTAAGTGTTATTGGGGTTCCGGATTCTTTCCCTGACACGGTTTGTAGGCTTTTAATCTGACTCAGAGTCAGACTGACATTAACAAGGTGATATGACATTATATTATTTTTGAGTGATGTACATGTAATTACATGTTACATATGTTTCACTGGTGGTCAATAACTCTTATTCTTCAACCAGCAACTTCAGGTAACATTGATTTATAACTGCAATTGCTCTATAAGCACCAGCGAGTACTCGAGCTACTTGAGCTCGGAAGTGTATGTCAACGACAGATTGCCTAAATAAATCGAAATATTCCTACGTAAAATAATAATAGATCGAATACAGAGTTGTAAAATCCCGCCGAGAGATTTGTAAACTAGTGTCAACATTTTGATCACGCGCCAAAGATGTCATCAACCGATAAAAAAGCACGTGCCAGATGATTGTGTTCAAAATTCAGCAACATTTCCTCAGTAGGTTCCATATGTCCGTTTATTCTTAAAGTAATTTCAGAATTCCAAGTGTGTCAAATACCATTGGATTTCCTTTATGCGAGTCTAATCTGGTAATGATCTGAAATGCGACGAATATATGTCGTGGTGCCAATACTCCCTGCTGTAATGCTATCTGTCATGTGAATAACCCAGCAGTATTACCCTGAATACTATCTGTGGTCCTTGTCAACCATGATAACAGACATTTACCACCTGACTTAAAAAACAACAACAATCGCTGGAGTCTTTACTTGCATCCAAAGCGATAGTTTTAATAGTATTAGCCTCAACTGTGTTGGGTCACCAGATTGCATCATTGTCAGTGGCGTTTCTAACAATTACCATTTAGTGTTTAGCGCCAACTATAATCGTTCTAACATTTCTTTAAATTTCAAACGTATGATACAGTAGAATTGCGCATGAAAACTCTAGCATTCCTTGGCGTGCGGCAAAACATAAGTTTACATTTTCGTTCATTGATACAATTTCTGTTCCAACTGCGGTCGTTGTTACGTTTCTGTTTTTTGGATGAGCTGTATTCTTTGCAATTATTATTGTAATAGCGGCCGATCTTGTATCAGAAACAGAATCAAGATCTCAATGCTTAGAATGGCAGGCCTACTGGAGATATATTGAAATCTTGATAGAAGTTGGAAACTCCTGTCAAGAACACCAACATAACAAGCAGAATACATTTTGGAACTACATTAGGTCCTCGTGTAGAAATAGCTATGATGTGGGCGAAAGTTTGAAATATGATTTGCTGATAACATTATTGACTCCTAAAGACTTGTTATTGCACAGTCCCTTTTCCATGAAAATATAATTTTGTCGTCTTTTTAAATTCTCGGCAGTCTTTCCAAGCCATAATAACTCTTTACAACTACAAGCATTTACTATGACCATGACAGAACCATAAGATAAAGTGTTTTTATATATAGTAAAAATGGTAATGTATTTTGGGCATGTTGAGAGACTACTGCAGACATTGTTTTCAAAGTCAGTCGAATGTAGTAGATGCATCACATGATTAAATGATCCAATTCTCAGTTTAGTGGACATTCCGGCCAAGTAAATCCATCACATCCCTATCCTGTTGCTCTACTATGACTAATTATTTTAATTTTATTACATTTCATTTTTTATACATTTTCCCACACAAAATATACTACTTTTCAGATATGTATGAACGAGATTTTATATAGACGTGGACCAAATACCACATAGATCATTCTAAGGTTGTTGTTATTGTGACAAAGAAAGTGTGTTCAGATATAGTATTAGTGATTGTGACTAAAAGCTTGTGTTCTGATATGCATGAACGAGTCATTACATAAGATAGAATCTATTACAACAGGTATCATTCTCATATTAGTGATTGTAACTAAAACTGGTTTTTAGATATGCATGAACAAGACCTTCAATCGGAGTTGACCTAATGGGAGATATAACAACTTAACAGGATTGATTGTGACCAAAAAATTGTTTTCAAAATTGGATGAACAAGACTTTAGGACATAATCTAATGCCACATTTATCATTTTAATATTATTGATTGTGTTCAGCTATGCTTGATCCAGGCCTTGCACATGTGTTGACCGAATGCCATATATAATAATAAGACATTATTATTATTATTATTATTATTATTATTATTATTATTATTATTATTATTATTAGGACTTAGTGTAGCACCTAATCTTTAGGAGCTCTAAGTGCTTTACAACATATTTAATGATATGACTACAACAAAAACCAACAGGAAACCCCACCATGAAATTAGGAAACATAAAACTATGCTGAAAATGTTTAAATATTATTCGAATATTTTTTTCTTGTGACAAAAATTTGTTTTCAGTTATTAATGAATGAAACCTTGCATAGAGGTTGACCTGCTGTCACATATATCATGTTGTATACTGATTGTGATAAAGGGTTTGTGTTCAGGTTTGTATGAACGAGACCTTATAAGTTGACCTGATATCACTTATCATTCGATATGTCGATATTTGTTTAGCTACACATCGTGGAGACATGACATAATAGTTGACGTAATTCATTAGATATCATTCTTATCATTCTGACATTATTGGTTGTGGCAAATAAGGTGTGTTTACGTTTGCATGAAGGAGACTTTATGTTGGACTTGACTTAATGCCACATACTTCATTCTCTATTCATGGTGACTAAGAACTTGTGTCTGATATGCATGGACAAGACATTTTATAGAAGTTGACAAAATGCCACAGATAACATTTTAATAATATTGATTGTGACAAAGAATGTGTGTTGAAATATGTATGAATGAGATCTTGCATAGTGCCACATATATTATTCTCTATATTGATTTGACAAAGAACTTCTACTTTTATACGCGTAAATTAGACCTTATATAAAAATAGTTCCAAAACGAGCAGAGATATAGTACGAACCCTCCAATTGGTGTTGAAACAAAGTGTTCGTCACCATCTTTGATGGCAAACAGACAAAGGCACCACATTTCTGAACCAATCCGTTTTAACGCACCTTGAAAAAACGCATGTGGAAATATGTTACGCATCAACACACTCTGAACTGCATTGACGTATTTCCCAACTTAGTCAAAGCGGGGAACTAATATTACCATCGAAGCATAGGACGTGTCCCACAAGATGTGACACCCGATAACGAAGTGACTGTTTTTGAGCGCCTGTTTGGTAGGTCCTCTACGATCACTGTCACCAAGAAAGGTGGAGTGTTGACAACTGGAGATTGGGTTCGCATTGGTAAAACTAAATGCACTTTCGATAAAGTTTGCTTACTCAACTGGACACCGAATAGTTTCATGTTACTGGACGAGTGCGTGGTCATCTTCCTGACATCTATAAATTGGAAGACATGAACGGAGAAGTATTAAAAGGAAAGTTTAACTTGCTTGAGTTACAAAACGTAATAAAAAAAAAAAGATGAAGTGAACGACATTGAAAACATTCTCGAATGAAAAACCCGTAAGGTGGGAAAACATCGTGTCAAAGAACTCAAAGTACGTTGGAAAGGATATCCTCCAAGTATTGATTCTTGGACTGATGCTTCGCAAGTCATCTACTATAAAAAGAATTGACCATCATGCACTTCAACACAGCCTCAGCTGACACAGTGACTTCTCCTTTACCCACATCTTCTCTGCAAGATCTACAAAAGCAACACTTGTGGGTGTGGTGTGAAGAACGTGTACCTAAAACGCAAATCGTCTTTATCTGTCAAATATTTGTGGTGTATTGTGTCATCGGTGCAGCCATTGCCATTTTGACTTTGCAAGAAGGAGACAAACAATTGTGGACCATTATACTCAGAAGTTGCATTAGTTATCGTCGTCTCAAACCTTCCCTGAAATACTCTTAGAACGGGAACAACAACATCAGCAACAACAACGAAAGCCTTGCGTCCGTCGGTCATTCTTCCAACATTCACCCATCCAATCGCAATCCTCCTTTTGACACTCCTCTGACCTCGAGTGACCCCTCGGACAGAAGAAATTTGGAATTATAAACATCAGCAACAACCAAGTTTACTTAACGTTACTCAGTGAGTGTTCAATGGAGGTGTTTCCTAACAACACTTTGTGCTGTTACACGGCTAAATTACCTTAAGTCATTCATTTGGATCAAGAAGCCCATTGAGAAGTGGCTTTGGTGGAAATGATAACCCTACACAAATCAAACACATCGTCGAAAATCAAAGCAGTTTTACAGTATAATTGCAACGAAACTTAGACGGACGCATCACTGTCAGTGACCCTATGAAAACACAGAACCAAAACCTGAACAGTCCACCTATCAGTTAACCATTCCTGCATGCTATTATTTTAGTTTTCAACATTTAGTGAATACGCTTGTTACCAGGTTCAATACAGTGTTTGGTAAAGCCATGGACAAAGCCAAAAAAAGTGTTACCTTTGAGTACCAAAAAGTGGCTCGTCGCCTAGAGGATAAAATTATGGCCATTACCTTTTGTCCTGAATTGTGTGATATTTTGGGTGGAGACCACAGGTTGGTCAAGAAAAACAAAGTATCAGCCATTACCAGTAACCTTTATCATGGGAAATATTTTCGATTCCCTGTAGAAATCAACCAAGGAGTCAAATCGAATTTTGTGTACTCCAATGTGGTGGAGTACAAAGTGGTGGGACACATATCTGTATGTTACAGCGTGTCATTCCTCTCAAAGTGGATTCTGCCACAAGCGATGACAAGGAAGGAGAAAATACCTATCATGTTCACCGCGAATGTTTACATACTCATTATTTGCCCGTCAGTGGGTCGTATTGGAAAAATCAAGAGCTGGTAGAACAACGGGAGAAAATAGAAGAAAAACCCAATGGCCCTTGTCAGGGCCACTCATAGGTCTCGAAAAGATTTGCTTCCTTTGCCTCAACCCATAAACTAATATGAAATCTTTTTCCGGGTATGTATGTATGTATGTATGTATGTATGTATGTATGTATGTATGTATGTATGTATGTATGTATGTATGTATGTATGTATGTATGTATGTATGTATGCATGCATGCATGCATGCATGCATGCATGCATGCATGTATGTGTACTATCACTCTATACATGCACATAATGGGACTATATCTCTACTCCTCACTGAGGTTATCCCAGTGCACACCTGTTCCTACCATTGTTGCAACATTGTTACCAGTTTTATGTACCGTGACCTCAAAAGACCTCTCCACTCTCCCTTGACGCTTAACAGTCCCAAATATTCCCCATGTTAAATTCCCCTTGACGCCAGAGTGTCCTGGGACGTTTTTGACTGGTATTTTCATTGACTTTAGTGTATCCCCATTAAGTAATATGAGCTGATAATTTTGATATTTTGGCAACTTAGCTTCAACTTGACAGGTAATGCTAACTCTAGTTTGACCTAAAGTTTTTCGACATATCACTATCTGTGCGTTTATATGTAAGTATTCGTTGTCGTGAATAATATTTCAAATATTTGATTTTTTTTAGTATTGATTATAGTTGATTATTTTAGTATTGATTATAGTTGAATATGTGGGCAGTGAAGAATTATGCAAACAGAAATATGCTGACAGCATAAAGATTATTTATTTGCACGTTGTTGTCTTTTTCTAGTCTTCTTGGTGTGAGCCGCTGGCTTTCTTCGTTTGAAAGTGATGTATCTAGTAAGGTTAATTTTCTTTTCGTTCTCCTTTTGTTTGACTCCGTTATTGTAGGCACTGGATATATTGATTTTGGAACAGAGAAATATAATGGTTATTTGTAATCTCTATAGTCATTCTAGTCCCAATTTAACTTAATATCAGTATTCGATCTTTTCAGTACAGTTATGCACTGTGTCACCTATCATGTACTTATCTTACATAAACTGGCTGATCATAAGTTACAATTTCTGCACCACCAATTTTATTTCCGGAAAATATATTTACTGCTTGCGAGTACAGTATTTTAAAAATTTCACTTTTTCAAGACACGACTGTACTCCATATTCTTAAATAAAATCTAAATTTTCCTAATATCAATATCACTGAAATGAAACTGTTTTAAGTGGTCCATTCTTACTTACAATCCTGGGGTCACTCGATCTCACAAGATGATACATATGCATTGTTTTAATTCGCTCATAGAAGTTTTTGTTCTTGGGCTTCACAAGTAACAGCATGAGTACCATTTACAATGCGTCTAATTTTCAAATTGTATTACAACTTGTGCAGCATGTAAGTCAAGATCTTAACATTAGGACAAGAACATGCCACTGTAAAACTATTTTTCCAGCATTACATATAATCTACAACTATGTATTGATAGTTTTCCACACTCATCTGATTTAATCTGGATATTAAGTCTATTTAAATAAAGAGAAAAGAACATAAATATAGATATACAATATCTTGAAGGTCAGTATCTTTATTTATTGACGTAGTTGTAGATCATGAACTTTAAGACCCAGTGTTGCATTATTGTACATCTAGTCAGTCTACTGCCAATTCAGTGTTGCATTACTATACATCTAGTCAGTCTACTGCTAATTCAATGTTGCATTACTGTAATTCCTGTCAAGTCTACTGCCAATTCAGTGTTGCATTACTGTACATCTAGTCAGTCTACTTCCAATTCAGTGTTGCATTACTGTACTTCTAATCAGTCTAATGCCAATTCAGTGTTGCATTACTGTACTTCTAGTCTGTCTACTGCCAATTCAGTGTTGCATTACTGTACATCTAGTAAGTATATTGCCAATTCAGTGCTGCATTACTGTACATCTAGACAGACTACTGCCATTTCACTGTTGCATTACTATACTTCTAGTGAGTCTACTGCCAATTTAGTGTTGCATTACTGTACATCTAGTCAGTCAACTGCCAATTCAGTGTTGCATTACTGTACTTCTAATCAGTCTACTGCCAATTCAGTGTTGCATTACTGTACATCTAGTAAGTACATTGCCAATTCAGTGCTGCATTACTGTACATCTAGACAGACTACTGCCATTTCACTGTTGCATTACTATACTTCTAGTTAGTCTACGACCAATTCAGTGTTGCATCACTGTACTTCTAGTCAGTCTACTGCCAATTCAGTGTTGTATTACTGTACTTCTAGTCAGTCTACTGCCAATTCAGTATTGCATTACTGTACTTCTAGTCATTCTACTGCCAATTCAGTGTTGCATTACTGTACATCTAGTCAGTCTACTGCCAATTCAGTGTTGCATTACTGTACATCTAGTAAGTCTACTGCCAATTCAGTGTTGCATTACGGTAATTCTAGTCAGCCTACTGCCAATTCAATGTTGCATTACTGTGCTTCTAGTCAGTCTACTGTCAATTCAGTGTTGCATTACTGTACATCTTTTCAGTATACAGCCAATTCAGTTTTGCATTACTGTACATCTTTTCAGTATACAGCCAATTCAGTGTTGCATTACTGTACATCTTGTCAATCCACTACCAATTCAGTGTTGCAGTACGATACTTCTAGTTAGTCTACAGCCAGTTTAGTTTTGCATTACTGTACTTCTAGTCAGTCTACTGCCAGTTCAGTGTTGCATTACCTTATATACAGTCAGTCTACTGCTAATTCTGTATAGCTGTACTGTACATATAGTAATTGTACTGCCAATTCTGTATAGCAGTACTGTACATATAGTAAGTCTACTGCCAATTCAATAAAGCAGTACGCTACATATGACAAGAATTTCATAAACTCAGAAATCAAGTAACAGCTTACTTCCATCTTTTACTTTAAAGGGTCAGTTTTGAACACAGATACTGGGGAGTTTCCATGAAAGTTTTTGGTTACATTTTCTTTACAAATCTCATTATAACAACTCATATTAAAGATAAATTTCATTTTAAGAAAGAAGATGAAGAAACATGTGATCTCCAAATCATCTTCATATTATTTCAGACTTTTTTGATCACATGCTATCAATTTGTCTCATCAACATTCCTTTTATAAGCGGTTTACCAGCAACTGTTTCTTGGAGCCCATTTGTTTGAATTACAAATTGTGATATATTTCCATGACAATTTTAAGGAGAATTTCAGTACCAAAGATCTTCGCAAAAATGCAATCGAGATCAAGAATCAGGTTATGTCAAATAATGTGTCACTGATAATAAGGGATAAATTGATTAAAAGGATCTTGTATATATTTTAATTACTCTTTTTGTACTTAAGATATATTTCTCGCATGTTTAACTAATATGTTGTACAAACATGTTCTTCAATGCATTTTCAGTTTACATTTGACTTACTTCATCTTTCTCCACTGTTTTCACATGATTGACATAACAATCTTATTTTTCTAAAATCATTGCGCTTATTGAACCATATTTGCTGCACCCAAAAAGGGACGTGAACTTCACTCTATTGACAAGTTACTCACCTTAAAAAAGAATACATATATTTAACTTTCTGTTTTCACAATTTTCAGTTATGAAGAATCCATTTAGTTTACATCAGTCAAGTGATAGCTTTGTCCATATGATTATTTGTTTTTTATGTATGTGGATAATTGTTATGTATGTGTATATATATATATATATATATATATATATATATATATATATATATATATATATATATATATATATATATATATATATGGTGATTGATGGAGATTGTGAATAATAGATTACAATATTTCTTTTTCAGATGTGACAAATAGGACCATATCAACAAAACAGCTATGGCAAGTTCCTGCATTACACCTTATTCATCCTGCCCAGAGACAACAAACTTTGCACGCATTTGTCGAATAGTGGTTGATATATTAAGAGACATTCTCTGGCAGGTATTAACACATGAAGTTAAACCAGCTGATCTACCAATCCAAGTTTCGAAATGTCAATACAGATTGAAAAGTCTTGATGTAAAGATAAAGGCATGGCTGGTAGGCATATCTCATTCCTCATCTGAGATTCCCAGTGCTGAAAAGTTTGATGTCTCCTCTCTGTACACGCTAATAAGGAACCTTTGTAGTAGTATCCCAACTCCCACCACACAGTGGGGAAACACGCCCCCCGCAGGTGGAATAACATTAGGTGATGACATAGAAAGAATAAGAGAGTTCAGAAACACTCTTTATGGACATGCTACGCAGGCCAAAATAGATACTGCAGATTTCAACACCATATGCACAGATATTAATGATGTCGTCAGCAGATTTGATGTGTACTTTAGTACCAATTGTAAAGCCATGAAATGCAACTTCAAAGGTGACATTGATACAGTTCTTACATGCAGTATGGACAAAACTCTTGAGGATGAATACATTGAAAAATTGAAGGAAATTGTTGTTTTATTCGGTAAGTGTATACTTTTATGTGTAATTAAATGGAGCTTTTCAGGCAGCAAAATATGCATACTTTGCAAAGATTCTACATATTCAAATGATTAAAAAATATTAAGCACCAGAGTTTAAGTGTAATTTGTCTTCTGTATATTAAAGGTTTGTGAGATGTATACTGTTTGCATTATAAGCATTCATTTATGAATCTAATTCTTCCTTAGCAACGTTTCAACACATTATTTTCATTTTCATAAATGAATGGTGAAGAATAAAACTAAAAAAAATATTAATTAATGTCAACTTCATATTGAAAATGCCATGCTTTATTTCTCAATCACTTCATTCAATGATGTAATAACTTTGCTGTTTTAAAGATATTCAAGTGTTTGAGTTTTCAAAATTTTAAGCCTTTTCTGAAACTATTCAGACGTTAGTTTCTTTTACGCATCATATGCTGAGCTACAGTAATTGTCCATTGATTTTTAGATCACAATAAGACAAAGTTTTAACTGGTCTGTGGTAGATTGTATATGTATTTAAGAAAAATGTAAGGGAATTGAAAGCAAAACAAAGCCTTTACTTTATTCAGTATATTGATAGTCATTTTCTTGATAAAATCTTCAGAACAAGCATGATTATAAGTATGTACAAGCTTTCGTTGTTTTTGAACTCATTATGAACTTGTAAGAAACTTTATCAACTATACCTTAGTTGTCCTAAGACTTTAGTGTTGTTTTGATTTAAGAATAGATTAAGTGATAGAAAAATGAGAAACTACTAACAGAATGCATTAGGTGCTGAAAATGTTAAGAACAAGCTACAAAAGAAAGAAAGAAAGATTACAAAAGAAAGATTACTTTTAGAAACAGCATCAGCAAATACATGTATGTTTTTAAATACATACATTTTAACAAAATTAAATATGTTCAGATCGTCTGATAGAAAAATAGAGCTATGATTCTGAATCATATCCTATTATAAGTCACTTAGTCTGCCTATGTTCTTAACGTAATCGAAATACTCATGCCATACATTTAAGCAATGGGTACTTGATGGTTATTTAAATATAATGTCTACATATTCACTTGAATATCACTTTCTAAAATACCTCTTTTGGAATTGTATTGCATTAAATTAAAGAGTCCAACTATTTATTTCATTACAATTGTCCATAAACAATACTTATCTTCTTCAGATGATTTAAAGGAGCAGGTTGATGACGTAGGGGATGCAGTTTGCTCTGCAAGGGAGGAAGTTACCAATTTAAAGCATCATGTTAACAATGCAAGTCAGAATGTTCGTGGTGTAAAACAGGACATTGACATTGCAAGGCAGGAAGTTAACATTGTAAATCAGGAATTTGGCATTGTAAAGGTGGAAGTTGGCAATGTAAATCAGAAAGTTGGTGATGTAGAGCAGAATGTTGACAACGTAAAACAGGACCTATTAATTGTACAGAAGGAAGTTCCCAAGATAAATCAAGAAATTGTTGATGTAAAGTATGAAGTTGGCAGTGTAATGCAGAAAGTTTGTGAAGTAATGGAGAATGTTTCTGATGTAAGGCAGGAAGTTGGTTATTCAAGACAGGAAGTTGGCAGTGTAAAGCAGGAAGTTACCAATGTAAAGCAGGAAGTTAGCAGTGTAACTCAGACCATTTTGGATGTAAAGCAAGATGTTAGCACTGTAAAGCAGGACGTTGGCAGTGTCAAGCAGGACGTTGGCAGTGTAAATCGGGAAGTTGGCAATGTAAAGCGGGAAGTAGGCAACGTATATCAGAAAGTTGTTGATGTAAAGCAGAATGTTGGCGATGTAAATCGACAAGTTGGTGATGTAAAGGAGGCAATTGGCAATGTTAAAAAGCATGTTGGTGATGTAAAGCAGCATTTAAAAATTCTCCAAAATGAAGCTGGTGTAAAGCAGCAAGTCGGCGATGTTAATACGAATTTAGAAATTCTCCATGATAAAGTTGATGTTCTCAAAAAGGGTAAGATGTTTGATAAGCTACTCAATGTTTAGTGTTTTCATAGGGTATTTTGAAATTTTGCAGGGTTTAGTCATGCAAATGATTATTCAGTAATTTAGAGACATATTTAAATAAATATTGGCACCCTCTAATTTGTAATTTGGTTGTTTACAAATTTTTCAATTTATTTAACGCACAAAGTAGAGATATATGTCTTCCATTAGGATTGATTTCCATTGATTGCTAAAATTATACACATTTCCAAACACATAGACCATCTCAGTAATGTTTTTACAAGATGCCATGACCCTTTACAAGCTCCAAGCGCTTTACATGATCAATAATGATATGTCTACAGAACGAGAAAAGAAAATAAAACCCATGAAATTGGAAAACATAAAAATTGCTGAAAATATTTAAGTACGAAACATTAAGTCTTTAAGCTTGTTTCTACAGTCAAAAGAGGTGAGTTTAAGAGCAGTCTTGAAAGGGATCACTGTGTCTTTGTGTCTAATTTCAATGGGCAATTAATTTCACATTGCTGACATGCAAACGAACAGGTCCAAGAACAGATCCCTGTGGAATACCACATCATAGATCTACTGGGCTGGAGTTTATTCCATTTGCAGATGCAATTTGTGTCCTGTTGACTAGATAGGACTTGAACAACTATAAGGCTGTATTCTGAATGACACGTACATGCTGGAGACGGTGAAGTAATATATCATGATCTACTGTAAAGAATGTTGCAGATATATCAAGGAGGTTTAGGACTGTAATCTTTCCGCTGTCCAAAGCAGAGAGAATGTCATTAAATACTTTCAAAAGATTAGTTCCCGTACTGTGGCAAGGACGATATGGAGACTGTGCATTGTTAAAAAGACTGGTTGAATTCAAATGAGATACAAGTTGGGTTAGTACAGCGTTTTTAAAGATTTTTTTTATATGAACGGGAGATTATAAACTGGGTGGTAGTTCGTTTAAATAAATATGGTCAAGTGTTGGATTCCTCAGCAGAGGCTTTACGATCATGGCAGTTTTGAACAATGATAGGAATTCCACGGATGAGAGAGATATATTAATAACATCAGTTAGTGAAGGCAATATCGGGTCAAAGCTTTCAAGCAGCTGTAATGTTGGAATTGGATCAAGTTCACAAGACTTTGGTGCTCTCTTCATCACAATTTTCCATACCAAATCCATCGAGACAGGTGCAAATGCTCCTAATGGTTGTCACTGAAATTCTGTATCATAACTGTATGGTGACAACGAGTCAATTGAAATTGTGTTGTCGATCGTATCTCTAATGGTTGTACTTTGTCACGGAAAACATTTGCAAATACCGGTAGGTCCGGAAGGTTTACTTGAAAGAATGTAGTTGGAAGTGTTCTTTGACATTAGTTTGCTATTTAACTCGAAGAGCTCTTTGCAGCTTGAACTCTTTGTGATCGTAATATTGTAGTGGAATAATTTGGCATATGGACTATGTTTGTGACGTTCTTCTTACCTGCTTCATCGAATTTTGTTTATGAATAGTGAGTCTTGTGGAAAACAAAAGCTTCTCTGCTTTTTGGCAATGTCTTTTAGCAGTTCCACTTTGTTCCTGAACACTGCTATTCCACAGAGAACACTTTTGAATTGATACTCTGCACTTGCTGACTGGGATTGTTTCTCAAGCAATGAATTCAGTCTGTTTACATAACGATTGACGATTTGAGATGGATTTGCAACAGGTTATCAAACTTAATGGCCAACTTTTTAAGTCGTTTTGTCTAGAAATGGCAAAAGGGAAATAACTGGAATTCTTCTTCCTGTTCTATGCTGGCCAGCTTTAAAACAGCATTTCATTTTACACTTCTGTTTTCATTTAAATAATTACGAATGTAGCCCCAGTTCATTAGTCTTGACCATAGTGTAGTATGAAGAGCAACATTGTGATCATTTAAAACGATTAATGAGGGTCGATCATAGCGTAAGCGGGATGACTGGCGATCACATGATGGCAGTTCATTAAAACACAAAGGATGTCATAACAGTGGAACAAGACAGCTGAGAAGATTTATTTTTGTTCTCGTTTCCAAAACAAAAACGACGAAGAAACAAATATGAACTTAACATCCAATGCATGATGAAACACAATAATGTAAACGAAGAAAGACAACAAGAACATCTATCATGCAAAAATGAACAAAAAGGAAGAGCTGCAAGTTATGCGATAGCGGCCATCTTTCCAGAATATATATATATATATATATATATATATATATATATATATATATATATATATATATATATATATATATATATATATATATATATGACTTATTATGTAATATGGCCATCGATAAAAATACCATCCTAAGATATAAAACAAAGAAACAAAACAAGGACGTCCTCTTTGTAGTTACAATCCTAATGTCTCAGTCTTATAAAATTACATGGGAGTAAAGCTAATCTTCTTAACATTTGAAAGGTATATTTCAACAAAATTCATGTAGTTGTGTATGGACTTATATATTAAGGACCACGGTATATGGTAAAGAAACTTCAAAACAGATATCCAGGGACTTACAGACTTTATTCCCGAGACCGAATTAAGCTTCGTATTAATCAGAGGATAGTATATTGCGTCCTGAAAATTTAATGTCGCTAATGACGTGCATAATTGGTGTCACTTCAGAAAATGATATAAAATAAGTAAATTGATAGTAAAGTTAATATCAAACTTGCCAACCACTACAAAATTTACCGGTCATACAGCAGAGTCCATTAAGATGATCAGTCAACATGGGTGGATCTTTACAGGATGCATGTGTATGAAATGATAACTGGATTCTGCAACTGAAAATGAAACCGTTCTAATGCAGTCTTGTGAATAATTCAATCAGGCATCAATTTGTGACCCATTCATATATCTTTGTGACAAGTTTTATTAATGCAAATGGCAATGATGTTGTCCAAAAAATGTTATTATCTGATATGATTAAAGTTCTAGAAAGAAGCACAAAAGCAGAATAGGTGGTATGCCCTCAATGATATGCTTCAGCTTCGGATCTGATGTAATAGGTATAGGGTCCACTGGATTGATATATATCCCCTCCCCTCAGTTTTTATTCAGGTGCCTCTCAGATGGGAATTTCAACAGAGACACGTACCAGTCTCAATACATTTTAACTGAAGGCACATACATTTGTTTTGAGTGCTTCACATGCCAACATTTGCTCAGTGGCCTTCTTCAATCTCTTGAAGCAGGTTCTTCTCTAGCAGCCTTTTAACAGGGCTAGTTTCTACAGTGGCCTATACAAATTGAAAGGAACAGTAATCCGGGTCCATGACCACTGTATCAGGTCTGGCCAAAGGTTTGAAGAAATGCCGCCTAGAATATCAACGGTTTATGATCCTGGGTCAAATTAAACTGAAAGGTTTTCAAAATTGAAATCTCATTTTAAAATCCCGATATTCATGTCTGACAGCAAAGCAAGGTGGCAGTAGTGCCAGTGGTAAAAGCAGTCACTGATACGGAGTCTACCGTCTCTTGCAAAGTATTACCTCTTCCCGATTTCCAATGCGGTGACAGATTAAGTTGGAAAGGGTCTGTTTATTTCTAGAAAGGGCATGATAGACATGAAGAAAAATGAACAGTTATGTTTGAGAATGTATTTACCAATTTTCTTAATTTCAAGAAGGGAAAGAATGTTTCAAGACATTATCGGTCTTTCTTCTGCTTACAAATGTCTTCTGGGGTAGCTATTGTAGCTAAACTACTGGCTCAGTCAGGAATGTCGTCAGATCAAATGACTGTCAGATTCCAAAGATATCCAGAATACTCACCTTTGCATTTCCATTTTTCCAAACTACATGAAAAAAACTGCTTTTCAAGGACTGGAGATCTTCCAGTATTGGACTATTTTTATGTCTAGCTTATATTTACAAAACCCTCACCAGGATGGGTTTGACAGTGGCTCATTTAAGGCTATCAGTACATAGTCCATACATACAGTACATAGTCCATACATATGTCTTTATGAGGGACTAGTTTGTCTGTTGAGCTAAAGGGATTTTAATATCATTAATCAGCTGAAGTCAGTCTTTATCCCATCTTAGGATTTTATTGATGCGGGGATTCTTTTTCACACCATTAATGAAGAGTGTTCCTCAAGATAGAATCTAACAGTTACTTGCTCTCTAAGCAGACTGGATGAGAACAAAATCATTGTTGGCTCATGTTCTGAGAACAGTAAATGTAGCCCATCTGATTCTTGCCATAACAAATTCTAAATTCCCTTATGTGGTACCTCACATGAATTTGTAAGGTTGTTATCTAAATTATATATATGAACCTTTGGGATTTAATCGTTAAAAATGTATTCTAAATTCCATTTTAAATTCCATTCTAAATTCCATTTTAAATTCTATTTTAAATTCCATGTTATCTGAAAGGAGAAGATAATTGTATGATTTAGTGGAAAATTTGATTGATTAAACTTCCCAGGTAACTATGAAAGAGATTTCTCTTTTCAGAAAGTCGAAGCTCATAAAATGCAATGCTAATGCTGCATTTTTGTCTGTTTTGAGTCATTCAAATTTAGATGATGTTATTCAAGCTCTCTTTCCGTATTTGTTTGTGCTTGAGATTAATTGTGTTTGTGTTTTGTGTCCAATTGTGTTATTCTAACAAGTTGTCATGTCATATTTAAGTTGGCAGTTGAAGATCTTGCTGCTGACAATGGTCAATGGCAAGTTCAACTGACCACTATCATTGGTGTCTGCCTCCCACTGGGCTGGAATGCACAGCAAAGAAATACTAAAAAGTAATGTATCATTTATATTAAAATGTAGGCTTTGATTGGAGATGGGAATTGATTAAAACTAGTTTTAACTAGTTACAGTGAAACCCTCGATCGTCGAATGCACAGACCTTAATGGTAAAGTTGATTTCCTTGAAACAGTTTTGTAAATTAATTTCTTGTTAAATTTTGGTGAGAAACTGTTTTAGGCTTCAAGGTTGTTTGAAGCTAATGGATGTGTATGCCAGATGATTGAGCAGACATTTGTTAGTATTGTTTACCATGGATTGAGCAACAGTTGTAATAAGGTCATGGACAAACACAAAGAAGACCTAGTAGTTTATTGTTGATGTTTTAAGAAGAATTAGATTAACAATTGCCAGTTGTTTAAAGAGCTAATAAATTTAAATTGTTTTAAAATTAAATAAGTTATAATTATAATTGGAGGTGGGTAAAATGGCCCTGGACTGGAGTCTAGTACCAATAAATATACAGCAATCATATCTGGTAAGTATTATCAATTTACAATTAGCTTTTGACTCCAATTTGTATTCAGCACACATACACATGCATGTGTGGATAAAAATATACATATCAAATTATCATATTAGATAGTTTTCTTAGTATGCATTCCAGTTCTTTAAGTAAAATGTTCTAACATTGTGAAACATTTGGATATAGTAAGTTTGTGTTTACCAGTTTTTATATAATCCATTCTCAGTAGTGTTATCAATTCTCATACTGATTGCTTGATATTGTCAGCAACATTCCTGTATTGTATATTTTCTAGTTGGAATATAGACATTTAACCAAACCGTATTCAGCTTGTTAAAGGATAATTTTGGTCTTTTTTGTTCGAAGTAAACATTTGAATGTTATTTGTATCTCCTGTAACTCTTGTATAGTACATGCACCCACCTTGTATGACAGTTTTCAATATTTGACTGCTTTTTTATGTGTATGTGTATTTGTTTGTGTGTATGTGCCCTTGTTATGTGATTAACTAGAAATATGATCACCATCCATTAATCAGTTTAAAGTCTGATGAGGCAGAAACTATTTAAGATTTTACATACATTTATGTAAATGTTTGCACAATTCCACAGAATCTTAAACATTCTTGAAACATTTTCAGCAGGTATATCTAAGTAGATTTGTATTATCAAAATTGTTTCAATTTGAAAACTTTTGTACTTCAGACATTGCTGAAATCAAAGACATGATTAAAATGATTCCTGCCGGTGTGGAGAAAGGAGGTACTTTTAGACAAGGTATGCACTATTTAAATTGAACATTAAAAATATAAGTGGTTTCTGAGGAAATTTATTTTTGTGTGCTACCACTTTATATTTGCCTATCAGAAGTAATTTTCCAAAATTCTGCTTAAATATAGTAAACTCAGAGCTTGGTCCATGCCAGCAGCTCTTTTGGGATTTACCATTTAGATTAAAAAAAAGAGTACTGACATGGTAAATTATTAAACGCAGATGATAGTTACATGCATTTTTGTGCATTGATTATTATGTAAATTTAACTTAAAGACCTCAAGCATCTACCTTATTTTTTTTATTTAGTTCCACTGGTCATAGTCCAGAAGAGCTGATGAAATGGTCTGTTATCTGTTTTCCATATTTCCATCTTTTGTTGTCTATCCTTATGTTGATACAGATTTGTTATCACTATTTCTCTTGAACAAGGTGGAGGATTGCTATGAAAAATTACTTTTTGACCCGATACTCTCCTGGGTTTTATATGAAATTAATGCTGATCGGATATGCACTATAGCTACAACAGCAGCCATCTCGAAAATCTAGTCAGTATTCCTCCAAAATGAATGGTCATTTGAGCATAGCATTTTCAGTTTAACATCACTTATGATGTCTAGTTATTGCTACATTAAAATGGTGCTACGCTGATGTTCATTATGTCCGTCACAGCAGCCATCATATAATTATCATGTTGCTAGTTGTCTAAAGTGCTTGCCTCTATCGATCACTGTCATCATACCACTGTCCATATCGGTTCAAGTCTCCTGCCCAGCCTACTTGTGTGTTTGAGAAAGTTTGGTACAAGCTCACATTGTCTTGGTTCCTACCAGGGTTTTTCCAGGTTCTTCCTTCACCAGTTACACTGGACATTTATTATTTATTTTGTGTTATTCGAAATATACTGTTGAATTACAATTACTGTATTTGTTTCTTTATGGTATATAATTGCTCTAAATCACTTGTATGATAAGTATAGATTTGTAGAAATGGACAAATAACTTAACTTTGTGAAAATAGAGTAAGGATTTTTGTATTGGGGTGGATGGGTGATGGGGTAGTGACAAATTGGAAAAAGGGTAATCAGGTTAATATTGAATATTAGGTCAAGGTCACCATTGTCACATATTCTTTTATTGCATCCTGTTTGAAATTTTGAACAAAATGTAAACATTTTACAGGGAGACAGATAAATATTTATTGTAATGCAGATCTAATTTTCTTTGTTTAAGATTTACAGATCAAACAATTTGGGTCGATGAGTGATGACAGCAACGAACCCATTAGTTTGGGAAAGATACCTTCAAGGTCGTCTTGGGTAATTATTAATTATTATATTGTTAAGCATATATTTCCTTTGTGCCGTGTACTTGACTATAACCAAGTGTTAATGATGATACCTGCGCAATTAGGAGTATGAGAGTATTTCACTTAAAACGTAAACCAGCATCATGTTTACTTGATTGGATGGGTATTAAAAAAACCATGTGTACATTTAGAATAATTAGCACAGAATGCTACCATGGTGTGTTGTTTGACGAGTACATTATAACATTAAGTGTTGCTAACTTACAAAACAGCAGCTAAAGTCTTAATGAATGCTTATGTAGTGAAATGCTACAGTTCTTTCTGGAGTTGAGATGAAATTTGCTTGCTATATTTGACACCACATACAAATATTTACAAATTAAAATATTTAGATCAGGTACAAATGCATTACAGTATGCCATATTTAGATTGCCATTTTTGTATGAATTGTAACTAATCGTCATCTTAACAATGCTATTATCAGCGGTAATTTAGGCATTCCTCAGCACCGACAAAACATTAACAGCTTCTATTTTCCAAACTAGATTTCTTGTTTTATATCATCAGTCTTCAGTAAAATGAACGGAATATGTATTTAATATTAATATATGTGATATGTTTGAATGTTGTTCTCTCCCCCACTACAGTAGGACGTGCAATAAGAAAGTTTGAGACTGAGTTAAGCTGATCCACTAGATGAACGCAGGAGAATTGCATTTAATTTATCATAACTCCATTGGTGATATATTTGTACAAATTAGTCTGAGATATGTATGAATGGTATCATATCTGCATTATAAACGTGTTCCAAATGTTCTATAGTTTCTTCTGAACCTTGAAAGAACTATTCACTTTGGAACTGTACAAACATTCTTCACTGCTGGTCACAAATGTTGACAATTTCAAACATGAACATCCAGGCATATTAACTTCATTACCTTGCATCTGACTAAGCTTGCTGCCACTCATGAAGCATATTTGTTTTTAGTAGCAGATTTTTTGTAGCACAATGATGTGTGGTATGCACAGATATATGTGAGGTAATCTTGCATGTGATTTGCTCTATACCAAAGAGGCTGTGTGTCTGATCCGATCTGGAACAAACTTGATAATTATACTTAATCACTTAAGATTGTAAATGAGTACAATTAGCAATATCTATGCATGTTAATGAGATTTTGTGCCTCTGATTCTTTGATTTTATCCACACATTAGAGACTATTTCTGGTTACAGTTATATACAACTTGATAAATAAGCATATAAGAACACGATATTTAACGTTTTGTGTTTTTTTCTGAGTGAGTAATGTGGATAGGTAATAATGTGATCTTGTTTATGACTGCGAAGTCTTTCAGCTTCGGAGAATGTATTATTTATATGATTTGAATACAACCTCGTAAATGTGCCAATATTGTGAATGAGACACATATTTATATTACCTTGTATAAGACATGGAGATTGATTAATTGCTATAAAAACTGGTAAATGGGCCTATATCATTAAGATCCTGGTTGAGTATGACAATGCGTAAACTATTATGGATGTGACCATGCATCTAAATGGCTGAGCCTGTCAACAATTTAGGAACTGTATTTATGAGCAAATTTTGAAAAAACGTGTTAAATATTCTTATATTATAAATGTGTAATTGAGCAGCAACTGTAAAGATCATAAGTAATAGCTGCTGAATTCTTTAAAGAACTTTTCAAGGATGGAGACTAATCCAATCAGCGAGATATGGTTTTGAATGGACCATTTCGGTACTACCCTAAACGTAATTGTATTCCCAATCAACGTGCTTTGCCAGTTGAATTGGTCATGCACTCGTTTTACCCGTAGCTATCTCAATATAGTTTGTTGTCTTTTGTTGAAGATAGTATAAAGACCAGTCTAACATGACATTATTTTCATTTGGCTCCACTGTGTGTGTTTGTGGTGAGTTTAATAGGAAATAATCGTTTTTCTATCCTATAAAAGTTGCCTTTTTTGACATGTAAAGTTAACAAAAGTGTATACTGAAAATTGTAACATTAAACCGCTCAAACAGCATTCTTCTAAGGCATCAAAGTTTCAAAACATTCACAAAATTAAATACATGTGTATCTGATTTCATACCGTCATGATAATCTCAACAATATCTCATTCAATTCTGTACTTTGACCCATACCGTAAACACATGTAATGGATTGTATTTTAGTTCACAAAGAACATGTGTAGATGGATTTGTTAATAACAATAAAGTCATTGATTATGGAGATTGCTAAACGTTTTATTACTACTACTGACTTGGCAAGTTTTTAACTTACTGAATTTTATCTGGCTAATGAAGGGATTTAATTGTTTCCAAATACACTGTAAGCTTAACAGTTAAAACAACGAACTCATTACATCCCCAATTATGCTTATTTTCTGGACACTATTTACCTTCAGAATGGACCACAAAGATTTGAACAAGTCTATGCCCGTCCCAAAACACAAGAAAATAGGTTTTATTTACATAAATATCAAGCGTAACTACATAATAATAATAATAATAATAATAATAATAATAATAATAATAATAATAATAATAATAATAATGAGGACTTTGTATAGCGCCTAATCTTTCGAAGCTCTAAGCGCTTTACACCATCAGTAATGATATGACTACACTACAGAACAACAAATGACAAAAACAATGAAATTGGAAAACATAAAAACATGCTGAAAAAAACAAAAACATGCTGAAAACATATAAGATACAAAACATGATTAGGTCGCTAAGTTTGTCCCTGCAGTCGAAACAGGTGAGTCTTGAAAGCACTCTTAAAAGGGACCACTGTGTCTTTGTGTCTAATTTCAATGGGCAATTCATTCCACGTCGCCGGGCTCTGGTGTGCAAACGAACGTTGTCCATATGACTTTGTTTTCACCTTGGGAACAATGAGTATACGATTATCAGAAGACGAGCGTAAGGATCTAGCTGGTGTATAAACATGGTTGAGGCTGGATAGGTATGTTGGACTGGAGTCTGTCATTAAAATATAGCACAGAGAACAAATTTTGTGTTTAATTCTGTATCGAATTAATAGAAAGTGTAGGATACAGAGCAGTGGTGAGGTGTGCTCTGATCGATGTACTCTAAAGATGACCCGTGCAGCTGTGTTTTGAACTGTTTGAAGTTCTGGAGTAAAGATTGTGATGAACCAGACACAATTGAGTTTAAATAATCCAGTCTTGAAAGTATAAATGAACACACAAGTCATTCTGTGGCATCAACTGAAAGATATTTACGAATGGAACTGATGCGTCTCAATTCAAGATATGCAGCCCTGCAGATGTTCATGACATGTTGGTGCCTTGTGAGAGTACTGTCTAGAGTAACGCCTAGATTCCGTACTGACTGTGAGAATTTAATGTTGGTGTTGCTGATATTTATTGTATGAGGCAAAGAATGTGAATGAGAAAGTCTTTGTGTTGTGATCAGAATAGCTTCAGTTTTATCATCATTCATTTGCAGCTTGTTACATGTCATCCATGATTTGACATCAAAAATGCACTTCTCTACTCCATGGATGGTAGCATCAACTTCAGTTGGGTGGCTAGACTTGTATATTTGGGTGTCATCAGTGTACAATTGGTGCGACACTGGGTGATGATCTATGACACTTGAGAGCGGCTGAGTGTATAGAATGAAGAGAACAGGTCCAAGAACAGATCCCTGTGGAACACCACAACATACAACAACTAGGCTGGAGTGTATTCCATTTGCAGATATAATTTGTGTCCTGTTGACTAAGTAGGACTTGAACCACTGTAAGGCTATATTCTGAATGCCAAATACATGCTGGAGACGGTGAAGTAATATATCATGGTCTATTGTGTCAAATTCTGCAGATAAATCCAGGAGAGTGAGGACTGTAATCTTTCCACTATCCAAAGCAGAGAGAAAGAAACTAAAAACTTTCAGAAGAGTAGTTTCCGTACTGTGGCAAGGGCGATATGCAGACTGTACTTTGATTAAAAGACTGTTTGAATTCAAATGAGATACAAGATGAGTTAGAACAACCTTTTCCAAGATTTGTTATATGAAAGGGATATTAGAAACTGGGTGGTAGTTCTTTAAATCGTTATGGTCCAGTGTTGGTTTCTTCAGCAGTGGCTTTACGATGGCAGTTTTGAAAAATTATTGGAATTCCCCTGATGATGAGAGAGATATTAATAACATCAGTTAGTGAAGGCAATATTGGGTCTAAGCACTCAAGCAGCACTGATGTAGGAATTGGATCGAGTTCACAAGACTTTGTTGCACTTTTCATCACGATTGTCCGTACTAAATCAATAGAAACAGGTTAAAATGCTCCTAACGGTTGTTGCTAAAATTCTGCATCATAACTGTATGGTGACAACTCAGTTGAAATTGTGCTGTCAAGCGAATCTCTAATGGTTTGAACATCGCCATCGAAAAAATTTGCAAATTGGTCTGATAGGTCTAGTGGAGAGAAGGTTGTTGGAAGTGGTGTACATTTTTTCCTTGACATTAGGTTGTTAGTTATCTCGAGGAGCTCTTTGCAGCTGGAACTCTCCGTGATCTTAGTACTGTAGTGGGATGATTTGGCTAAATGGACTATGTTTGTGACAATCTTCTTAGCGGCTTCGTAGATTTGTTTATGAATAGTGAGTCTGGTGGAAAGCCAAAGGCTCTCTGCATTTTGGCGATGTCTTTTAGCAGTGCAAAGCTAGTCCCAACACTGCTATACCAAGGAGAACACTTTTTTTTTATTGATACTCTGTATTTGGTGGCTGGGGCATGTTTTTCAAGCAATGAACGCAGGCAGTTATCAAGTTGTTCCGCTGTTGGATGTAAGAAAGTTGTTAGGTTTTTTTGGTTGTCATGCATGAATTTTGTTCTATTTATCATACGGAGGTTTCTCTTAGTAGCAAATAGAGGTGGAGGATTAGGGACTAATACGTCGAGATGGCGTACAATGCAGAGGTGATCCGATGCAAGTACGTGGGATACAAGGGTAGATTGCAGAATATTATCAACAGGTCTATAATGAAACCAGTCAAAAATGTGACCAAGTGTATGGGTAGGTTGGTTAACTGACTGTTTAAGATTGAAAACATGAATGGAATTTAGGAGTTTTGACGTGTTTGGTTTACCAGAACAGTCATAGTGAAAGCTGACATCTCCAAGAATAATTAGGTTGCCACCTATCGAATTTCCATACTCTAGAAGATTTGGAAACTGCTCCAAAAAGAGAGATTCAGTCAGCTTGTTTTTTCTTCTAGGAGGAGGACTTTAGAGACAGAAAAAATGTACTGACCTTTGTTCCAGTGTGAGCGTTGTTTGGACTAGTTCAAACGATGTGTGGCAGAAGTTGAAGGTTGTGTTGTACTTGAGGCAGTTGATCATGGAATTCTTTCTAATTACAGCAATTCCTCCTCCGCGAGAGTTGCGGGGGAACGACTTAATGGAGTAATCGCTGGGTGTTAAATCCGCACACTTACATTCATCACCTTCCGAATGTACCCAAGTCTCTGTCAGGAAAAAGACGTCAATATCCTGGTCGTTGATAAAATTAACAATTTCTGTGCGCTTTTGCGGTGATCCTACTGATTGAACGTTGAATAATGCAATACGTAGTGGTATCCCTGGGACATTTGAAACAACGGTTGACGATTTAAGAGGAATTTGAACCAGGTTATTTACATTAACGGCAGAATTTTTAAGTTGTTTATCCGTTACGGGCGAAAGGGAGATAACTGGAATCCTTCTTTCTGTTCTACGCCGGCCTTCTTTGAAAGAAAGTTTCGTTTTTCGCTTTCGTTTACATTTAAGAAATGATGAATGAATTCCCAGTTCGTTCAGTCTTGAGCACAATGTAGTATCTAGAACCAAGTTGAGGTCATTTAATCCAATTAATGAGGATTCGTCGTAGTGTTAGTTGTCACGTGACGGGGATTTATTCAAAAACAAATTACGTCTTAACAGTGGGACAAAACAGCTGAGAAAAAATCTAATTGTTCTCGTTTCCAAAACAAGGAGATGAATTAACACATACGAAGGGAATAGCCATGCATGATGAAGCACAATAATATAGACGATGATAGAAAACAAGCACAAATATCATAAATACAGTACAAAATCGTAAGAGCCAATTCTCGAGCAGTTAAGCGATGGTGGCCATCTTTCCAGATCCGGATCCTATATTCACATCATAAAGAATAAACAAAATAAATTTAAAAGGACCTCTAGGGTAGATATCAAATTAGAAACTCGGAAGAGGAAAATGACATGGAAACTGGACAAAAAGGTCTAAATGCTTAGATTGAATGAGTACGGGCGTAAAAACTTTAAACTGTTTTAAAATTTGCAGACTAATATTAAAATAAAACAAAAAGACTTCAGTTTTAAATCAATTTCTTACAGTTTCTTTTTTTTTAATAAAATTGAAAATAAATAAGCACCAGAAAAATCGAGGACAGGGATAATACCATAAGAGCCATTATATTTGAATGAGGATTCATCGCTAAATCTTTAACTAGTTATCTGCAATGGGATGGTGTTGTTTGATTTCCACAAAGATAGATGTTACTCAAAAGATATAAAATCAATGATACAAGTCAGTACCATCACATTATTGTGATAGTCATTAATAATTCTTTATAAATTGTTTTGGGAAAATAATTTGCAAGGAAAGCCTGATTTGATTGATAAATCAATAAAAGTTACGGTGTGCACTAATGCTTAATAGTGTTGAAAGTTGACCTACTGGCCCAATTTTTTAAAAAAAAGTTTCAAAATGCTTTTTCGATATCTGAATTCAATATGTCATCTTACTTGGAAACAGTTAAATGTGCTATTGGTTTTTGAAAATCTAAATGCTATAGCTCATATCAATATTGTGTAAGATTTTGACTTGACCATATGCTAGTTACTATCGCATCTAAATAATATTTCTCCTGAACCGAATCAGCCTAGTATTTGGGCCAAATCAGCTCATAAATTCAGACGTTCCTGACATGGTATGAATTAGCCAGCATTCCTGATAATGCAACATTCAATAGTCAGTTTACTCAACCGCAAAAGAATATAATCCTATGAATACATCATTGGTTGGGACAAGTTTCCTGAAGCTAAATTGCCACTCACTGAGGCATTCTAATCATTGTAGTGTCATGCAAGTATTACATCCAAAGATCATGCGTAATGCAAAAAATGCTACTTGTTTGGTTGTTACAACATTGGTGGTGATTATGATTTGTATTTGAGGTGTATTCCATATGCTTCATGATCCAGCCATTCGTGTGTACACAAGTTCGACCCTACGCACTATTTGGCTTCGGGAATAACTTGGAATACGCCTGTGTCAAAATTCCGCATTGAGCTGGAGCTGTTAATATAGATTGATCAACATTTATTTGATGAGCACAGTATTCGGGATTGGAATTCTATGGCGAGTCATCACTATGCTTGAGGGAACCAAAAAATGCATTTACTAAAAAATGCATTTTGTGTTAAGTTATTAACAACTTGAATGGATGAGGGATGATGCAACCCATGCCTGTTGGTGAATTTGAATGGATTGATCCCATGCACACAGACATTAAAAAATATGTCAGCAATATAGGATACTTAATTGAATTTGGCCCATAGTGCCCCACATCATCTTTACAACAGTTACTAGCTAGCAATGGAATTGATTATTGGTGCCACAGATTTGGATTTCCCTGTATCAATATGGGTTTATAAGTGATATTAGCTGAAATTATGCAGAATGCACATAAGCTGGTATCAAACCTTCATTAGAAAGCTAATTACATAGCTCTGAAACCTAGTTAGATTTACAGATGGGGATGTGTGTGTTTTTAAAGTTCACCAGGTGCTTTGATGTCGCCGACATGAGTGGATGGGCATTACATTTTGATGCTTATGAATCTGAGAACTGACGTCAGTTGAGTCTTAAAAGACGTTTTGAAATAAATGAATAATGCTCTATTTAGGAACACTGGAAACATTTACAAGAAAAGAAAAAAAAGGACATGTCAAGGTTCATTGGATACACGGGTTTAAATCCCAGAAGATTTTCAAGTCATTTCCATATTCAGTAAAATCTCTAAAGTAAAACTGACAATTCCAATCAATGTTGGCGCATCTATATTGAGTTTATCCATATTACGCATGGTCACATTGTATTTTGATAAGATTAGTCTGCGTTCTAGTAACAGCATGAAGATGCTGTACACTGGCACATACTTTAATTACGCACATCACAATCAATGATATGTACAGGAATATGGCTGAAACAAGTCTTAAAAATGAATTTGATACCAATAGGTATCAGGGAGACCACACAGTTTTCAGGAGTAGGTTCATAGATGAGTGTTCGGGCAAACATTTTGAGTAACATGTAGGACTATGCCCCAAAATACTCTATGATGGACGTTTGCCCTAAAAGTATATAGTAGGCAAATTAAGTTCCATTATTCTATGACACGAAATGTATGCAGATTATTTTTACCAGTGAGGCCGGTTCGTACACACAGCTATTCTTGTCTGGTCATTGAAGCATAATATGAGAATGTATTGTTGCACCAAGGTAAAAGTATCCCCTCTTGACATCAAACGGTGTTTTGCCATGTTGAAAACACTACTTATGCATACGGACATTTGCCGATCTCAAAATAAAACAGCAGGTCATATGTATCAGATTAATTCAGCACTTGGTGGACTTTGTCCCACCAAAATGGTGATGTGTTTGTTGCCTCGGAGTATGAGACCTGTCAGAGACTTTAAATAACGTACCATGCTAGGTTATTAGCATGACATTGACTGCCTTATAACTCCTCCCGTGCCAATTAAATGAAATTGTTTCCAAGTTTCAAATGGTGTGATTTTAAAATCATGTGGTAAGGTAACGGTGCAAATCTTCTGAAAATTGCATCAGAAGCTTTTAATCTAATCATGGGTGTGATGTATTATTTCATGGTTCATTGATTCATGGATGTTATGTTACCCACTCGCGATACTGCTCTGTAATCTGGATCCAAGACCTCGTTAATAATTACTGTGCACATTTTTATCTGAATAAATATTATACAAGTGTATGTTTAAATCATTACATAATACTCTAGTCATGATATATGTTAAATTGCCCAACATTAACCTGCACCAACTGTTTTGTTAACAAAGCAGCAATAGCCCTGAGAACGTCTTTGCCTGGATCCATTTGTAAAACTCGTGGCCATGTTAGTGGTCAACGTGTATAATTACATTTAAGATTATCTGCAATACTCTTGAGTTTTACACATCAACGGCTCTGCTTTATTGAATCACTGTCCATATCTACAATAGTTACCACATCCGTGGATGAATATCCTTGTATCCAAACATGTTGAAGAGATATAAGATCACCTTGGTTAACTTTTTTATGTGTTCTCACATCAAACTATGCACAGTAAATTGTTCTTGGTGCAGATAGGTAAATCTGCTACAACACCTTTTGTTTGGCCAACCATGCGTGACTAACCACAATGGTGATATTTGCCGCGCTGGCGAACCTTTCTATCATTCGAAGCTTATAAGGGTGATCATTTTGGTAACTGGCAGCATCAAAACACTTTGTAAGGGCTTCCACAGACTTTAGTTGGTTGTTATTGGTTATTTGTTTCAATTAAGTTGTACTAACAGTCTTGCATTAATTGTGTATAGGTACCAGAGGGAGCTAGAGATGTTTGCTACCAGGATATTTGCTCCACTATGTCACGTCTAGCTTCATTAATGCAGCAACGACATTATCATGGTACACACTTTCATTCCAATGACGTCCTTGACTCAAGCTTTAATACTCATCATGTGTGATGATGTAATGCTTGAACACCAAGACAACATTGTGAGAACAAGTTCGCGAGTTTGACACAAGAACCTAGCAGCAGAGAGGGTGAACCGGACAACATTTTTAAACAAGTTTTCACTGAAATCAGGCTTCTACGGCCAAGATGTGGTGAATCGGATACAAGTTTTCAATGAAATCAGGCAAATAAATCATTGATTAGGCAAAAAAAAAATCAATGATCAGGCAAAAAATAATAATGAAAAATCAATGAAATCAATGAAATCAAAAAAATGACTAAGCCTCCATTCGATGAAAATCCTTTGTTGAAATTGCAAGCAATTTACGATTTCAACCGAATATTTGATCCAGTCCGATACGATATCGTGTTCGAGGGTCATGTAAATTTATTGTTACAAATCCGTGTGGGGCAGACTGAGCGTGACTAAAGAAATTTCTAAATTGATTGAAGTTCATATCAGAACACCATGTCTGCCAAATATTTCGTAGCGTATGTGTATCAACTCCATTAAACACACACAACACATTACAATTATCGCGAATCACTTTTGGTATTTGTGTGTAGCGTTGAGTGACATAGATCACGTCCGTGTTTTTATGCCTGCCTCGGGAAAATATTCTAGCAGGATTTTTTTGTTTATCTAACATGACATCGTCGTATACAATTAAATTGTTGATACTTCCATCGAGGTCTTCTACTGATGGTGCTTCATCAATATCGGTTATAAATTCAATAACATCCTCACCAGCAATCTCTGAAGCGTTTTCATTAAAATCTTTTAGCACTTCATAGCATCGTTGGTCGTCTACGCTAGGGGCAATTAAATACAACTTATCCCACTTCATCCATCTCATTATTAAATTGAGCAACAATTGCGTTTTACCGGATCCAGATGGTCCGATTATAATTGCGCGGATAGAGTTTGGTAGCGCTGCATGATGCTTCACTGGTTCTCTTGTTTTAGTTGCTGAAAAATCAATTATATTCATATCTCTATACATAAATTATGGATCTATATTGTGTGAAGTGTAAGGCGCGTACTGGCACAGATGACTTGACGACGATTACAACAAAAAATAACCGATCAGCGCTTTCTGGTAAATGCGTACAGTGTAGTACAAAGAAATTTAGATTTGTTTCTAAACCCAAGGAACCTTTAAAAAAAAACGAGGAGGTGATATCGCTGCCAAGTTAGCAAAACTCCCTGGAACTCCATGGGCAAAATACCCCGGAGAAAAACACCTTCCAGGATATAGCTACTGTGGACCGGGAACACGATTAGATATCAGACTTGATGATCAAAATCAGCCCCGACCCGGCGAGTATCCAATAAACGCTATTGATAAGGCGTGTCACCTTCATGATGTTGCTTATAAAAGCAGCAATTTGCAACACAGGCATCTAGCAGATGTGAAATTAATTCATGCGTTAAATGCTATTCCTGATAAATCCTTCAAAGAAAAATTGGCTTCATGGTTGATAAAATCGGCTATGAAAAGTAAATTGATGTTAGGTGCTGGTAATTAATAACAACATGGAATCTATTTATTACTCCCCAAGAGGATACTGGAGGGGTAAATCAGCAATCCATAAACTCGCTAGCGCTGCAAAAGTGAAAAAAACCACTGCGGCTCATTGGTTATCCAAACAGGCACTATGGCAAATTTATCTACCACCGCCTAAACAAATTAATGTCTCGCATTTTGATGTGACCGGACCCAATGAAGTTCATCAGGCTGATCTATTATTTTTGCCACATGACCACGGTTACAAATACGCATTAACCGTAGTTGATGTTGCGAGTCGATACAAACAAGCAGAACCGTTAAAAACAAAATCGGCCACTGAAGTGGCTTCTGCATTTGAAAGGATTTATCGACGAGGTCCTCTGCACTGGCCAAATCTATTACAAATTGATCCCGGCAAAGAATTTCAGGGTGCAGTGTTATCTACAATGAAATATCACAATGTCACTATCAGACGGGGGCATACTGCACTGCATCGTGATCAGGCAATTGTAGAACGGTTTAATAAAACCCTTGCTGAGCGGTTATTTGGATATCAATACGCAAAAGAATTCATCCAAGAAAAAAGATCCCGTGAATGGGTTAAAAGGTTACCAGCTGTGATTACTGCACTGAATAACGAGATTACTAGAACAATCAACATGAAACCTATCAATGCGATTAAAAAGAAGTCAATACCTGAAAAACCACAAAAAGATTTCAAAGAACCAATTCTTGGTAGTAATGTCATTGTGAGGTATTTATATGAACCAGGAGAGCTTGAGGGTGGCAGAAAAAGAGCTACTGATCCTATTTGGAGTATTACTGCACATAAGATATCTAGTGTAACACGATCTACGGGTAGACCTCCAATCTATAAACTGGATTCAACTGCCCCTCAACGGGGTTTTACTAGACAACAATTACAAATAATACCCGAGGACACTCAATTGCCACCGCATGGTCTTAACTAGCACCCTTGCGTCTATTGCACTCAAGACAAGTCAACATCACATTGTTTCTGACATGACCGAGACTATTATTTTTTCTGTCAACGGTAAATTGGCGAGGATCCTTATCCGAATACTGCCAACGCATTATACAATTGCAACTTGCGCAGTGATTATTCTGTTGTTGTTTCAGCGTAATTATTAATTCAGCATCAATGTCAAATTCTCGTTGTTTTTTTTTGTCCTGTTGTTTGTAACCGGAGAGTTTTTTATCAATCATTTTAATATCAATATCATCTATTGTGGTGTCATTATCATCGAAAACAATTCTTCGAAGTTGATTTATTTTTCGTACTCTGGATACTGAAAGATAGACTAAATTCGACCATTCTATGCGATTATCTACCATCCAAACAATTGTATCCGATATAGTCAATCCCTGTGAAGAGTGTATTGTTGCTGCGTATCCTAGCGTCCACGGGGATTTATTAGCACGCAATGCATCTTCAACGACATTGATATCAACCAGCACAATATCATTTAATACGAGAATTTGTTTTTCACTTTGTCCTGGAATATCAACTTCAATGTTCTGTTTTCGTGTATCTGATGGCCTATAACAAAGAGGCACTGGAAGTGTTGCAAATTTTTGTTTATGCAATTCAAATAATTTCATCTGAAGTGTATCCCTAACTATTTTTCTACTTGCAATGATCAAATCATTTGGTCTCCACATTTCCCAAAACTCATTCATGGGAGTTTCCGAAATTATTTCACGGGCTATTTCACACTGGATTCTATCCGGTTGTAATCTAATTAATTTCTTAAACTCTTTTAATTTTTCATCAAGTGATCTATGATCAGTATCAATTTCTTCATAATAGTCTACAAAACCCTTTAGCCATTCATGTGGGGATGCACCGACAAATGGTGGTGGTTGGCCGTGATCACCGCACATGACGACTTTTGTATTCCTCAATAACAACCACTCAAGAAATATTTTTAAGACATCTTCGGACACTGTGTCTATTTCATCCCAAATCATGATTTCAGGAATAAATTTCTCTCCCATGCGCTCAGGAGTCCATTTATCTCCCTTCCATCTAAAGAAACTATGATAAGTGCAGGCATTTACCCCTCTCTGTATCATTTCTCTTGCAAGTCTGTGTGTTGGTGTTAGTACAATCATTTTTGTGAAATCCGTAGGATTTTTCCCACGAAATAACTCAATTGCCCGGGTTGTTTTTCCTGACCCACCACAACCGTTTAAATAAACTGTTTTATATCTACAGATTGGATCAGAAATCGGTGGCGCATTAGAAAAATCTGATTGAATCTCTTTGAGATTCCGATAATTATTTTCAATGGTAACATCTGCTGATGGAATATAATCATGAATCATTTCTTTCTTAATTCTCCATGACCCCCAATTCTCGTTGCCAGTAGCCTTAAAATCAGCCATTTTGCTATTTATGTAAAATGAGTCAGTAGCAACTCTAACTGCGGTGGTAGGAAATTTATTAATCATTGAAAATAAATTAATAGAAGCATAACCGAGCATAGAAGCTCTCAAATGTGTATACTGCGGATTGTATCCATCAGTGTAAGTAACAATTGTACCCAATTTGGTTCCATTGGACATAAATGCGTCCTTACGATTGACATATAGGCCCCTATTCGTTAAATCCGTGATTACAAAATCGTATTCAGCGTTGTCTATAATCAATCGTGAAGAATATCTCGTATTGTCATCTTTGCCACCTTGGGTAAATTTACCGATTATTCTTCGTCCAAGATTTTTTGCTTCATTGTTTCTGATTTCAAAAAACTGTTTGGACCAATCCATGATTTGTTGTTCATTAAAATCAGGAAACAGTTTTCGCTCTTCGCTAATTATTTTTTCTAGATCAGGTTGTGGTAACCAGACTGATTTCTGTGCTCGATAGGATATAATTGCTTCACTGACAATTAATGATTTTAACATCTTACAATCAAGCATATACCGTAATAACACTATTGGCATCCAGTGTTTTTCAGACATGTGTTTACCAATCCAAAGATAACTACACGGATGAAGTCCTTCAGCCATTTCAAATGATACCACACAAGCGAATCCGGTTAAATCAAAATGTGGCAGTGGTCCATTAATAGCAACACGGGTCATTTCGTGTGTAGGGTGTCCAAATCGTTTGAAATATTTCTCGCATTCTCCATACCCAAGAAAACTTCCTGGATAACACGCAATCATATCAACTGAAATAACGGTATCAGTGTCGTATTTTGTATTCCATAATCCTCCATGGCCGTATTCAAGACAGGACAATTTGACATCTGATAAGAACTCACTTCGTGTTGGTTTCCACGCGTTTTTCTTTCTAGCAAAATGTGCTGCAATTGATGGTACTGTGAAACAGTTTGCTAATAATTGATCGTTGTCTTCTCCGTCCCCAGAAAACTCACTAGCTAGTTGTTTCATTTGATTATGCAGTTCTTCAGTACGATATAATTCTCCGTTGGGCCTTACAAACTGATCAAATCTACATTCTTCGTCTGAAGTACTATGAAATAGCCACATTGACACAGGATCGTTTTTACTCAAATGGTAAATAGCATCAAATAATTTCTGCTCTGAAAAAAACTCTTCGGTTTGGGATAGATATTTTACGGTTCTATCCCGTGGGAATATTGTTACTGCAGATGACCACGCGTGTTCATTATGATCAATAATTTCAATTGGGGTTCCTTTTTTTGATTGATATTTCGGTTCTTTTAATACTTCACCGGTGATTGTTCTTACTGATATTGGAAATCTCAATGATGTTTCTAATTTAGTTATATCCTGAATTGTTGCCCCATGCTCTTTTACCGTGAACTCCCATTCGGTTATTTTTTTTCGTCTTAGATCAGTTAGTTTATTTCCCCGGGACGCATTTGTGAAGTGTTCTATTATTCGTTCTGCTACACAATTAAGCCCTGTCGAATATTTCATGGGTGCTAGTTTTGCAATATCAGGTTTTTCATTGAGCGGATAGATCCCGTAAACAACTGCTGTAACAGGATAAGATCTTTCGTAGTAGGGTTTATCAATTCCGGTCAAAATTCCTGGTTTTGAATCCTGATTCACAGTGATAGTTTTTTTTGCCCTTGAGAATGGGTTCAAATTTATCCCTAATAATCCATTTTCCATCCTCACGGATAATGAATTTGATTCGGAAAAAATGACTTTTTTCCCCAACACGTGAAATGATCTCTGCTGCTTTTTCATCATTCATGGTAGCGTCAACAACACCATCAATTCGAAATGTTGACCAGCAATAAGATGCTCCATCACGCTTGAATTCATTAAAACAGTCTCTGATGGCCTTATCAAGAATTTTATTCTTGGGTGTATTAGAAACTATATCAAGATTGAATTGAGCATCCTTCCATGGTAATTTCTTGTTTCTGTTTACTACACGTTTTTTGGGTCTATCGCGATTAAATCTAGGATTGATTTTCAATAATCTCTTAAACTCTTTCATGTTTCCGTCTACTACACGTTTTTTGGGTTTATCGATATTAAATTTAGGATTGATTTTCAATAATCTCTTAAACTCTTTCATGTTTCCCTCTCTTAGACGTTTTGGACGTTTGTCACGTTTTTTGGGTCTATCGCGATTAAATCTAGGATTGATTTTCAATAATCTCTTAAACTCTTTCATGTTTCCGTCTACTACACGTTTTTTGGGTTTATCGATATTAAATTTAGGACTAATTTTTAATAATCTCTTAAACTCTCTATCAGCATTTTTCGAAGTCAATCTCTTGAACTCCTTCATGCTATACATAAAACAAGTATTTAAATGAAAGTTTTATATATAATGAACCAATGCAAATGGCTCATGATGGGAAATGTAACCCCGTGTAACAAATCATGCAGAAAAAATGAGTACTGTAGGTATCATATGCAAAGTTTTCGACATGGGAGACTTGGTCCGTTACCCTGTATTCGATGTGGGGTTGGGGTTAAGGGAAGATCACAATTGTGTATTGATTGTGGTGGAAAGCGATATAGGGAATTGAAGCGTTATTATAATAAAAGAATAAAAAATGGACAATCCATCAGAAATTATGACCCTGAAAAAGTCTTTGACCCTGATAACGTCACTGACAAAATCATAAGAACTCCGCAAGACTACATCGAAAGGTTCTCCAGTGATGTAATTATTAAACCAAACACTGAATTAGACAAACAATAGAATAGTATATATGAACCAAGAATTCAGACCACATCCAGTGATTACAAATTATGAAGCATCCAGTGATGGTGTTGTAAGAAACCGTAGGCTGAAAAAACCGGTCGGTGTTGTGAGTAATCGAGGGTATTTGAGGTTTACTGTTGGAAAGAAAACTTATCACAATCATCGTTTCATATTTGAATGTTTTAATGGATTGATCAAAAATGGTTTTGTTATTGATCACAAGGATTCTAATCCAAATAATAATTCTGTATCAAATCTGCAGGCTATCACACTGAGTGAGAATTCCAAACGAGGAGAGACTGGAAAATGCAAAATGGTTGGGAAGAGACCTGTGAAATCTTTGAATACGATAACTAACGAAGAGAAAATATTTTCATCTATGAATGAAGCCGGTAGGCACTTCGATATTTGTCCAACTTCTGTTCAAAAAGTTGCAGGGAGGATTTATCGATCGGCTATTTCAAAAAAGAGCGGGCAAAAAGTTCAATTTAGTTATGTCTAATGCTTCATATTTTTCAATTAGAGATATGTCATTCTTATAGAATAATGAATTCTGAAAACATGAATAGCATCATAGTTGAAATAGCAAAATTGAAAAATCAGGATATCAAACTATCAGATGGGTTAAATCCTGATCAAATTGTGTCTGATTTTCAGGATATAGAATACGGAGTTAGCACTAACAAATATATGCTACCCAAGAAATATGCACTCATCAAAAGAATTCAGAATTCTATTAAAGACTCTCTTTCATTTTCCAGTGACATCAGTGTGTTCGTTCCGTTGTATACTATCGTAGAAGGGATACGAAAAGAATTAGGTAACGAATACGAATTGAAAAAAGAAGTCAACTCTAAAATTAGAAACCTACGGGCGTAATTCAGGAAAATTGATTACCCGACCATTGATTGCCCGATCATTTATCATTTTTTGATTGCCCGATCATTTTATCATCGACCCTCATTTTTTTTAGCCGACCCTCAACGGTATGTCAAAAATCGATGGATGATCAAAACTAGAATGAGGAAAGTGTCAGTATTAATTATTTTATATACAATTATGACACTTTCCTCATCAATGATAGAAGCTGTCTCACGATGAAATAACACTTCCATGGTGGTATTAAAAATCATCTGACATGTCAAAAAGTGAGGAAAGTGACAGTATTATTTATTTTATATACAATTATGGCACTTTCCTCATCAATGATAGAACTGTTAAAACAATCAAATAACACTTCCATGACTGTGTTAAAAATCATCCGACATGTCAAAAAATCGAATGTTGAAACTATCAGTATTATTTATTTTATATACAATTATGATACTTTCAACATCATTGATAGAAGGTGTCTCACGATGAAATAACACTTCCATGACCGTATCAAAAATCATCTGACATGTCAAGTGTTTTACAATTGAAAAATGGTTTCTGATTTCAAATAATGGTCAATGAAGCATTAACAACCCGATTGGCTCGTGAACGATTAGATGCAATTAAGAGATTTGTACCAATTCGTGACTCTGTACGGAATAAACTGCAACAACGACAGAATTTACAAACTGATTTTGCTTTGGGATCTGAAGAGTTGTTTAAACCAGTAACCACAGCAACGAAAGGGGTAGAGCGTGCTTTACTGGGAGATGACCCCAAGACGAGGAAATCTGTTATTGGTGAACTTGAAAAAATAGCAGCGAAAACTGAACAAACAAAACAAATGGGATCAAAAAGAACAGTAGAGGACTTACGCATGAGATTTAACGAAGAAGGGTTAGCAGAAATTGATGGGACTGATCCACCAGAAATTCCTACGCTTGTTGTTACGTCTTATGAAAACAGAAAAAAAATGTTGAAACCAGAACATCATAAGTTTGTTAAGAATTTAACCCATTGGGCTGATATATTCTACAAAATCAAAACTGAAAAAAGTCAAAAAAAGACAGATAGTGCATCATACATTGAATATATCAAGATGGTGGATCACGTGTATAATCAATACGAAGAGTTTAAACAACAACAAAAACCGCCAAGATTGCAAAGAAAGCGACAGCAACCTGCAAAGAAAATATCTTTTTCTCCTAAAAAACAACAATTACCACCTGATGATGATGATGATGATGATGATGATGATGATTATTTACAAACTACGGATTTAGAAAAACTAGATGAAGCAACTGGTTATAGCGGAAGTGGATTGCAAAATCCAAGGATTGGAAACACTTGTCCTGATAGTGTTATCAATGATATATCACGATTAGATGTTCTTGTAGGAGGATTCCGAGCTGGAAATAACTCTCCAGAAATAATTAATGAAGCAGCTGATATCTGTAGACGGTTATTTGCCGGCGGTATCATGGATATCAAAACATATCGAGATTTCATTGACGAGTTAGCAAATGGGTATCACAGTGATTAAATAACAATTGAAAACACTATTGTTTTTATAATAATGATCATACATTACAATCATGATAAACCAACCCTCGTCTATGTAGTTAATTCACGGTTTCCAGTTTATAAAGCATACTATGGAGATGGTTTAGGCAATACCATTTTAGGATTCTTTTCAAGAATGGCTCCAAAAGTGATGCCGTTAGCTAAACAGTTATCAATGAAAGCCATTGATGTTATTCGTGATAAGGGTATTGGTGCTGTTGGAGATCTTGCCGGAAAGGCATTTTCAACTGCGAAGGATAAAATAACATCATTAGTAAAATCACGAAAAAAGAAACCGTTACCGTCTACAGCAGAAATGCCTGCAAGTGTTAGTAAAATAATAAATAACGCAGTAGATGAAAAATTAGCATCGATGGCTTTAACCCCTGACGCAAATATGATAGCAGGAAGTGGCTTTAGAAAACGCTAGCGTTGAAAATCATTTACGATTTAGACTCTGATAAATAGAATAAAATGTTCAAAAAGTCACGTGATCCAGCATTTGATATAGACGCCCCAGTTGGCATGGATGATTCTGTACGCGATTATCAATATTACGCCTATCATGCCATAGACTCAAATAGTCGATCAAGAATTGATCTTCAAGTCCATGATACCAGTAAATACTTTCTACCCTGTGAAGCGTTTATTGAAATCGAAGGAGAAATTGTACGAACAAATGATACAGAGTATCCAGCTGGTACTCAAGTCGGTTTTGTCAATAATGGTATTATGGCGTTATTTGAGAGTGCAAAATATCTCATTGATGGAAAAGAAATTGAGGCGATAGATCGCGATGTTGATGTGGCTACAACAATCATAGGGTTAGCGAGATATTCTGATGATTATACAAGATCAGCAGGACCCTCTATGATGTTTGCTAAGGATATTAAAAATACGGCTGGAGAAAATCAATTTATTATAAGACGACCAAAGAATAATGCTGGCACCGCTAATATTGATGCCGAGGATATGATTATAAACAGCGATCCTAATTTAAATCTAGGAGCTGCAACACGAAACGCAATGTTGGGGAGGGGGAGTAAATCATTTTCATGCGCGATTCCACTTCATCACATATTTGGATTCTGTAGAAATGTTAGAAAAGTTATCTACGGGGCGAAGCATACAGTATCGCTTGTACGAAAGGGTGATGATAATGACGCAATTTGGAGGATTCCAGCGGATGCTGAAACTCCCAATGCTGATGCCGGTAAAGTCAAATTAACAAAAATATCATTGTGGATGCCAGTGTTGACTCCAGCAATCACCGCAGAAGAACGATTACTATCATTTATGGACCAAGGAGGAAAGTCGTTGTTGAGTTGGTTATCAGTGAGTACAGATGTGAAGCAATCAAATCTGAACGGGTTATTCACGTGGAATCTAGCATCAAAACAAGGTGTTGCTGCGCCACGTCATATATTTATTGCGTTACAGGATAACGCACGAGTTGGCAATCAACTCTTCAGCCATATGATATTTGATCAATTAGGTGTGAAAGACGTCTCACTGAGAATAAACGGCCAGCAGGAACCATCCGAGGATATACAACTTAATTACACAGAAAATCATATTGCACGAGTTTATCATAGATTGTTGTCATTTATGGCACGTGATCAAAATGTCGATACCGGTCTACAAATATCACAATATGATTTTAAAAATCTGTATCCGATCTATTACTTCTCACTGGAACATCTCGATTTGATGAGACAATCTGTTGTTGATATACATTTTAGAGCTAATGTGACTCGTGGTGCTATTGCTAATTATAGAGCGGTTGCTGTCATTCTCAGTGATAAATCAATGCTACTTGAAGGTGTTGGAGGAAGAATGAGAGTGGTAGATGCCCCAGTGGAAAACATGTAAACGATTTAGAATCAATCTATTATGTATAATGTCATATAGTGTTATTAGTGTTGCGTTAACTCCTGGTCAAATCAAAAAATTGCAATCAGAATCGGCTAAAAAATGTGGAACCACAATCACGTTGAAACCTAATCAAATGACTGGTGGTGCAAATAAATTATCGCTGACAACTCGTCAAATAAAACATTTCAATGATGCACTTGTAGCAAAAAAAGGGGTTCAGATTACTCTTTCTGCGGCTGCTATCAAAAATATGATGAAAACAGGCGGTATATTTCCATTGTTAGCTGCAATACCAGCATTGATTGCAGCAGCAGCCCCAGCAGTAGCTAAAGCAGCAGCGTTAGGAGCCGTTGGTACTGCAGCAGGAATGGCACTAAAGAAGGCAACTGGACAGGGTTATAAAAAAAGGGGAAAGGGTCTAAGACTACCAGGAACCCCGTATTCATGGTACAGCGGGAGATCCGTTCACGGATCAGGCCTGAGACTACCAGGAACGGTTTATTAATTGAGGAATCTTCGATGGTTCCCATGTCCAATTTTGATTTAATGGATGCTGCTAAAAACCTAGCGATTAAAAATTTCAGAGGTGTTTTTATGAAAGATCAATTACCACATCAACCAAACAAAACTGAAACAGGTATTATTAATCTCGATAACAGCACCGGACCTGGAACTCACTGGGTTGCATACGCTATTGATCCACGTGGGATTGTCTATTTTGATTCATATGGATTAGCCCCGCCAAAAGAGTTTATGCGTTATATAAAAACTTTTCCAATGAAGACTTGGTATTCTACGCTACCAACACAACAAATCAATGACCCACCAATATGTGGCAGCGAAGTATTAAATGTCCTTAACGCTATTTCAGCATCTAGAAAACCACCACACATTGTCGTAAATGACTACACCAGCAATCACTTTTTAGAGAGAGAAAGAGTTTTACAATAACATGATTGATATTTGGGGAAGACCTCTGAAACCCAAACCCGATGACACTGCAACCGGTGATTCTATCAAGGATATAACAAAAAAAATTAAAGATGAAATCGCTGAGACGTTGAATTTAGTAAATGTTGATCCTAATGAGATAGTTGTATTTCAAGACAAACAGGGTAAATTGAAATCTAGTAATATTTCTCTGGATGATATTTTAGTTAAACAACAAAACGCAATCGAGAACACCGTTGCGTTATTTTCCGATCAGGGTAAATTGAAATCTAGTAATATTTCTCTGGATGATATTTTAGTTAAACAACAAAACGCAATCGAGAACACCGTTGCGTTATTTTCCGATCAGGGTAAATTGAAAACCAGTGATGTGTCGTTGGATGATATTTTAGTTAAACAACGAAACGCAATCGAGAACACCGTTGCGTTATTTTCCGATCAGGGTAAACTCAAACCAGGTGTACTTTTTTCGACGATTACAGATCGATTAAAAATTCTCAACGATGAGTTAAACAATTCTGTGGTTGTACTAACAACACTTGAATCTAAAATTGAAGAAAACGGAAAACAGTTTACAATTTTTCGTAGAAATATCATTGATAAATTTCTTGGAACTACATTCGATAAACTCGACATAAAACTCCCTGATATAAAAAAATCCATCGATGAGACGAAAACCTTCACCGAGGACATCAAAGGTGATCTTTCGAGGATGATAACAGTCATTGAAAAAACAAAAATTCCTCATGAGAAAACCAACAACGTAGTATACACAATCCAACACGGATCATTTGCGTGGACACCTACAAACAACAAATTAGATATCACTGCAACCGTTAAGGGTATTTATCGATTAACACTAGTAACACCATTGACTCAATTTAATATTTCATCGTCCAGTTCATCCGGGGTCAATAATACGATTTCAACGATCATCGACAAGAATACAACTGAAAAGTTCACAATCACATCTACTGATAAAAATTTGGTTAGGGTCTCAACAACGTGGTATTTGGAATTCGTAGCGGATTTAAGTAAATCGTAATTGAAAACGCTAGCGTTGTTAAAATAAAAAATGATTTCATCATCGCAATATCGTTATGATCAGGTCAGAGAATTTCAAACTAGACTCAAAACCCTGTCTGAGGAGTATGCAATGAAAATTAAAAAATATCGCAGGAGAATTACAGCAATTGATGTTACCGTGTATTCAGTGAGTGGTGTAATCACCGGAGCTGGTATTATACTGTCTTCAGTGACAATGATGGCCCCGATAGCTGTTCCAATTTGCATTTCTGCGGCAACAACAATCGCTGGAATTATTTCAATAATCACAAAAAAAATATCATCATGCAGCCAACGGAAACTACAAGACTACATAATTCAATTTCATGTTGTGTCCACTGCATGCTCGCAATTATCCTCATTGATATCGTCATCTCTCGATGATACAATTATATCAGAGAGTGAGTTTTCAGCGATGGTAGATATATATGATTCTGCGATGTCAAAATTAGAAATACAAAAACATGAGTATAATAACAATGACAACACCGATGGAATCAGAAAAAACCAAAATGATCTCAATAACCTCAACGATATCAGATAGTGAATTCTCAGTGATGGTACGTGTCTATGATTCCGCAATATCAAAATTAGAAATACATCATGAGTATAGCAACGATGACAACACCGATGGAATTACTTCAACAAATAGTGGAGAACACGAACCCAGTACAAACCAGCATGATCTCAATAACCTCAACGAATCCAGAATTCAGTGTGAATTTCCCCTCTCCGGTCCCAGTGAAGGAGATAGCGCTAGCAAAATTACGAGTATACCACAGTTGGCCAAATATTAGGTCAAAATCATTTGGTGGTCAACAACCCAATAATTCACTGGTATTTGCAAATAAGAATAAACCAGACGGTACCCCAGACTGGAATGTTGTTTCCATACCAACCGGATCATACCAAATCGAACAAATCAATAATGAATTCGCGCGTAGAATAAAATCGATTACTGGAAAAGAATCAAAAATAGCTATAACAGTTCATGAGCCAACACTGTCATCTGCCATTGAAATAAGCACAGAAGGATATGTCGTAGATATATATCAGAGTTCTATTAGAACCGTACTGGGATGGCCTGAATTACCACCAGGGGGAAAAACCGTTGATTTACCAGAACCAAAAAAAACTGATTATGTCACAGACAGGATAAAATCTGATAATCCAGTAAAAGGCTATAGTGATTACAGGGTTGCTAGAGATTTTTTTGCTATCTTTGACGATATAGATAAGGGAGGGAAATATCTTGTTGTTAGCGAACTTAAAATCAATGAAAATTTCACAGCAATGAATAATGATTTTTCACTGTTGTTAATACCTCTTAAATCCGGCTCTCTTACCCGAGATGAATTTATCAGTGTCGTAGAAACATGTAACAAAATCATCAATGATATGGAAACATTTCATTCACAAATTATTCAAGAAGTATTAGGTAACAGTAATCCTGAAACAAGAACAATTTTTGCAGAAGGCAGGAGCCTCCCCGTCAAGGATATTCCAACAGTCAAACTTCCAGGATATAATATCTTAGAACTACAAAAATCTCTCAGTGATGCCATCGATATTGGTTTTAAAATAATTCATGATACGTGGAAAAAAACAACATCACAACCACAAACAACTATCCTCAAACACAATAATGACCCAGATGGTGGTGGCAGGCATATCGCTCCGTTCAACGTGAATATTTCATCGGTGATAGCAATCAATTTAGTATGTGATGTTATCGAAGGAAGCTATCAAATAAATTTAGAACGATCAAATCAAGCTCAGCAAGGATATATTTTGTATTCATTTGCACCAACAGCTCCTCCAGGGTTTCTAATTATTGAGGATCCAACTAATCCAGTCTATATGCGATGTCATAATAATTCATTAACCAGAATTAATTTCAAACTCACTGACCAGTCCAATAATCTGATTGATTTACAAGACGAGGTGTTAGCGATTAGTCTGTTTGTAAAGTCGTAGTGATTTTCGTCCTATGACCCTCGAACACGATATCGTATCGGACTGGATCAAATATTCGGTTGAAATCGTGAAAATTCTTCGAATTTCAACAAAGGATTTTCATCGAATGGAGGCTTAGTCATTTTTTTGATTTCATTGATTTCATTGATTTTTCATTATTATTTTTTGCCTGATCATTGATTTTTTTTTTTGCTTAATCAATGATTTATTTGCCTGATTTCATTGAAAACTTGTATCCGATTCACCACATCTTGGCCGTAGAAGCCTGATTTCATTGAAAACTTGTTTAAAAATGTTGTCCGGTTCACCCTCTCTGCTGCTAACCTTGACATGATGATAGAGACTTGGTGATATCGATATGTGCCTAAAGTAATCCAAACAACTGTAACACGATGATATCTCGTGGCACTGACACAAATTATTTCTCAAACGTTCATTGGATTTGGTGTGCCACCTACATCTCATGAGATGCGTTTTTTTAATGTGTTTTGTTACTCAGAATACGTAGTGTTCTCACAGTTGACTGGAGCTGGTTATGACATGACAATTTATACTACTATGATCAATATAAGGTCAAACTCTGCCAGTGACACCATATCAGAATATGGGGAGTGATGTAGTTGATTTGCTTGTGAACACCTGGAACTGATTAATAATATTCTAGCGATCCGTAAGCATGAGCAGCAGAGAGGGTGAACCCTACAATTTTTCGAGCGTCGATTCGGAAATCTGAGGCTTCCACCAAATAGTAAAAAAAATGGCGTCTATTCGATAAAATAAGATTTTCTTATATACGCCAACGTCGTTGTCATTCGCCCTGTCTGCTGTTGGAACTTTCAGTTCTGGTTAATAATTCTTTTACGAGTTCAACCAAATATTTGATCCAGTCCGATACGATATCGTGTCCGAGGATCATGTAAATTTATTGTTATAAATCCGTGCGGAGTCGACTGAGCGTTACTAAAGAAATTTTTAAATTGATTGAAGTCCATATCAGAGCACCATGTCTGCCAAATATTTCTAAGAGTATGAGTATCAACGCCGTTAAATACACACAGTAAGTTAGAGTTGTCTCTAATCACTTTTGGAATCTGAGTGTATCGTTGAGTGACATATATCACGTCAGCGTTTTTGTGACGCCCACGGGAAAAGATCCTAGCTGGTTTTTTTTGATTGTCTAACATCACATCGTCGTATACGACTAAATTGTTAATGTTCCCATCAAGGTCATCCACGGATGGCGCCTCGTCAATATCAGTTATAAAATCAATGGCGTTTTCACCCTTAATTTCTGATGCATTCTCGTTAAAATCTTTTAGCACTTCATAGCATCGTTGATCATCTACGCTAGGAGCAACTAAATACAACTTATCCCATTTCATCCATCTCATTATTAAATTGAGCAACAATTGCGTTTTACCGGATCCAGATGGCCCGATTATAATTGCGCGGATAGAGTTTGGTAGCACTGCATGATGCTTAACCGGTTCTCTTGCTTTGGTCGCTGAAAAATCAATTATATCCATATTTCTATACATAAATTATGGATCTATATTGTGTGAAGTGTAAAACGCGTACTGGCACAAATGACTTGACGACGATTACAACTAGAAATAACCGATAAGCGCTTTCTGGTAAATGCGTGCAATGTGGTACAAAGAAAGTTAGATTTGTGTCTATGAGATCTGCAGGAAATGATGATTTAAAAAAAAACGAGGAGGTGATATCGCAGCCAAATTTGCAAAGCTCCCTGGAACCCCATGGGCAAAGTACCCGGGAGAAAAGCACCTTCCAGGATATAGCTACTGTGGTCCCGGAACACGATTAGATATCAGACTTGATGATCAAAATCAACCCCGATCCGGCGAGTATCCGATAAACGCTATTGATAAGGCGTGTCATGCTCATGATGTTGCATATAAAAGCAGCAATCTGCAAAACAGGCATCTCGCGGATGTGAAATTAATTCATGCGTTAAATGCTATTCCTGATAAATCTTTTAAAGAAAAGTTGGCTTCGTGGTTGGTAAAATCAGCTATGAAAGGCAAATTGATGATGGGTGCTGGTAATTAATAATATGGAATCTATTTATTATTCTCCGAGAGGATACTGGCGGGGTAACGCTGCAATCAATAAACTCGCCAACGCCGCAAAAGTGAAAAAGGCCACTGCGGCTAATTGGTTATCCAAACAGGCTATATGGCAAATTTATCTACCGCGTCCTAAACAAATCAATTTCTCGCATTTTGATGTTACTGTACCCAATGAAGTTCATCAAGCCGATTTATTGTTTTTACCACATGACAACGGTTACAAATACGCGCTAACCGTAGTTGACGTTGCGAGTCGATACAAACAAGCAGAACCATTAAAAACAAAATCATCACCTGAAGTTGCTTCTGCATTTGAAAGGATTTATCGACGAGGCCCACTACGCTGGCCAAATCTATTGCAGGTTGATCCTGGCAAGGAATTTCAAGGCGCTGTTTTATCAGCGATGAAACATCATAATGTCACCATACGACGAGGGCATACTGCGCTACATCGCGATCAGGCAATTGTTGAACGATTTAATTGGACTCTTGCTGAACGGTTATTTGGATATCAATACGCGAAGGAGTTTATTCAGGATAAAAGATCCCGTGAATGGGTTAAGAGATTACCAGCTGTGATTACCGCGCTCAATAACGAGATTACTCGAACAATTAACATGAAACCTGTCAACGCGATTAAGAAAGCGTCTATACCAAAAATGGAAATCCAAGGAATTTCACAAAAAGATTTCAAAGAACCAATTCTTGGTAGTAATGTCATTGTTAGGTATTTATACGAACCAGGAGAGCTTGAGGGTGGTAAAAAAAGAGCTACCGATCCTATTTGGAGCGTCACTACGCATAAGATATCCGGTATAACACGATCTACGGGTAGACCAGCAATCTATAAACTCGATTCAACTGCTCCTCAGCGAGGATTTACTCGACAACAACTACATGTAATCCCAGAGGATACTCAATTGCCACCGCGTGGTCTTAACTAGCACCCCTTCGTCTGTTGCACTCAAGACAAGTCAGCATCACATTGTTTCTGATATGACCGAGACTGTTATTTTTTCTGTCTACGGTAAATTGGCGAGGATCTTTATCCGAATACTGCCAACGCATTATACAATTGCAACTCGCGCTGTGATTATTCTGTTGTTGTTTCAGCGTAATTATTAATTCAGCATCAATGTCAAATTCTCTATTATTTTTTTTATCCTGTTGTTTATAACCAGAGAGTTTTTTTCTGATTATATCCTTGACGTTGTCGGCGCTGATTGTAGTGTTATTATCGTCACCAATGATTTCATCATCGAAAACAATTCTTCGAAGCTGATTTATTCTTCGTACTCTGGATACTGCGAGATAGACTAAATTCGACCATTCGATGCGATTATCTACCATCCAAACAATTGTGTCTGTGATAGTCAATCCCTGTGAAGAATGTATCGTTGCTGCGTATCCTAGCGTCCACGGTGATTTATTAACACGCAATGCATCTTCAACGACGCTGATATCAACCAGCACAATATCATTTAATACGAGAATTTGTTTTTCACGCTGTCCTGAAATATCAACTTCTATATTCTGTTTTCGTGTATCCGAAGGCCTATAACACAACGGTACTGGAAGTGTTGCAAATTTTTCTTTATGCAATTTAAATAACTTCATCTGAAGTGTGTCTCTGACTATTTTTCTACTTGCAATTATCAAATCGTTTGGTCTCCACGTTTCCCAAAAATCTTTTAATGGAGTTTCTGAAATTATTTCACGCGCTATTTCACATTGGATTTTATCCGGTTGTAACCTAATTAGCGCTTTGAACTCGCGTAATTGTTCATCAAGTGATCTATAATCAGTGGTAATTTCTTCATAGTAGTCTACAGAACCCTTTAGCCATTCATGTGGAGATCCACCGATAAATGGTGGTGGTTGGCCGTGATCACCGCACATGACGACTTTTGTGTTTTTGTTTAACAACCACTCGAGAAATGTTTGTAATACATCTAATGACACTGTGCATATTTCATCCCAAATTATGATTTCAGGAATGAATTTATCACCCATACGCTCAGGAGTCCATTTGTCACCCTTCCATCGAAAAAAACTGATAAGTACAGGCATTTACCCCTCGTTGTTTCATCTCTCTGGCGAGTCTGTGAGTTGGTGTTAACACAATCATGTTTGACCGACGATATAATTCAATTGCACGAGTTGTCTTTCCTGACCCACACAACCGTTTAAATAAACTGTCTTGTATCTACATATTGGATCTAATATCGATGGCGCGTTAGATAATTCTGATTGAATCTCATCACACTTTAAGTATTTTTCATCCATGGTAACATCTGCCGATTCACAATACTCATGTAGCGTTTCCTTTTTAAATCTCCAACATCCCCACGCTTCCTCCTGGGATGTGAATTTAGCTACATCTGATTTATATTTCTCGTGGATATACATAGAATCAGTGGCTACTCTAACTGCGGTATTAGGACATCTATTTATCATCGAAAATAAATTGATAGAAGCATAAGCTAGCATAGAACTTCTCAAATGCGTATATTGTTTAATATATCCATCACAGTAGGTAACAACCGTACCCAATTTCTCACCATTGGATAGAAAAGCATCCTTACGGGATACAAGTTTTCCCTGTTTCGTTAAATCCGTTACAATAAAATCGTATTCAGCGACGTCTATGATCAACCTCGAAGAATATTTTGCATTGTGGTATCTTCCACCCTGGGTAAATTTACCGATTATTCTTCGTCCAAAATCTTTTGCTTGTCCGCTTTTAATTTCAAATAACTTCTTAGACCAATTCATGATTTGTTCTTCACTGAAATTCGAAGAATTTCCATCTGGAAACTGTTTTCGCTGTTCGCTAATTATACGATCTAGATCGGGTTGTGGTAGCCAAACTTCTTTCTGAGCTCGATAGGATATAATAGCTTCGGAAACAATCAACGATATTAGCATACCACAATCAATCATATATCGTAGTAACACTATTGGCATCCAGGCCTTTTCAGATATATGTCTACCAATCCAAACATAACTACACGGATGTAACCCTGTAGCGAATTCGAATGATATCACACGAGCGAATCCGGTTAAATCAAAATCAGGTAATGGTCCATTAATCGCAACACGAGTCATTTCATGTGTGGGGTGTCCAAATCGTTTAAAGTACTCAACACATTCCCCATACCCGAGAAAACTTCCAGGATAACACGCGGATATATCAATTGAAATCATACCATCACGTGAGTATTTTGTATTCCACAGTCCTCCATGACTAAATTCGACGCAACTCAATTTAACCTCCTCGAGAAAATCACTTCGTGTTGGACGCCATGAGTTTTTTTCTCTTGCGAAGTGAGCTACCACCGATGGAATAGTAAAACTATCCGTGAGTAGTTTTTCATGGAAACTCTCCGGTGAAAAATCATTAGCGATTTTTCTCATTCTGTTATCTAATTCTTCAACGCGATATAATTCACCATTTGGTCTCACAAATTGATCGAATCCTATTTCGGGATCTTCATCACTTCTAAGTAACCACACTGACACAGGATCATCTTTACACAGCGTGTGAATAGCATCGAATAATTTCTCTTCATAAAAAACATCCCCGACGAATTCTTGGGGTATATATCTCACGGTTCGTTCTCGTGGAAATATTGTTACCGCAGGTGTCCACGCGTGTTTGTTATGATCAATAATTTGTATTGGCGCTCCATTTTTGTTATATTTCGGTTTGTATAAAACTTCTCCGGTTATCGTCATAACGGTTATTGGGAATCTTAATGATGTTTCTAATTTAGCTATATCAGAAATCTTTGCACCGTGTTGTTTCACTGTCAGTTCCCATTCGGTTTTTTTCCTACGTCGCAGATCAGTTAGTTTATTTCCTCGGGATGCATTTGTGAAGTGTTCCATTACCCGTGTTGCTACACAATTCAGTGAACTAGAATATTTCATAGGAGCTAGTTTTGCGATATCGGGTTTATTATTTAACGGATATAACCCATAAACAATTGCTGTTACGGGATAAGATCTCTCGTAGTATGGTTTGTCGATTCCAGTTAGAATTCCTGGTTTGGAATCTCTACTCACAATGACAGTTTTTTTATTCTTGAGGATTGGTTCAAATTTATCCCTGATAATCCATTCGCCGCCGACTTCGATAATGAATTTTATTCTGAAAAAATACTTCTGTTGGGAATTGCCTTTGGATTTTACACCCTTGGATTTCTAACCCGTTGGCGAGCCAAGATGTGAAATTATCTCAGCTGCTCTTTCATCGTTCATAGTAGCATCGATGTTGGGTACATTGACATCTTCGTCAATAATTCGAAATGTCGACCAACAGTATGCTGCACCGTTTCGGTAGAATTCATTAAAACACTCCCTGATTTTACCCAGTATAGTTCTATCACCGATTAGACGTTTTGGTGTATCAGAGACTCTATCGAGATTGAATTTAACATTTTTCCAGGGCTTAATTTTCGATAATCTCTTGAACTCATTATCGAGATTGAATTTAACATTTTTCCAGGGCTTGATTTTCGATAATCTCTTGAACTCATTATCGAGATTGAATTTAGCATTTTTCCAAGGCTTGATTTTCGATAATCTCTTGAACTCATTATCAAGATTGAATTTAACATTTTTCCAAGGCTTGATTTTCGATAATCTCTTGAACTCATTATCAAGATTGAATTTAGCATTTTTCCAAGGCTTGATTTTCGATAATCTCTTGAACTCATTATCAAGATTGAATTTAGCATTTTTCCAAGGCTTGATTTTCGATAATCTCTTGAACTCATTATCAAGATTGAATTTAACATTTTTCCAAGGCTTGATTTTCGATAATCTCTTGAACTCATTATCAAGATTGAATATAGCATTTTTCCAAGGCTTGATTTTCGATAATCTCTTGAACTCATTATCAAGATTGAATTTAACATTTTTCCAGGGCTTAATTTTCGATAATCTCTTGAACTCCTCCATGTTATAATTAAAACAAGTATTTAAATAGAAAAATATAGTATAATGAATCACTGCAAGTGGCTTATGATTGGATCAACAACCCCGTGTAACAAGTCATGCAGAAGCGAATTCTGTAGGTATCATATGCAAAGCGTGAGAAACGGTTCAAAAGGTCCTCTCCCATGCCTCCGATGTGGGGTGGGCGTCAGGGGAAAATCACAATTATGCCTCAGTTGCGGCGGAAAACGATACAGGGAACTAAAACGCTATTATGACAAACGAATCAATGACTCGTTCAATGACAAAGTCATCAAAACCCCTCAAAATTATATCCAGAGATTTATAATAAATTAGACAAATAGTATTATTATACAAATGAGCCAAGATTTCAGACCCCATCCAGTGCTTGTTAATTACGAAGCCTCCAGTGATGGTGTTGTCAGGCACCGCAGACTAAAAAAACAGGTTGAATGGGTAAATAATATGGGATATTTGATGTTTTCAGCTGGGAGGAAGAAGTATCTCTGTCATAGAATTATTTTTGAAGTATTTCATGGACCAATCGAAGACGGCTTTGTGATTGATCACATAAATGGCGTGAAGACTGATAATTGTCTTGGGAATCTTCAAGCCGTCTCACAAAGTCAGAATGCAAAATTAGGTGGAACTGGTAGGAACTCAAAACGCCCTAGGGGGGTCAAATCGTTTGATTTAGAAACCAGTGAGGAGAACATATTTCAATCAATAAATGAAGCCAGTAGATACTTTGACATTTGTAGTGCTTCAATACGATTTATTGCTGAAAATATAATTAAAACTGCTCTGTCAAAACGGACAGGTCACAGGATAAAATTCGTATACACCTAAAACGATTCAAGGGAGATAAATCCTTTATATATAAATCCAACAACTGAATACACTCTACTCACTAAGTTCCCTTGTATTATGACGTCAAAGGATTTGTGTCGTCTGCTAGTACCTGTATACCTTGACTAGGCGCGCCGCGCACGTGACTGTAATGTGAATACATAGTTTCGGTATAGTTGTATTTTTTTAACAATTTCTAAAACCTTTTATTGTCGCTTTGGCTGAAACTGCATTATTTAAACAGCCTGTATTTATTTAGATCATGTACAGACGTTCTTTATCGCGCTCAGCCGGAAGTGTTTTCCATTCATTGACGTAGGTGGGCGTGGTTAAAATTCCTGTATACCGCTCTTTGTGATTTAATCGATAATGTACTTGTCTAGAGAATTAGAACAGGGAAAATATACGCTGTTATTTAACTGTATTATTTCGTTTAGTGCTTCATTAAACTATTTTGTTCCATTTAAATGTTGTGAAACAGTATTAATAAGTAATTCAAGGAAATAAAATAACACACTCGTGAAACGACGGGGCTTTATTAGTCGCATTATATATATTACGGCTCGTAATAAGCTTGGGGCTTTCGAAGGCCAAATCCGACCGATCAAAACTAACCAACGCCATTAACACGGGCGTGTGGTTGTCTTTTCAATCATGCAACCGGGTTAATTTAGTTTGGTTGCTTTTGATTGGTTGTGGATTGGCCGTAGAAAATCTGCCCCGTCGTTTCATGTTTGTGCTGTCTTGTGCCGTCCCCACATCATTACCATCAATCTTTCCATTGAATTATAATCCATCCTTATATGGAATTGTGCCGTCCCACATCAATCGTTCCATTGAATAAATGCCATCCTTATTTAAGTTAATATAAGTATATGTATGCCTAAAAGTCTGCCGCAACACTCGAGCGGAGACATATATGGCATTGTGCCGTCCCACATCATTACCATCAATCCTTCCATTGAATTATAATCCATCCTTAATTAAGTATATGTATGCCTAAAATCTGCCGCAACACTCGAGCGGAGACATAATATGGCATTGTACCGTCCATTAATTAAGGTAATTAAGTACATGTATAACGCCCCCCAAGCATATCTTCTGGGCGGTCTAAGATGGTGTTTGCCACGTTAGGCCTCCCGCCGGAGATGTATGTTTCGGGTCCCCTTGGGCTTACATGGATGCGAAGGCACCCAAGGAGTTCCAAAGATACGTGTTGTCACATACCTCTGGGTCTCTTTCACGTTATTTGACGCGAAAGGGGTTTCCAAATGGGGTTTTCAGTACAGCATATACATGGACTTAATTAAGTTAATTAAGTATATGTATGCCTAAAATCTGTCACAACACTCGAGTGAAGATATACGGCATTGTACTGTCCATATATTTTTTAATAATTAGAGGTAATATATTATTATATTTTTATAAAAATATGGATATCAAAGATGTAAATGCTATAATTGCTGAAATTTCAATTTTAAAAAATAAAGGGGTATTATTATCTAAAGATCTCGACGCTGACAAGATTACCTCGGAATATGAAGACATTGAGTATCAGTTTAGTAAGGGTTGTTATGTTTTACCTAAGATGTACAGACTCGTGAAAGGAATTCAAAAGTCCATCAATGCTTGTTTGTACGGTAACGACATTAATGTATTTATAACGCTATTTAGCACCGTTGAAGCAATACGTCAAAAGCTCGGCCAAGAGTATCAAAAACGAGCTGAAATTAGTTCTAAGGTTCGTGATCTTAGGAAGATATTAAACGAGGAGCGACCCGTATCTTAACCACGTGAGCGTTACTATAAAAAATAGGCTTTCAGTAAATAATTTAAAAATATTTTTTTTTTTAGCGTTTTTTGTAACTACATAGGATTTTCTCCTGAAATGATACTCAGCAGTTTGGGTTTACTCATGCAGCTATGTGCGTACTGGATTATCTGGTCGTGGTAGCAAGTAATCACCGCGACGCCTCCATTTTCACGTAGTTGTTGTTGTTGCCGTTTCGTTAATAAAAATCGTTCATTTCCGTTCTCAGATATTACAATTTTGAAACCCTCAGCGATGTTATTTCTGAAACATTCGCGGATAGCGTCGTACAGTTTAACCTTGTCGGAGATGGATACGTTAGCTTGATGGTACATTATTTAATAACTCAGCTTTTAATTGTAATAGTTTCACATTTGAAAACTCAGTTCACAAACACTATATGGTAGGTGAATCGCTTACAACTAGATTAGCCCGAGAGCGGCTAGCAGCAATTAAAAAGTTTATACCGGTTCGAGACAGACTTCGCGAGAAACTTCAACAACGACAACAAGCGCAGACTGACTTTTCTGTGTCAAGTGAACAACTGTTCGCCCCGGTAACTAAGGCGACCAAAGATGTGAAAACAGCAACTGAACGAGCAATATTTGGGGATATTCCTGAGGAAGGCAAGCGACGAGAAGTGCCTGTTCTTGGTGTGCTTGAAAAAATTGCAGCAGAAACCGAACAAACAAAAAAATCTTTAGAAACACTTCCAGTAGATATAGTAACTACTTCACGGCAACAACAAAAAAAAGAGCGAGTACTAGAAGAACTAGGTGCTACTGTAAGAAAACCAGAAGAAGAGAAAGGAGACGCTACTACAGAAAAAATGTATTCACCGCAAAGTATATTTACATACGATGCATACAACAAAATTAAAAATTTTAAAGATGACAATGATTTAATTAACTTTACCGCGCGGAATTTTTCACTCGATCAAAGAGAAATAGCTGTAAAAAAAGAGTATAAAGAGTATATAAAAAACGACGAGGATTGGATAAAAAAAGTATACCTGGCAAACCGTGGTAGATTTAGAATCACAGAAAGTATTCGCAATGATTTTGAGAGTTTTAAAGACGAAGTATTGAGTAGAGTAGAGTATCCAACTGGATTTTTTGGTAAAGAGGAGTCAACTGGAGATGGATATTTAGGTAGCGGCATAGTTGAAAACACTAGCGTTACTTGTCCTGGTAATATTCTCAGTGATATATCACGGCTGGAAGTTCTCATCGGGGTGAGGCGAGCCGGAAACAACTCTCCGGAAATAATTAATGAAGCAGCTGATATCTGTAGACGATTATTTGCCGGCGGTATCATGGACATTAATGTATATCGAGAACTCATTGCTGAATTAGTTGAAAATCACAGAGACGCCCATGGTTATTACAGCGATTGATCACTAATTGAAAAACTACTAGTTTTATAACAAGATGATTATACACTACAACCATGATAAACCCGTAAGCGTCTACGTGGTGAACTCACGATTGCCTGTTTATAGAGCATATTACGGAGATGGTTTCGGCAATACCATTGCGGGGCTATTTACAAGAATGGCTCCAAAAGTGGCGCCGCTAGCTAAACAATTATCAATGAAAGCCATTGATGTAATTCGTGATAAGGGAATCAATTTCGTTGGAAATCTTGCAGGAAAGGCATTTTCTGCCGCGAAAGATAAAATAGCATCATTGGTGCGAAAGAAACCAGCGGTGCTTCCATCAACTACAGTGATGCCTGCAAAAATCAGCAAAGCAATAAATAGCGCAGTGGAACAAAAACTAGCGTCGTTGGCTGCTTCGGTGACTCCGTCGCCATTGACAGCTTCACCGGTAACAGATAGCGCTATCATGAACGCGATAGCAGGAAGTGGTTTGAAACGAAAACAAAAACGACGATGATTATAAAGAGTTTCGCAATTGAAAACACTAGTATGTTAATAAAATGTTTAAACGAACAGCTGATCCCGCTCTTGATATGGAAGCCCCAGTGCGCAAAGACGATTCCGTCCGTGATTATCAATACTATTCCTATCATGCAATACAACCCGACCTACGATCGCGAATTGAACTACAAGTTCAAGATACCAGTAAATACTTTTTGCCATGTGAAGCGTTTATTGAAGTAGAGGGAAAACTCGTAACAAACGATGCAGCTGATACCCCATATGCAGATAACGAAAATGTCCGAGTTGGTTTCGTCAATAATGGCATCATGGCGTTATTTGAAAGTGCAAGATATCTCATTGATGGAAAAGAAATTGAATCAATAGACCGTGAAATTGATGTTGCAACAACAATAATCGGGCTAGCAAGATACTCCGATGATTATACAAGATCGGCTGGTCCATCTATGATGTTTGCAAAAGATGCTACTGATAACGCTGACTACCTTCCATACATTAAAGTGTTAACAGCAAGAGATAATGCAGAAGCCGATCAACAAGAAGCAGCTAATCCAGAACGTCGAGCTAGACCCGGAGCTGCGTTTGATATTATAAAAGGCGTTAATGATAATTTCAATCTAGGGTTTGCAACACGAAAATTAGCATTGGAAGGACAAGAGAAAAAGTTTTCGTGTGCAATTCCACTCCATCACATATTTGGATTCTGCAGAAATGTCAGAAAAGTCATCTATGGAGCCAAACACACAATTGCGTTAGTGCGAAAAGGCAATGACAACGAGGCAATTTGGCGTACTGGTGCCGTAGATGGTAAAGTTGTTTTAACTAAATTAGCATTGTGGATGCCAGTAATGACCCCATCAATTACCACAGAAGAGCGACTACTCTCATTTATGGACACAGGCGGCAAATCATTGCTAAGTTGGCTAACAACAACAACTGATACCAAAGAGGATGATGTTGATGGTACATTTACATGGCATTTGGCATCAAAACAAGGCGTTTCAGCTCCACGTCATATATTTATAGCGCTGCAGAATCGGAATCGATTACGCTCCCAAGAACGCAGTCATATGATATTTGATCGATTAGGGGTAAGTGAGGATTCACTGAGAATAAACGGACAACAAGAACCATCTGAGGATATACAGCTTAATTACGGAAACAACCAAATAGCACGTGTGTATCATCGGATGCTGTCATATATGGGTCGTGATCAAAATGTTGATACTGGTTTGCAAATATCGCAACTCGATTTTAAGAAATTGTATCCAATTTATTACTTTTCGCTGGAACATCTTGATTTAATGAGACAATCCGTCGTCGACATACATTTTAGAGCTCGTATAGCCCCTGGTGGTGTTAATTATAGAGCGGTTGCTGTCATTCTCAGCGACAAATCAATGTTGTTAGAAGGTATTGGTGGACGAATGAGAATCGTTGATGCACCAGTGGAAAATATGTAAATGAAACTTGAAGAGTTTCCAATTAGATCAATTGAAAGCATAAATGTGTTTTACAATAAAATGACATATAGTGTTATTAGTGTCAAGCTGACTGATGGTCAGGTCAAGAAATTGCGATCAAAATCCGCTAAGGAATGTGGAACCACAATAACGTTGAAACCAGCGCAGATGTCCCGCGGTACACATAAAATATCACTGACGGATTGTCAAATAAAACATTTCAATGATGCGCTAAAGAAACGGCGAGGGGTTCAAATAGAATTTTCAAAGGCTGCAGTCGCCAACATGATAAAATCAGGTGGTATATTTCTATTGTTAGCTGCAATACCAGCATTGATTGCAGCGGCTGCCCCAGCAGTGGCGAAAGCGGCTGCGTTGGGAGCCGTTGGGACCGCGGCAGGGATGGCGTTGAAAAAGGCAACTGGACAGGGATATAAAAAAAGGGAAAGGGGTTGTACCTACCAGGAACCCCGTATTCGTGGTACAGCGGAAAGGGTCTAAGAATACCAGGAATGGTTTATTAGTTGAAAGCCCAATTCTCCCTATGTCTAATTTTGATTTAATTGATGCTGCTAAAAAACTAGCGATAAAAAACTTCAGAGGGGTTTTTATGAGAGATCAATTACCGAGAAAACCTAAACGCGTTGAAACCGGTATCATCAATCTTGATAACAGCAGCGGATCGGGAACTCACTAGGTTGCATACGCGATTGATCCACGTGGGATTGTCTATTTCGATTCATATGGGTTAGCTCCGCCAAGCGAGTTTATGCGGTATATAAATTCTTCGATGAAACTCAATGAGTTTCCGATTTTTTATTCCACGCTGCCAACACAACAATTAAATGATCCACCGATATGCGGCCGTGAAGTATTAAATGTCCTCGCGGAGATTTCATCGTCACAGAAACCACCTCATCTGGTTGTAAATAAATACACGAGTGGGAAATTACAAGGTAATTTTAGAGAATCAATAAATTAAAAATACTAAAGTCTTTATAATAATGATCAACATTTGGGGACAATCTCTGTCAATGTTGGAACCCACCGAGGAAACATCTGCGGGTTCTATCGAGGATGTAAAAAAAATAATTGAAGATGAAATCGCTGAGATGTTAAATTTAATAGATGTTGACCCGAACGAATTAGTTGTATTTCAAGATCGCCAGGGTAAATTGAAAAGCAGTAATATATCCGTGAATGACATTTTGATACGGCAGAGCGATGCCGCTGAAAACTCTATTGCGCTTTATTCCAGCGGTGGACGACTTAAACCTGGTAATCTTATTTCTACAATCACCGACGCGATTGCCACCCACGACAACAAGATTGCCGCCCACGACAGCATGATTACCACCCACGGCCGTGAGCTAGATGATCATCTTCGGGGTTATAATGCTTTTCGAAGAAATATCGTTGGTAAGTTCTTTGGAGCCCCACCTGTGGTTAGTATGTCTCTCGCTGTCATCAATGACCTTCTGAATTTATTCTTTTATAACACGAGCACGAATAAAATAATGAGTCCTGAAGAAGTCAAGGCAAAATATCTCGATATCGTCAATGATCTTCTTAAACTAAAAGAAGATTTCGAGAAAGTACAAAAACCCATCATTGACGCCTTGAAAGAGTTTTTTGGAATCCCGCTTGACGTTGGTATATTACACTCGATAATTATTAAACGCGCGCTTGACAATCAAAAACGTAACAATGAAATGGTTGAAAAATTCTTTAGGGGTTATGAAAGTAACAGCATCACGACAACATATAATCAACTCAACGCGCATTATGAACTACAAGATAGTTTAGAATTCAACCGCCTTTTGATTACATTTTTTGGTAACCGCGATGGATTTATAATGAAAGATACCAACGTCAAAAAACTTATCGACATCATTGACGATATTAATGCGCTAAAAACACCCACCAGCGACAAAGTCACCAACGACGTCATCGCTAAGTTCTTTGGAACCCCACTCAACGCGGCTATATCTCTCGCGGAAATTAGCGCGGCCATCAATAAGGTAAAAATTTCGAATTCAGACAATGTTATAAATATCGTGTATACGGTCGATTATGGGAGCTTTGATTGGATAAAAAACTCGAATACTAAATTGGAAGTCAATCTCAAAGAGGAGGATTCCTCTGGTATCTACAGGATGACGTTAGTCTCTAACAAGCAATTTAATATCATCGTGAGCGGTAAAACCTACGTTGGTGGCACCGCGACAGTACTTATCGAGGGTAAAAAAGAAACTTTCGATATCACTGCCGTTGATGATACTATTAGAAGAAATATACACTGGTGTTTAGAATACGTAGGACCAGCAAACATCCTGATCTACTACCCGGAAGAGGAAAATAATTGAAAACACTAGCGGGTTTAAAATAACAACAATGATGAAATCATCGCTGTCACCGACGCAATATCGATACGACACCGTAAAAGAATTTTCCACAAACTTGAAATCGCTTTCTGAGCGCTATCGTGAAAAAATGAAAAAATACCGTAGAAGAATTACCGCCATCGATGTAACTGTGTACTCGATATCCGGTGTGATGGCCAGCGCGGGAGTTATTTTGTCGACGGTAATCATGATCGCGCCGATTGCAGTTCCAATTGCTATCTCCGCGGCAACAACAATTGCGGCAGTCGCCACCGCGATAACTAAAAAGTTATCATCGTGTTCTCAGAAAAAACTCGGTGATTATACAGCTCGGTATCGGGTGGTATTTGACGCATACTCGAAATTATCCGAGTTGATCTCGCTGTCGATAGATAATTCGTTCATATCCGATGTTGAATTTTCCACGATGACCCAGTTGTATAACTCCGCGATGTTGAAATTGGAAATTGAAGACAGCGTTAACAATAATGTCACTACAATTCAACGAATTTCAACTGCTTCAACGAATCGCGGAGAATACCACTCCGATACGAACAAGCATGATATCAATAACATCAACAAAGCCCGAATTTAGTGTGAACTTCCCTTCTCCGATTCCAGTTCGTGAGATCGCGCTGGCAAAATTACGAGTATATCATAGCTGGCCTAATATCAGATCGGTTGCATTTGGTGGTCAGCAACCCAATAACGCACTGGTGTTCTCGTATAAGAATAAACCCGATGACACTCCAGAGTGGGAATCTGTTTCGTTACCAACTGGGTCGTACCAAATTAAGCAAATCAATGCTGAAATTCAGCGTAGAATAAAATCAATTACTGGAAATGAATCAAGCATAGCTATTAATCTTCATCAACCGACGCTCTCGTCGTCGATCAAAATAAGCACAGAGGGATACGCTGTAGATATCTATAACAGCTCGTTAAGAACAGTGTTAGGATGGCCTGAAAAACCACCGGAAAAATCCACCGCCGACTTAACCACGGACGTACAATCATATCATGAAATCAATCCCAGTTATCGAGATAATTTATCTGATATAAGAAAAGGAAAAATCGCCGATAGATTTATATTTACCAACAAAGACATATTGCAATGGGATTTTATCATTGAAAGAACAGCCAACTCATCTGTTACTATTTCATTTACGCTAAGTGACGTCATTGATTATTTTAAGGAAATTAATCAATTATATAACACACAACTAGAACAACTACAGCAAACAAAATCGCGAAAACACATTGAAATAATAAATCAGCTTGTATCTGACATGGAATATATCAATGAACTAATTATTAAAACAATAATTAATGACAACAGCGACAGTAAACAACAATTCCTAACCAGTTACAAGACCACATAAGACAATCTACGTAATTTCAAGCTTCCCGGGTACAAAGCTGAAAGACTAAAAGAACATATTGGTGATGTTATCAAGACATTACAATTACAAGATTCAACTACACTCCTTAAATATAATAATGACCCAGATGGCGGAGGTAGGCATATCGCCCCGTACAATGTGAATATTTCAACGGTGATTGCACTCAATTTAGTATGTGATGCAATTGAAGGAAGCTATGAAATTAATCTAGAGCAATCAAATCAAGCTCAGCAAGGATATATTCTTTATTCGTTTGCACCAACAGCTCCTCCAGGATTCCTAATTATTGAAAACCCAATTAATCCTGTCTACATGCGATGCCATAATAATTCGTTAACGAGAATTAATTTCCGACTCACCGACCAGTCAAATAATTTAATTGATCTACAAGAGGAGGTGTTAGCGATTAGTTTATTTGTAAGGTCCTAAGACTCGATCAAATATTTGGTTGAACTCGTAAAATAATTATTAATCCAGAACTGAAAGTTCCAGCAGCAGAGAGGGTGAATGACAACGATGTTGGCGTATATAAGGAAATCTTATTTTATCGAATAGACGCCATTTTTTTTACTATTTGGTGGAAGCTTCAGATTTCCGAATCGACGCTCGAAAAATTGTAGGGTTCACCCTCTCTGCTGCTGCATGTCAAAAATATGTTATTGTCGAGACAAATTGTACATACAAATCTCACAAGGGCTTGAAACAAACATTTTCACTGCTACCCATGCCCACATATGTAACTGTAGAAAAGGTAAAGAAAGTTACGGAAACAACCATGGGCAATGGTGGACTGATCACAATTGATCTCATGGACCTGGATACGTTTCACTTGTCGGTGCGTGAACTTAATGCATACATGTGTAATTTATACATTAAAGATGATTTTTGATTTAAATTCTGTTTTACTTGTAGGCAAAGCTACACGAAGCATGTAGTTACAAACACAACCCAAAGTTTTCTCGAAGAATTTGATCTCATCATCAAAACCAGAATATGATATGATTGTTTCAAAACCAATCACCGCAGGCTGATCCCCGCAATTGTTCTAATATTTAATCCTGTTTGGGGTATTTAGCTTGAATAACTTGCTTTTTCTTTGGTAGATATTGGAGAACCTGGAATGTTGTTGGGTTTCCAATAGGTGTATCTGAGAGTGAATCAATAAGTAATCAGCTTTGGATTTGGAGCAAAAGCATATTTTATATGTAAAACCAAATATGTACCCAATCATATTTGATGGTACAATTCTGTATTTATTGCAAAAAGAATCTTGCCTAATGAATCTAACATTTTCATATAAAAAGGTAGAAAAGGTGCCTGTTTTGAATGCTTGATTTAAAATAAGATAATACAAATGTGGTGTTGAAACCACCATTAGCTTTTGATAAGCCATATAAAATTATCTTTAGATGATCCTGTGAATCTAATGAATATGTCAAACGAATATGTGAGATATTTAGTGTCAGTTTGGTGATCATAACTAAGGCATTTGAAATTTAGTAGCATATTAACTTATTAATAACAAATTTAAAAATGTCTGAACTTTTATCATCACTTTTAGCAAGGTGGTAGATTATGAAAGTATCTGAGATGAATTCGATAATCTTTCAGGTTCATTTAGCTCTTCTAATCATATATCAGAACAGCTCTTGGGATGGTCTTTCATCTGTTTGTTGGCGTAAGTTCATAAATTATTTGCAGGATTTTCGTGAATCTTGACACACACTTTCATCTCATGGTCTTGTTGTCCCAAATAAAATGATTCAGCTTGGACATCCACTATGGCTGCCTCAGCATCCTTCTTAAAAGTCTTGTTATCACTATTCCTCCTGAATGGATTTTACGACCAACATGAGGATTTCACTAAAAGACCTTCTGACATCTGGCTATTCCTAGATGAAATGGTGCTGATCTAACATCCAATGTGACCTTCACAGTAACCACCTTGAGAATTTTGTTTTTGCTACTATCCTTAATGTGAAAAAGTTATATTGACTTGAGGTTTTTACCAGAATACTTATTATGATATCTAGTTGGTCCTAAATTAAAACTGTGATGTGATGTCTAATGTGGCCAGCACAGCAGTTATTTGAAAATCTTGTTGTTTCTACTCCACCTGAATGGACGATCCCATTAAGATGAAGAATTTACTAAAAGACATTTGATGATGTCTAGTAGCAGCAGGAAGGGTGAGCCCACCTCATAATAGAGGTGTCCATTTGCTAAACTAACGCTACTTACAAAACCAAAAACTAACGTCAATAACAATAAACCGAAGTCACTTACTTACCGATAGTTTTTTTAATTGGGATGTTTTTTGTTATTAGGTGGTGTCTTGGTATATTTCTGAAAAGAAGTATCCACGTGATATTTACCAGTTGATCCCTTATCGAGGTCATGCCCTCTCTGCTGCTGTGTATTAGATCAGTCTATAAATCAGATCTTGTATCAAGACAGATTCTATATCTTGATCTAAGATCATGTAAATGTATCGTTATAAATCCGTGTGAGGTAGTTTGCGCACGTGAGAGAAGTGTTTGAATTTAATTATATCCATATCTTTGCTGTACCAGGTTTGATGAACATTTCTTAGTATATGGGTATCAACTCCGTTAAATGCAGCTAAAGTATTACAGCTGTCTCTGATCACTTTCGAAATCTGTGTGGATCGTTGAGTTAAATAAATCACATCAGTATTATTATGCCTACCTCGTTAAAATATCCGAGTTTTATTGGGCTGTTAGTCCAGCATAACATCATCGTATACAACTAAAGTATTAATAAATCCATCAATATCGACTACAGACGTCGCTGCATCATTATCATTAATACAATTAATAATATCATCACCATCTTTATCTATCGTCTTTGCATTTTCATTAAAATCCTTAAGTATATCATATCATCGTTGATCATCCACAGACGGAGCAACTAAATACAGCTTGTCCCATTTTAACCAAATCATTTTAAATTAAGTAGCAGTTGAGTTTTACCACACCTTGATGGACCTATTATTATTAATCAGATATTCTTTGGTAGCGCTGCATGATGTGTTGCTAGTTCTCGCTTTCTTGTTGCCGAAAATTCAATTACATCCATGATGTATAATATCGATCTTTATGATGCTAAACGCAAGGCGCGGACCCCCACAAATGAATTAACAACTATTATAACAAAATAATAACAGACCAGCACTTAATGGTAAGTGTGAACAAATGTTGTAAAAAGAAATTAAAATGTATTCCCCTTGATAATTCAAGGAATATAAATAAAAGAATGAGGTGATATTGCAGCAAAATTAGAAACGTTACCGTGGACCACATGATACTATGAAAATTCGAAGACGTCAAATATCGTACACATAAGCATTGACTGAAGTTGATGTTCCAAGTAGGTATAAAGAAGCAGAGCCGTTATTGGCAAAGACAAAAGCAGAAGTTGCTTCTGCGTTTGAACGAATTTGTCAACGATGCCCACAGCTATTACATGTTGATCCTGGCAAAGAATTCAGGGTATAGTATCGTCACTGATGAAGCAACATAACGACAAGGACATACTGCAATACACCGTGATCAGGCAATTGTTGAACGATTTAATCAAACTCTTGATGAGCGGCTATTTGGATATCAGTATGCAAAGGAAATAATTTAAAATAATATAAAATCTCGAGATTGGGTTGCATTATTACCAAGTATAATAAATGCATTAAATAATGAAATTACTGGAACAACCAACATGAAACTTATTAAAGCGATCCCAACACAATATATACCTACACAACGACATGATTTCTCGAAACAACCAGTATTAGGTAATGTTACCGTAAGATGCCTATATAAGCCAGGTGAACTTGAAGGGGGTAAAAAGAGAGTAATTGATCCTATATGGAGTACTACCACACACAAAATTGGAGTGTAGTAAGATCAACGGGTTGACCTGCAACATACCGATTAGATTAAACTGCTCCTCAGCGTGGATTTACACGTGAACAATTACAAGTAATACCCAAGGATACACAATTACCACCACGATTATTTAACTAGCACCTCTGTGTTTCTTACATTCAAGGTAGGTCAACATCCCTTTTTCACGTGTATTACGAGGACTACTATCTTTTGTATCTTTGGTAAACTGTATTGGATTATTATTTGAATACTGCCACAACATTATTGCGTTACAACACCCAGCATTATTATTCTGTTGTTGTTTCAGTATCATTATAAATATCAAAGTTGCGATTTTTTGTTTATTTCTCACTTTGTCCTAGAGATATATGCCCCATACAGCATTCAGAAATAATGTCGGGTCATAAGAAACACCTTGTGTGACATGCTTCCCCATTGGAGATAACACTTTATCACTGCTACTGTTTATTTTTTTTAAAATTATTTCCATTTAAAGATACATTTGTTATATAATTAATTATGAAAATATTAATATTATTTCTGCAATTACAAATTTAAAAAAACGAAGGAATACTATTATCTGATAAACTAAATCCTGGAAAAATTCTGATTTCGAATACTTGCAAGAGCTCAATTCCGCGGATATATATTCATTATCATCAAATTATAAATTTATTAAACAGATTCAACAAGCTTTCTTTGCTTTATTAGTGGATGATATTGAATTAATGGGAATGGTACCTCTTGTTAACGCTGTTGAAAAAGTTAAAACTATGAGGCGAATACCCAACAAAAAAGACTATACACGTGTAAGACAAGTTAAAAGGATTATAGAAAGTGAAAAAAATAACCTCTCCGAACGTAGAAAGTGAAACCAGTAACCTTTCCGAATCATAAAGGTTAAAGGAGTTTCGATCGACTCAGGGTAATAACGAAAGGCAGAGATCAAAGGTCTGATCGTTTTGAATGTACACACTTTGATGTTGCTATATGAACGATACTATTAAAACCATTTTCACATTTATCTGAGCTATATAAATATTAATATGTTTTGTCAGCGCGTAAATCTAATCAGAAATACAATATTAGGTCAGTGAATTTTCCGAAGTAGGAGTTTAGTTTTCTGACTGAGGGTGTCATTAAGATTTTATGTAGAGATTCAGTTGTAGATTATCCCCAGATAAATCCAATAAATTACCAATTTGGTCAGTAAGTTTGAAATATATTCTCATCACTAATGAATTATGATGTCGAAGATATATTGCATTAATGGGTTCTTGTACCATTAAACGTCCAGGGGATGCTTGAGGTATAAAGGTATACAGAACATATCCTTGTTGAGCATGTTTTCATATTTATGTGTTTATCTGATAACTTCCATCAATTACATTACTTACAAGACTGGCTGCGATCACTGGGGTTATATTTACGATTCCCGGTGATATATGTCTACCACCACCGTATGGATTTTTATTGTTTCTGAGAATACCTGCTAGTTGATTGTGTTTTTCTCCACTCGGCGAGTAAGTTAGGAAAAGAAATCATCAATGATGTAGTTGGTGGATTACTTTGGTATGTCTGTGTTATACCCAGGAAATTTATAATTCCGTTCAGCTTTTGTTATGGAATATGCATATATAAATTGTTGTTCAAAGCGATTTATTTTGTCGCCGCTTTGATCAGTTGTTGCATGAATTATTCACTGGTTAAGATGGTCTATGTCGGATAAAAGCTGATTTAATATTTCAATTTGTTTAATGATTTCGCTGCGTTAACTTGTTATATTAGAAACATTCTTGGAAATTTTGGAGTAGTTTTTCTCGTCGTTTATGGTCCTGATCAATGATTTTAAAATATTCAATAATTTCATCTAGATGAATAACTTCTTATGAATAACCTCCAGGAGTTCGTTCAATAATAACATTCCAAGATACTCGGCTCCTATCATGGAAGATAGCATGACCATCGAAAGTTGAATTTTTTGTACCAAGTAAATGTTACTTGTATGATGGGATAATTTCGTGGTATGATTGATTGTCTGAAGTAAAATAAGACCATTTTGGATTAGGTACTGGTGGTGATCTTATATAATCATCCGAATATCTTGCGAAACCTATTATTGTTGTAGCATTATCAACATCCTTTTGACTATTTTCAATATTTCTTTCATCAATCATATATGTAGCACTGTCAAACAAGGCCATAGTTTCATTATTAACGAAACTGATTCTGTCATTGGCATTATATCCAATATCGTCAGTGTTTACAAATTCACCATATACTTCAAAAACGCTTTGGCTTGTAAGAAATATATACTTGTGTCATGAACGTGTAGTTCGATCCTTCCACGCTGATAGGGTTCTCGTGCCTCATAAGAATAATACTGATAATAATGTATCGATTCATTTTTAAGAGCGGATGCGTCCATGTCAAATGCTGTGTCGGATACACGTTTGAACATTTTATTATACTTGCCATAATCTAAATCATGGTCGTCTTTGTTTTGTCCAGGGAACACGAAAACCACTTCCTGGTATCATGCTAGCTGTTATATTTGTTTCGCTTCTGGATACAGTGCAGTTACAGCCAAGGCTGCTAATGTTGCCAAATTGCTTGGTTTACTATTTTACTAACATTTGCAGGCATCAATTCAGTCCCTGCCAGTTTCACTGGATGGTGTGGTTTTTGTCGTATAAATCGTGCTAATCAATCTTTGATATACAAAAACGCTTAACCAGCTATATTACCATCAGCACCATTAGCTTTTTTACGAAGAACATCAATAGCTTTCAGTGATAATTGTTTTGCGATCGGTATTGATTTTGGGGATAACTTTCTAAATAAACCCTGAACAAAATCACCAAGTCCATCTACGTAAGTTGCTTTATAGGTTGGCAATCGTGAATGTATCACTCTTACCATTACAGCATCGCGCTGAGCATTGTGTATGATCAGCTTACTTGCAATACATTTATCTAATCATGGTGACAATTGGTCACTATGATAACCATCAACGATTTAAATGATTGCTAATGTCTATGATACCATCTGTACATAATCCCTGATAAATATCAGCAGCTTCATTAATTATTTCCGGATAATTATTTCCAGCTTGTTTTCCTCCAATGATGATATCTAATTATTGTACGTCATCGAGAATATTATAAGGGCAGACAATAAGACCACTTCCCCCCAATGCTTGGAGTACCACATTCAGTAGTGCCAGGCCGATTATAATATTCTTCTTCCTTTGTCTTTACTTTATCTCCTTTCGCAGAAAACGTTGTAAAATCTGGATCATGCCTACTAATACTACCCTTATTATGACGAATTCTAAAGATCATCTTGCGATAATCATCCTCATACAATTTATGATGTTCTGATAACACATCAGACAAATAATTTGAATCATCTGCAGTATATTTAGCTACTTTATCATCGTCCATATCTTTAATGTTTTCATAAATTCCAGGTCTAAGTGTATCAATTAAGTATTGAACAGACGGAAGAATTCTTTTTCTCTTTTGGTTTCCGCTACTTTTGTTATTTTTTGCGTTGTTTTTATTCTTTCCGCTCTGCTATTTTCCTTCTTCATATTGACCAAACACATTGTTTATCGCATTAATGAATTCTATATATGATGCACTTCTGTTGTCGATTCGACTTGTGTTAGTTTTAATTTTATAAAACACATTAGCCTAGTGTTGTGGACCGGAAATATTTTTTCCATATGTTGGTCTCAACATTTTTGTTCTAATTTCATAATCGTAACAACAAGAGATGCAAACACATTTGGATCAATTTTATCGATTGCAGTTAAAGCATCTTCAGTAAATTTGTTCATCAGTTTTTTATCTTTAGATTTGGATTTGCTAATTGAGGCATTCGACAAGAAAAATCGTGTGAAAGTCTTGATGTTCCTTCAGTTTTTTCAGCTATTGTTTTCAAGTTGAGGAAGGAGTGGTTTAGTTGCTTCAGTAAGATGTTTAACTAATTGTTGAGAACTTTCTGCATATCAACCTGAGATTCATGGTGTTCTTGTAATTTTCGCCTGACAGAAACACGGACTGGTATAAATGTCTTAATTGCTTCTAGTCGCTCTCGTGCTAACCGCGTGGTATACGCTTCTCTAATCACGATTGATATAACAATGATTTAATTTACAGCAGCAGGGGGGCATGACCTCGATAAGGGTTCAGCGTGTAACACTCACACGCATACTTATTTTTAGAAATATACCCATTCACCAGTTAATAACAAAAACAACCAATTCAATTAGAGAAACTCTCGGTGAGTTAGAGACTTTGATTTATTGTTATTGACGTTTTTGTAATCATTTTTGTAAGAAGCCTTAGTTTAGCAAATGGACGCCTCTATTAGGAGGTGGGCTCACCCTCCCGGCTGCGCTGGTTGATGATAATGGAAAATGGGGCTGGTCAGACTTAGCTATATGGCTGCCACAGTAACCAGCTTGATAATCATGATGTCACTGTTCTGGACAGACGTCATGTTGAAGAGGGTTTGTCAATGAGAGACTTCAAATAATATATAGTTGGTTATACATAAAAATCATACCAGTTTTATAACCAAGATACCTACCACTGCTGTCATCATGAGAATCATGCTATGCATAAACCGATGTTAACTCAAAGTGGTTATTTTATTAAAAGGTTTCTATTAATGCATATTTGATCTTAACTGGAAATGGGGAGCATGTGATAATCAAAATGTCCACAATGGCATCAAGCTTGAACATCTTTTTATTGTTACTCCATCTAAATGGACGTCATATCAACATCAGTTTTTATCCGAAGACCTTTTACAACGTCTTATTAGAATGGTGCTGATTTAAGCACCAATATGATTACTCTGTTGGCCATGTTAAAATCATCCTTAAGCCACGCATTTGAAAAGTAAAGTCATTTTGATATGGCGTTTTTATCAAAAGGGTGTTATGGTGTCTACTTGGTTCCAATTGAAATGAAATGACGGAAACTGACCCTCAGTATGTTTACCATGATTGTCATCTTTAGAATATTATCTTTGACAAAATAGAAAGCCATTTTGTCATGGGGCTTTCACCAAAAGACTTATACTAATGTATGTTTGGTATCTCGCCCAGTAGAGCATCATTCCATGTAAAGTAGTCTTGTTAAAACAAGATGTAATAATCAAAATTCTAGTTTCTGACAGAATTGAATCCCAAAGAATATTTGAAACGTTCTGCTGAATTTAGGGCTATGAATATTGAACATAATTATAAAATTACTGATGCATTATGTTTCTTTATTAAACTATTGTTTTGTTCTTTGGGATCACTGAACACATGAAGCATCCTCTGAAGATCTATATTGATAATATATATTGTTTTCTGTGTCAAATGCTGTCATTAGCTCGTTTCGTGAATAAACGAATTGTGGAATCATATGTAAATCCAATTAAGCATTTGAATTTCTCTGGTCATAAGAGTTGTTTTGATGAACTAATTTGCTAAATCGGAAATAGTAGCTAGTGAGCAATAATCAATATTTAGAGCAAGTCCTCGATTGAAATAGCGACGAGATTGTGAATATTAGGGTCACAATATGAAATACCTGGCTGGTCCCAAATGAACATGGTGCCCATCAGACCTCAACAGTTCCATCACATCATTGTTGTTGCTATTCAGCCTGATGGAAAGTCATATTGACATGAGTTTTTCACATGAAGACTTCTTAAGATGTCAAGTTGGTCCTTAATGAAAACTATGCAGTCCTGATGTCTAATATTTTCATCACAGTAACAATGTTGAAATCTCATTGCTACTCCATCTGAATAGATGGGCATATCAATTAAAATACATTTGATGTCTGGTTGGTGGCAATGGAAACTGGTGCTGATCTGAGTACGCAATATGGCTGCAATATCTTATTGAAAACATGGTACTGTTATGAGGTCGAACATGGCCACTATGTTGACAATGTTAAAATAATATTTTGCTACTTTTTTAAAGGGACAAACTTTTTGATGAATTCTTGTTAAGGAAAAACATTCTAGTTTCTGATGGAATTGAATCCAAAAGAATATTTTAAAATTACTGCTTAAGTTAGTGCTTAAGAACAACATACCGATTCGGTTACTGCGTTATTTCTCTTTATTACAATACTTACTGTTCTTTTGGAATCATTGAACTAATGAAACATCCTTTGTTGATATCTGTTTATAATATGTTGTTTTATGTAACAAATGCTGCCATTATTTCTGATCGAGAAGACATTTCTTGTGGAAACCCACATTTGTTTCATCCAGTAAAGTATTTGAATTTAATAATGGTTCCTTTCTTTGAAGAACTAGCTTGCTAATTGGAAATAATAGTTAGTGAACAATAGTCCATATATAGAGCAGGTAGTTGAATGAAACAGTTGATAAATGGTAAACATTAAGCTAGTAAAAAGGAACATTTGTTTTTATCCCTGTTTTATTACCCTGTGTCGTTGTAAATCAGTGATAATGATACGATATTTATGAAAAAACATTTAGTACTGAAATTATTGATATTTTCATAACAGGGCTGTGGATAGTTCTTTAAACGATACGGTGTAATTCCAATTGCAAATTAGGCGCAAAATATAGTTATTGATATATGCATAAATCTCATATATTTAACACAATTCGAGATATATGCATTTATTTAATAGTACGTAAGGTTTAAGGTTGCAAAAATCATCTTAAAAACGTAGTTAACCAGTATTTATCTGCAGCATATTTTGATTCAGTTTGTCAGGGTGTGTATAATTGTTGATCAGCAATTTAATTAGGGACTTTACCAATTGTAAGGCGTTTCTGAGACTCATACGGGAAAGAAAATATACTTCCTGAGTCATTGCGATTAATATGAGCCAATTGAACATACAATGAAGACTAAAAATGTGTATTTCACGTAGTTCACTTCTTAGATGTTGAACGAAATAAAACCCACAAGCACTTTTATTTCATTCAAAAAATCCCTGACGAGTGACATCTTAGAGAATTGTTGTTGTTTTATACTTTATAACGCTCACTGGATGTTTGCTTCTTACTTCCTCTTGCATACTTTCATTTTTGACAAAAATGGAAAATGTCTTGATCAGAATTAGAATAAGGCAGTGATAAAACATCCACTCTCAGCCTTCAAGAACTTCAGTTTGTCTTTGGGTTTTAAAGTTGCTGACTTGTCTCCAATACACTTCCGAGCCAAGTCCGCACCAAGAAGAACGTTTCGGAGTTGGACACGAGATGTATAGCAAATGTTCATATTTCTCAATTAAACTAAAATATGTTTTAAATTCCCTTAACTGTTTCTATGTGTGTCTTAAACATTTTGAGCAACACTAAAACGATTCCGATTCAAGGGTACAAAAATCAAGATTCCGCCAATGTTTATTAAAAGACTTGAAAGCCATGGTGAACTACTTTTGATCCCGCTATTATTCATAACACCTAATCCAATATCTTAATGTGGCCTCACCTCTACAGATTACAACATTAAGGTAATCGATTAACTTGTTGCGTACATGCTTGTTCTCAAGTAGACTGGTTCCTACTTGTTTACTGTAACAATGGGAGAAATTACGAGCATATATGCAATTACTTTTGGCTTTGAATATTAATCTTTATTTCTTTCTAGAGTGGTCAATTTTAACGATACAATAATATTTGCTGTAGATGTTCTTGCAATGGTATTTTTTCATACAGTAGCTAGAATCATACGCATGTTGATGGGCAATCAAACACCAATATTGTATTGAAAAGTTAATCCAATCATATCATAATTTATTTCTTTCTCCCAATTTCATTAATGTCAGAGATAATCTTGAAACCACCCTACATTGATTCAGCTATGGTCACCTAAGCTCGACATCAGTGTCCTGTTGTCACTGCCAAATTTGCATTGATTCTTCATAGGCGCTGATAATGGGTAAAATAAGTCAAGCAATGTAAAATACTTATGCATCCAGTGAATTTGTTATGGATAGAGTACACACAGTAGGAAATTACACCGGAGGCGAATCAAGTGTAATTTAGACTATTTCTCCAACCAAAATTAATGTACACGTTACACACACACACATACACACACGCTATCTATCTATCTATCTATCTATCTATCTTTCTATCTATCTATCTATCTATCTATCTATCTATCTATCTATCTATCTATCTATCTATCTATCTATCTATCTATCTATCTATCCATCCATCCATCCATCCATCCATCCATCCATCCATCTATCTATCTATCTATCTATCTTTCTATCTATCTATCTATCTATACATCCATCTATACAATAATCCATCCATCACAAACTCACAGATTGGAATTTCGATGGGCAAAATTTGAATGCATGTTTTTAAACCTAGGGTACGCGTGTACTGAGATGAGAATCCCGTATTTTGAATTCATTTCTTTCTAAAACATTGCTTTTTTTGTTTATTTTTCATTACAATATAACAATATAATCCCAGTATCCCTTATTGAATCTGAAGATATTTTGTGACGATGATCTAAGAAGACGTTGACATCTTATGTGGATTGGATATTTGCATATTTAATGGCTCAGATTCTATTTCAATAAATTTCCAAATCTATTTGGTATCCATTGGAATCTGAAGCCATTGTGCACACACACTGATGTATCGGATAATTAAAGTATTTTATTTTGCGACGTTTGATTGAATGTTTCCCACAAATGGAGTGGTATGTAGCATTAGATAAAGACTTTATCGAAATGTATTGATTCATTTGTTCTTCATAAAAAATATTTGATTGAGTAATAAGCTGGGATCCATACCAAAATACATATCTTCATGTATAGATACATGCATGAATGTATATAAACATGGCTTGATTCATTCCTCTATGCATACAGTTATCATTAAATTATTATTGAGGGTACACCTATATAGTAAAGTTAATATACGTTATCCATTACAACATAATGTATCATCGTATTCTTATCTATGCTGATGCTAATCAGTAGTGACATACCATTGATTAGTTTGTATTTCTTCTTTTTAAGCATACCATTCACGAAGCAGGGTGTAAGTATTGTATCAATATATTTTCTTCTAATGTTTCTAAATAGTCATCGTAGCACTATGACCAAAGAGTAGACAAATATTTAACTTTTGGCCATGCTTTTGCTTGTTGAACATATCCCTGAGAAAAATGGAAGAAGTAAACTGTACAAAATTTGAAAGAAGGTAGAAGGGATCATATTTTACTGCAGACAACATAAGCTATAATCATAGCATATTCCTAAGGCAAGAGAATTGTCAATCAATTTGACAGTAGTATTGCTTTGTTGAATTGTTTCTTTCTGTAACAGTATTACTATAGTTTATGTTGTTTTCTTTATAATACAGCAATATCATCTCCAAATCACCCATTGAAATTGACGTCATGTTGTGACGATGTTCATCTATAATGATATTACTCTCTTTGATATCTTTAGTTATAATACAATTATATAATCTCAATATCATTCATTGAATCTTTTGTCAGTTTGTGACGAAATCCCTGAACATGACCCTAATAAGATAATTTAATTGCATCAGCTATTTTATTTTCTAATTGCTCATAAATTTCCAGTGTTATGTGGTATCCAACAGAATGTGAAACCTTTGTGCACAAACAACGATATATTATACAATTCAATTTCCTGTTACTTGTAAATTTTATTTTAAATAATGTTAAAACGTGACTGCTATGGAACAATTATTGATTCAGTCGTGCACCATTACATGATGCGTTTCGACCATTAAATAGTTGATACTGATTGATAACGATTAATTTCTGCCGACATATATTATAATTTCTACGATAAATTATATAATTCAATTTCCTATTGTATTTGTCAAATTTTATATAAAAAGCGAGTGCTATGCAGCAGCATACGAAGATTATTATAGCATAATCAATTCCCTTGGGTATTTGTGCAACATAGCAAGTATTTCTATCAGACATTAGTTCAGACTGAGTGATAACCAGGATCTCATACCAAAATACATGCCTTTGTGTTTAGATTCATGCATGGATACACATAAATATGAATCGATACCTACACATATGCATACAAATAGCAAGATATTCTAGTCTGTGGCAATAAATACACATAAATAAATATTGTGATAGAAATTGCCTGTTCAGTGTTATAAATTTTGTTTTATTATGTACTTATTTTTGTCTCCTTTAATTTTTACATGGTCCGAATCGTGCAATAATTTACAATATTGCTCACCTTTAGTTTACACTAACGCGCACGATATGTGTGCCCAATCGTGTATTAGTAAGGTCTTTTGTAAACAAATCATGTACACTCAAGTATTAGAAGCTTTATGTTTTGGTTGCTTACATTTGCTGTTGAATGTTTCGTTAACTGCCACATACACGCTGGTTTGCGTTATTAAATGTAACATTTTTTGATACAATGTTTCTGATTTAGGCTAGCGATAAACGCCAGACAGGTCATACAATGACTCCGTCCCTGCAAATAACATGCAAGTGAAAAGACATTAACCTCTCTTATTAGTTGGCAAAATTACTGGCAAAAATATACTTACAGTTTTACGTCCTGAATTTCCTAAAAATGTACTTTGTTCGTTTTGTTCAAATCCGAATTATATCAGCCATGTCATAGGTTCTAAAGCTTGATTACACATTTCAAAATTGTGCTGTAATTGCGACCACATTACAAGTGCAATTGCATACTCCTTGCTCCGCTAAAAATGAAATGAACATTATGTAAAATAGGGTCTTTTTGATAATTGCATTTGAAAGACTTCATATTTGTCCCACATTACGATTCCGAACATTTAATGACATATGAGAAACACACTTGTAGATGTCAACAAACAGCTCCCTCGCTGCTGAAATCAGATGTACTTCATGTATAATTGACTCAGATAAATCCATTCCATACTCACTAAATTTACAACACATTATATCATCATATTCCTATCTATGCTACTAGTATCATACCATCGATTGTTTGGTATTTCTTTTTTATCATATCCTTCACAAAACAGTACGTAGTTATTATATAAATACATTCTGTTCTACATCGTCTAAACAGTCATCGTACCACCATAAGAGAATGGTAGACAATCATTTGTTTTTCTATTGGCCATTCTTTTGTGTATCAAATTCCTGAGAACAAATACAAAACTGCACATAATTCGAAAGAAGAAAGAATGGATCTTATACTTTTGAGAACATGAATTGAATGCATAGATTAGAGTAGGCTAAGGAATCCGAGATTGATTTGATGGTAATATTGCTATTTTACTCTGTTTCGATTTTGTTATGATACCTAAGTGTATTATTGGTCACTTATATTTTGATGTCATTTTTCGATGACTTCCAGTACAAATTGTCTTAATAAGGCATCGAAATTTCATCATTTTGAAACATTTTTGTTTCAATTGATCAGATTCTCTTTACATAAGTTTGCAAAGTTATGTGGTATGCAGTATAATGTGAATCGGTGGGATAGAGTACAACGATTTGCTATATAGTTCAATGTTTTATTCTGTGTCAAATTTTATTCGAAATCTGTTTGAGAAAAGAAAGTGCTATGCAGCAGTATATGAAGACATTTGTGGAGAAATATATATTCGTTTGTGCATCATAACATACATTTTCATCATAAACTAGTTGAGATTCAGTAATAATCAGGAATTAATGCAAATAAAGCCCCACATATCTTCATGTAAAAATACATGCAAGGACATGCATAAACATTGATCATCATCTTCCTATTAATATTGATGTAAGTCGATAATATATTATTGAATGATTTGAATTTCGTTTTTTTTTTCATCATCCTGCACAAAACAGGGCGTAAGTATTATATAAATGCATTTCTACTACTTCCTCTTAACATTCGTCATAACGACAACAGCAAAAATTCATTTTGTTTCATTTATTGATCATGCTATTCCTTGTAAAACAGTTACTGCGAGAAGATGTAAGAATGAAACTACAGAAATTCGAAAGGAGGAAGAATGGTTCTTCTTATACTTTTTAACCATACGTTGAAAGCATAGGGTCAGATGATAAAGACATTCTAGATAAATTTTGAGAGTAATGTTGTTACGTCAGAGTTTGCAATATATTTGAAAACTGAATAGTAATTTGACCTTTCTGTTTCTGTATAGTCTTGAGCCATTGTGATTATTATGAGCAGTCTTTGACAATTTAGTCTAGTATAATAAAGGCTATATCGCATAGTTCATTGCCTAGACTTTCAAGGACAAAACTCCCAAATCATCTTTCGTTTCATTCATAAAATCACTAATGACTGACCACTGATGCCATTCAATCTGATTATTAACTTTTACACATTGCAGGCTATCAGTGGTTTTTATCGTTCAGATTTCCACTCGAAACATTTTTGGTTTGTAAAGATTGGAAAATGTCTTGTCTCTAATACTTCGCTTATTCAATATTAGGAATTTGGTTATATTATTAGAGAGGATACACTTATTAAGTAAAGTTGATGAATGTTTTCCATTACCAAACATTATATGGTCATGTTCGTATTGATAATGATGTCAATCAGTAGTGTCATACCACTGTTTTGTATTTCTTCTTTTTGATGATATCCTTTACAAAACAGGGATTAATCATTATTGAAATACCTTTAATTCTACGTTGTCTAAACAGTAATCGTTTGAGCATAAGAGCATAGGAGATATTCCTCTATATCTGATGTTGACCATGGTTTTATGTGTAGAACAATCCATGAGAGAAAATAGGAGTATGCTGTACAAAATTCGAAAGAAGGAAGACTTGATCTTATTATTCTGTAGAGAACATAAGTAAAATCATATTGGAGTCAAATGACAGAGGAATTAATCAATTTGATTGTATTATTCTAATGTTGAATAATGTATTTGTCTGTAATACTAATACTATATTTTATGTTTTTTCTTTATAAAAAGGCATTATATGCTCAGTATCACTCACTGAAATTAAAATAGGTTTTTGACAATGTTCAGTGAACAGGACTCTGATAATGCATTTCGGATCATGTCTGTTTTGAACTTTTATTGTTTGATTGGTCAGATTAGATTTCAATGTTATTTGGTATCAAGTCGAAAATGAAGCCATTGTGCACAGACAATAACGTATTGGATCATTCAATTTCTTTTGTTACTGGTCGAAATATATATGAAATAATTATTTCAGATATTATGTGCTATGCATCAGTAGATGAAACCATGTGTAACTATGTTGATACATTGGTTAAACAAAGCATGCATGTTATAGGTTAATTGTAATTGAGTGATAAGCAAGAATTCGTTCCAAAATACACGTCATCATGTATAGATACATGCAAGAATACATAAACATGAATCGATTCATTCATAAATGCATACAGTTAACAATATATCCTTGATTTCTTTTTAAAGGTCGTTAAAATATATGGGAACAAATGTAGTAAATGAAATATTACCATATATAGCTGTTGAATATAGGATATTGGATATAGTAGTATAGATGATACACTTATGAAGCATACTTGATCTTAATATACTATAGGGAACATATAAGCTAATTTCATAGGGTAGTCAGTTGAGAAAGACATTCTTAATCAATTTTATAGTACTATTGTTATGTTCAATTGTTTCGTTCTGGAACAATATAATGTGTTTTGTATTTTTTTATTCATACTGCAGCAATATAATCTCAATACAACTAATTGAATTTGATGTCATCTTGTGACGATGCTTAGGAAACATCATCCGAATAAGGCATTCGTATCACATCGTATTGAAAATCTGATGTTTTGTTTGTACATAGTATGTTTGAATAAATATCCAAAATTATGTGGTAGACAGCAGAATGTGATGACTTTTGAGCACACTCCATGTTTGGTCTTATAACTCCGTTTCCTATTGTATTTGTCTAATGATACTTGAACTAATTTCCAAACGTGAATGCTATTCAGAAGTATATGAAGAGTTTGCGGAAACAATCACGCACGGAGATAAACATTGATAGATATACTCATATATGCATACAAGTATTGGAATATCCTAATTTATGAAAACAAACTTGCTAGAATACATGCAAACAAATATAGTTAAGGAACTATATTCATACATTTATACTGATGTTAATTAATAGTATCATATAATTGTTTGTTGTTAATTTTGTTACTTTCAAATCATTCACGAAACAGCTGGTAAGTGTTAATACAGTTTGTACTTCATTCTCTAATCAGTCATCATAGAAATAGATTAAAAGAGTTGAAAATAATATTTTATGTTCATCCATTGACAATGATTTTCAACGAAAAAAATTCCGTGAGTAACAATTGAGGACAGAAGCTGCAGGACATTCACAGAAAAGAAGAATGGACATTTTTATACCGCAGAGAACATGAGTTGATGATATACGTTAAAATCAATTGACAAATAATTCGTAATGAATTAGATAGCAATATTGTTCAACTGAATTATAGTGTCCTTTATATTTCTCGTAACAATACAGCGATATAATCGCAGTATGAGGCAATGATTGTTGTCAGGTTGTGACGAAATCAAAGGAATATAATCCTAATAAGACATCGGGATTTCATCAGGAATGAATAAATAATTTTTTAATTGCTTACATTCTATTTGAATAATTTTCCAATTTTATGTGGTATCCAGTAGAATGTCATATGTGTCGCTCACTGCCTCCCGGTAAGACACCACCTTCTAGGAGAAAGCTAAAGGGATAGAATGTAGCGGCAACGGTGTTATCAAGAGAGATACAAGAAGAAAGATAAAGAAGATGAGAAAGTAAATAAATAAGTATTGCTCGGTAAGACCAGCCGATTTGTTGAGACCTGGCACATCCCGACCACCCGTCTAGGACAATTATAGGTCCAAGCAGTGTATAGCATAGGAATGCCTCCGCTGAACTACCGGATCTTTTCCTCCACAGACACGGAATGCAACCTACGGCAAACAGGTTGCCTCTAGATATGCGCCTCTTACGACACGTAGTGAGGGACCACGGGCTTATTCTACAACCCCGTACCGGCAGCGCGTATGCTTATGTTGACCAGTAGCATCTTACCATTGAATGTTTTATATTTTGACTTTCTCAATATGTCCTAAACAAAACATGAATAAGTACTATTTAAGTACCTTTTTTTACCTTGTCTTAACAGTCATCGTTGCACTATAACATTAGGATAGATATTCATTTTGTTTAATATTGTGTATACTTTGGTGTGTAGAATAATTCCCGAGTACAAAAGGAAAGAGTAAACTGTACAAAATTTGAAAGGAACAATAGACCTTATTATATCGAGGAGAATATAAGCTAAAATCGTATCGTAGCGTAGTCAGAAACCAAAGGAATTCTTGATCAATTTTATAGTATTATTGTTATGTTGAATTGTTTTGTTCTGTAGCAATATACGGTGTGTTATGTTTGTTATTTACAATACACCAATGTAATCTCGGTACAAACCATTTAAATTGATGTTATTTTGTGGCGATGTTCAGTAAGCATTCTAGTCACAACTGCAATGAATTTGTGATGGGTTTCTGTACAGTTTATGTTTGAATAATATCCAATGTTATGTGGCAGACTTTCAGCGACAACCATTATGATCATTTCAACCTGT